>OY365812.1:24194351-24517307 GCA_959347315.1 Bimastos eiseni | reverse complement strand
CAGCTTATTCACCGGCGCATTACCAAATCAAGTCTGCAATAGCCAGTCCTCTTGTTTCTTTTCGGTGCCAGGTCGAAATCCAAGGAGTCAAGCCGAGGAGACAGCATGGTGCTACGGTGGTGGTTGGTGATGAGGGTGGTCATATGGTGGCGCAGGAATAGAATCCAGATAGGACACATTGAAGAGTTCGGTTTTTAGTCGTGAATGGAAAGTAGCAGGGTATAATGAAAGTGGAGGAGAGGTTATATTTGGAGGTGAAATATGGGGATGAGCAAACTGACAGAGTTCTTTTAGGAGTCCGTTCCAAAGTGCTGGTGCAGCATAGACTAAGGAGCGGTTGCAGAATTTCAGAGACGATGAGACTGGAGGTCGAAATAGAGAAAGATATGACGATGAGCGAGTTGATCCGGGCGGTTGGATTGTAAGGAGTTGATGAATGTAAGAGGGTTGAGAGGTTTGAAGTGCATTGTAGGTGATAGATACAATTTTGTAGAGGATGCGTTGAGGGACTTTTGAGCCAATGAAGTGATTTGAGGACAGAGGTTATATGATAGTGTTTTGGGATTTTAGTGACTGCGTGGGCAAGAGCATTCTGAATTGTTTGGAGGCGTCTTATTTGAGAGGAATTAATGTTATGAAAAAGAAAATTGCAATGATCTAGTTTTGAGTGAACAATTGATGTGGCTATTGTGCATGCAGTCTTGTAGTTGAGAATTGGGCGCAATCGACGAAGGTCGCGGATGTGCATACAGCAGGTGCGAGATAGCTGAGTGATGTGGTCAGAGAAGGTAAGGTTCTAATCGAAGATGATAAAGGATATATTATCTCTTATAGAGATGGTGGAAGAGGAGATAAAAGACATCTCACCGGAACCATGTTGAGCAGATCTAAGACAGTGGGCGCCATGGCGAAGACACGTCTGTCGACGCAGCCCAGCAGCCACGTAATCCATCCTCTCTACAAACAGTCACAAGCGAATAGACTCGATCTCAACTCTGTTATAGACAATCTACAATCATAATCGTGAATCTATATTTGAATGGAGGACTGTGCAATGGATATTGTATCGAGGCAATCGATCCAATTGATTTTAGAATTCTTTTAAATCAAATTGGGCACTGTCGTCTTAGAAGAAACGTAAGTCTGCGTCGGCTATTTTCTCAGGTTAACAGAACGATCAAAATCCTGAAATAGCCATGTATTCCTATGACTTCATGACATGTGATAATTGTGAACAAAAGTCATATGTGCATGCTGTTGAAAAGTTTTCAAACGTCAAGGCGGAATCAAGCGTGACGCCCATATCACGGACACTGGAGGAAAGGGTAAGTCTGGAATAATGAGTCCATCCATCAATTCAAGATCAAGCTTCACCAACTGCGAGAGTGTGACAGTCGGTCACGTGTACCGTTATTTCACATCATCAGTGCAAAACATTTCGTGTCAGATGAATTAAAGAATGTAGTTCACCTTGTGTGTTCGGCAAAAATGCTCTAGTCCTAAATGTATTGTAGCATCTGCAAAATATTGTAATTGTTGAGAGTTAGATGAGCGATTGAAGAAGCTGCTAACAAACGATACCTTAGAAGATCCGTTTGGCATGAACTTGACCAACTGAATTGTTGGATCTTGTTCGTTGGCGAACTCAGTGACTGCGTCCAGCGCCGTTTTTGCCGCCTGTCAGAAAATGGCAACAAGCTGTAAGCGACAGAAAGCGCTTACTCTACCTACCTCTGCCACCAATCTCCCTGAAATTCTTCAATTGCTCCCCATGCTTCACCTTCTCTCATGGAGCGGACCCCCAAAAGATCTCCGCCAATTTGCTCATTCTCCAGTCTCTAAATTTCACCTCTCTTCCACTACTCTCTCCTCTCTCCTCTACCACTTTCAACTGAAAACCGAATTCTTCAAGCTATCCTGTCCAGATTCTACTCCTGCGCCACCACACGACCACCATCATTACCGACAGCCACGCACCGTAACACCATGCTGTTTTCTTGGCTTGGTATCCCGGATCTTGACCTAGTTGGCACTGGAGCAAAACAGTTAGCATGGGCAATGGGCACTGCGGACTTTGATTTGGTATAACGCCGGCTAATAAGCTCGTTCCTCTTATTTGGGTTTTGTGTGGCTGAGTAATTTTCCAAGATTTACACCATCACAGCTATTAAGAGGAAACTTGGAAACTTATAATATACGTTGCACATTATATCGAGTGTGCAATGTTCGTACATGCGTATTCCGTGTAGTCAATGCACTAATTGGTGTACAGAAGACCGCATGCCAGGTTAATCAACAAAACAGTAGACCTTATTCTATGAAACCGTTCCTATGTACAGCTGATGCCCCATGTAGCTAATGATTTTGAAGATTGAGTGACATCGACATAAATAACATTAATATATATATAACGCATGAGGGAAACAGGTAACATACAATGGCGTCGAAAGAACTTGGTTCAGCATTGGTCGAGAATAATGGCCACTAAACTGTTTACCTGGTAGGCCTAATCAGAACAGTGAAAACACTCACAGCAGCATTTGGCCTACCATCACCTCACTCGTAAACCAATCAAGCAATTAATTAAAGCAATTAGTTAGTCCGATTTAGTCGTTGAGAAGGAATGTTCCGAGTGTATAAAAAGGAAGCTATTCGGGATTAAATTTTGATCGGTTTTTGTCTAGGGAATGTTACTGGTGTATTCTTTGTGGTCCAGTTTTGTCTTGTTTTGAGTCTTACATTTAGTCTTCTTTCAAATGGATCTTTAATATGGATTACGCTTGAATTAATTAATTGATTAGGCCGACGTCATTTCCTGAGGATTATTCAACCGTCTTCTTTGGTGTTCTTCGTTGCATGGGCCCTATAGTAAGGAGACGCCTTTTAGTCAATGGTTATAAAGTTCTTCTTATCTCTCAGGTCAATGAACCAACAGCATTATATTATACGGACCTTGGTCATCGGAAGGAGCACCACAACATCTGGATTCGGTTCATCCGGATCAGTTATATAGACGTTCCACGTGTAGGCTATGATCTGGTCTTCGACACGACCGAACTCACTATCCTCCTGACAAAACAGACATTCATCATTATATCAATATGTCATCATATTGATGAGTGCAGACGACTCAACGTCTAAATCTTTGGCATTATCATCACTTAGCTTTCCGACAGACCGTAATCGTTGCCGCGTTTTACCTACTGAATACACTGACGCAGAAGTCCACGTGTATATATTATATATATATATGTATATATATATATATACACTGACTTAGGTACAGTAAGGTAAGTTGCCGAAGCGTTCGATCTCTACTGTCTCTACTAAAAAGAGCGCCTAACTCCGTGATTGGAAATTGACACCATCTATGATCTGCACGATCTGCCAGTGCAAATGTTACACTCCCTGAGGTGTAGAGCTATGTAGACCTAGGTCTATTACTGATCGCTCAGTCATGGCCGAGCTTAATTGTAGAATAGACCTGTAAAGACTGCAGGCTGGAATTTTAAGCTAATGAGCGCCGAAAAGGTCACGAGTTCAATTAAATCCTTCACCCCAAGTCATAACCCTACCTAACTGTTTAAAATTTCTCGATACCCTACTTTGATTCCACTGTCAAACACGCTAGAGGTCGCTTGCAGTAGATCTATGCAGATGCCGATTGCCTTCATATGTTGCTCCACTCATGCAAAGCAAGACTAGGACGTGAAGCTAGGACTTAATAAATTTGGAATTTTGCGATCAGAAGTTAGCCTACGTTGCTGGGACGAGGTAACTAAGGTGCATAATTTATGTATTTTTGGCATTTTTGCTTGTTAGAGATTCGATCGATCACTGCTTATATAGCTATATTAGGCTAAGTTTCAAGATTATATGTTTATGTTCGTACCGCGAAAAATATTGGCTGGAAGGGAACCGTTCTTAAGTAGGCACTGACAGCTCCCGTTTGAACCGCAAAGTTGGCAGTTCTTAGCATCCTATCAGAATTTGGATCCGGTGGACTGCAACATAAAAGAAGAAAGAAAGCCTCATGGTATGACCGAATATGTCTTCTTATGGTATAACTCACATGATAACTGCCAGGATGATATGGCATATGGGGAACAAGACAGGGCTTAAAGTTTGTCTGGACGGTCATGGACGGCGTCCAGGCACTTATTTTCGAGGCTGGACGCCGTCCTGCCACTTATTTGGCCAGCAGAGCCTGGACGCCGTCCATGAGCGTCCATGCATCAGTGCACTTCGTCTATATGCGTACGTTATTATCAACAGAAAAAAAAGGAGGAAAAAAATTTCGCGATTCGCGCGTTCACAAACTTTATTTCTCCAACTTTCAAAACAATACCGGCGCCATTGGTCCCTTTGTCGACAATTTCACAAAGGAAAACACTTCTCTGTAGGGCTAGGCTTTAAATTACAACAAATATTTCACCAACAAATAATTTACGGCAATATAATGGTTGATGGACAAAATGCCTAACGAATGATAAAAAATTCTATTTTTCGCCCATTGTATTTGGTCATATAGAACTGGATCGATTACAATGTCTGCAAATCCAGCTTCTGGTTCAGCAAAGACCATTTTTTTAAATTCAACTTCTATTTAGGCAAATATTTTTTCAATGATCCAACTTTCGTTTCAGTAGGTATTATGTTAATCTAAATAGCATCTGCTTTGGAAGAATTTCGTTCACCCATCCAATTTCTATTCCAGCATCATTAATATCACCAATCCAACTTCTATTACAACGAACACCGTTGACCACATTGCACCAACCATTTGTCGTCGACTTAATATGTTGGTGCTCTGCCTTTGCAATCTTTAGGTCTTAACTTTTTGATACTAGGGGTCTTCCATAAATGACGTCACGTGCCTATGGAGAGGGTCACAAATTTGTGACGATGTGTGACAAGGGGAGAGGGGGTCGACGAAGTGTAACGTCACATCATCACATTAAATTTTATTAAAAACTTACATTCATTTAAACAAGTTCCACTTAATTAGCAGTACTTGTTACCACAATTAAACAACACTAATTATGATCATGATAGTCTTTCATCCTGAGGAATGCATGAGATTGTAATCATTGTAGGCTGGCCTACTTAATTTTTCTATTTTTCTTCGTCATACTCCTGTAATTTGAAATATTTTATAGTTATAATGAAATTTTGTCATAATTATAAGAAAATTTGAATTACATTCTGGACTTCTTGTTTGATTTGGGGGTCAGGGCCTTGTGACGTGACGTCATATTTTAGGGGGTCGTGGCATTTGTGACCACGTGTGACGAAGTGGGAGGGGTCAAAAATCGTCCGAAATAGCGTTACGTCATTTATGGACGGCTCCCCTAGCGTCCATGCACTTCTTTTTTACACTTTAAGCACTGGACCAATGAGATGTCATATTATTTGGATCACGTGGTCTTTCATTATAATGTAGGCCTAATAACGTTGCATATATCCTACCTATTGGCTAATAGGTCTACAATCTCGTGCTTTTGCTTATATTGACCGTGGCCAACTCTATGGAACCAACAAATCAACATGCTCATTAAAATTTTGGTCATTTCTTCAAGCTGGGACTAACCTCAGCCTGCATCCGTTCGCTGTTTAAAGGCAGCCTCGTTGTCTAGGAGTGCCTCCACTTGGTGTAGCACTATGATGAGTTAACATAACCTAACAAGGGTTTAAAGTGGTTCAGAAGACGTTTAGTCTGTGTTAAAACCACTGTAATTTGTCGACCCTGGGTAAGTTTAATAGCCCAATTTTCCAAGTTTCCTCTTAAAAGCTGTGATAGTGTCCGCTGAGTCAGTATAAACATCCAAGCCATTCCACAAGTCTACAACTTTTCCACTAAAGAATTTCTGCTCTAATATTCCTTTCGGTTTCTTAAACAATTTATACCTGTGTCCCCGAGTTGCTCTATTCGGTGCAAATTGAAAAAACCTCTCCGACTGCACCGCCTCCTTCTCAGTAATAATCTTGTAGGCTTCAATCAGGTCTCCTCTGCCCCTCCTTAGGTCTCCTCTGTTCCTCGTCCTCAGTTGCGCTGTGTAAATTTAGGGATACACTACAGAGAACACAATGAAGTAAGCCAAGGACGTCATACGCAAGGACATCTCTGTTCAGCATGTGTGTTTATCTTTTCATTCTTATTGTTTCTGTTATATCAGGTTACTTTTGCCACTTACGGATCATCGTAGTTTCCGCCACCGATGAAGATGTAGCCTGCATCTCTGATGAGAAGGTTCTTCGGAATGAAGACTGACAAGTAATGCCACCAGATGGAGCTGTCAGAGAACGTCTCTGCAATAACAGAAACACTGTAGACCGTAAACAAAATTCCGACGCCTCCAACAGAGCCAGAGCAATGGGAACATCCTCTGTAACGACGATGGAATGGTTGATGCAAACGAGGAAGGTTAGCAGAAGAGGCGGAGGATAAACGAGGGGAAGGAGAAGAAGTGGAGGAGGAGGAGGAAGGAAGAAGGAACAGAGGAGGATCCGAAAAGAAGAAGACTATGAGGAGGAGAGGAGCAGAAGGAGGAGGAAGAGGAAGGAGGAGAAAACGAGGAGGATCCGAGAAGGAGAAGAAAAAGAGGGGAGGAAAAGCAGAATGAGAAGAAGAAGAGGAAAAGGAGGAAGATATAGAAGAAGAAGTGGATGATGGTGATGGTGAGGAGGAGGAGGAGGAGGAGAAGAAAGAAGTAGAAGAATAAGGAGAAAAAGAAGAAGAAGTAAAAAAAGCAGAAAAAGAAGCAGAGCAGGAAGAAGAAGAGCAGGAAGAATAAGAAGAGCATACGTAGGAGGAGGAGGACAGCGCAATACACGAATGTGCTATGGTTTGACAGAAGTCAGTGAACTCAGATTCTCCGCAGTCTGCCAGGGTTAATGTGAGCGCCATTCGAGTTTTGAGCGCATGTCAGCAGATCTCGCGATCGATTCGGTTTATAAGTGGAGTCTAGGTAGAACGTAATCCAGTTCTGACAAGACCTCGCCATTAAAATTCTGATCATACAATAATAAGTTACCATCCATCCACTTCTGTGAAGTGAGATTGAGATTGGTGACCGTGTAATCTGGGTAATCATAGGAATCGATGACGTCCCAAGCGTAATGTGGGTTCTCGCGGTTCACGTAATCATCCAACTCGGTGATGACGTCCTATAAGCAAGTATGCCTAACGGTAGAACGTAGGAAAAAGCGCATATACTCAAAGTCAATAAAATCAAGAAATAATTTAATTTTCTGTGGATTAACTATAGGCTCAATTGGGACGTAGCTGTTACTGAGTTAAATGAGACAAAGAGTACGTAGACCTGTGCTCAGAAAGATCTTCCTAAACTGTTTGTCTCTTGACGTATAAACCAAAATCGAATGGGTAAATCTCTGATCGCTGTTTCTAGCAGTAGTCCTACTCGTGATAGGCCTATAGACATTTAAAAAGCACAGTTAAAATATATACAACAATCGAACAAACAATAAATATTTTGCTCACCAGGAAATTGGCTGGGGAATAATACGTAAATGGGCACGAGGGGAGCAGGCCTAGTAAATGGGGTGGGTTGAAAGTGGTTGGGGTTGGTGCAGGGCGCCACCAGGTCCTTCACAACCTAGACTAGACATCAGATTTATTAAGTGACATGTCGTAGGCTACGTCAGGTCTTCACTGGTAAGGTAAGCTAATTGCATCATTACATTACACGATTAGGTATAATTACGAAATCCAATAATTTAGAACGTCGTTTAGCATACCCAATCGACTGCGTTGACCGGAGATGTAACGAAGCAGAGAAGTGCAAATGCCACTGTCGCTATTAAGAGTCGTCCATCCTTCCCCCATTCTCTGCCCATTCCTGCTTTTCCTCTACTTACACCTGACATCATCTCAGCCCTTCTCCTTTCCAGATCTTTGTACGAAGACCCGAAGACCTAACAGACCAAAATGGACACCAAACCGAACAATGTCTCAGCTATTAAAGTTCACTTTATTTATCCGGGGCTTAAGTGAATTCAACTTACATGTATGGTGCATGGCTTCAAGGCTGCAGCATGGGAACAATTCCATATGCTGTATCATATGTAGCGCAGATGTGATTAGCCTTCATATCAGTGTCTCACTTTTCAGCAGTTTTAGCTGGTGGGTCAGGCTCAAAGGTAAGCTTTATAAAGTAAGCTGTGTTCACGCAGCCGAACTAACTATATACCTGCCACAGAGTTGTCCATGGGGACCAATTTTCAATACCCGGCCCATCGAAAATTGACCCAACCCGACTTCTTAAGCCAAATATCTGACCCGGCCCGACCCATGACGTACATGACACGACCCATTCTGCCCCACCCGACCTGCCTTTATTGCTAATTTACTAATATCATTGATCGTCAAATTCTAATGTCGTGAAACGCTACCCAGTCACACCGTCATAATATTATATGAAAATAATATTGATGGACGAGAACGTATCAGGGAAGATGTCCTTCGTCTATTCCACTTATTTTGGCCGGAACTTACCTTCTCCATAGATAGACCTATGTGAAAAAGAATTTCCGAATATTATTGGGTACGCATGACTTCGGCCGGCATGTCCAAGCGTTGAATCCTCTGCTAACTCACACGCTTGTAGCCTAATCAATCGTTTGACCATTCGTTTTTTCCATAAATGTCTGAGATACATTCATAATGCCATGCGACAGTTTAAGCTGAGTCCGGTGTTAAAAAGAACAAATTCGGTGTTGCCATACATTTTTGCGCTAATTTCTTTGCCATATTCAATTTATTTGATTGTAGCTGATTAGCACCAAGGTCCGATGTGGACCGTGGTTCGCTAAAGCGTTGCTGACATACGTAGGCCTACAAAAGATCTCTAATCTTGGACTTATACAGTCCTTACACAGAGATTCTAAAAGTCTGGACGTCCAATCAAACGAACGAGCGGTGGTGAATGCACATTTCCGTGGGTCATTATTATATAGCCGCTATAGAAAACACGAGACATCTATAAACATGACTCTATCGCTCTTTGTATCTGTATATCTCTTTCTCTCTCTCACTGCTCTCTCCCTCTCTTTCCCTCATCCATAATATGTTATGAATAGATATATTACTTGTATTCAATGACTATTCATAACCATAACCATAACCACAGTTTTTTATTGTTTCACCATCATTATACAAATGTAGGTAACAAATTTTCTGTGAACAAATTAATGTATATAATTTATACATCATTATTAATTTAGTTATGAACTAATAGCATCAGAGTTAGAATTAATATTTTTTATAAACCATCTGACGTTACACAGAGTAATAAATAAAACAATAATGGAAAAACCCCTAAGGGCCCGAGATCCCGCTGGCAGGGTCACCCAATTACGGAGATAAAATTAAGAAGTGGTGGATGACGTATTGAGTATTCAGTAAGGTGGTAAAGTTACTATACTTAACTAGCTAATTAATAAAAAGTATACAAACTAAACAGATTGTGAAGAAATAGGCATTTCATGTAGAGTGAGTCAATAGGTGCTTACGGAGTCGGTATTTAAAGGTTTCATAGTGGTTTATAATCCAGATTTCGTGTGGTAGGCAATTCCATGCTATGGGACCAGCGTAGGCAATCGAGAAGTTACGCGTGTTTGTACGAGGAAAAAGTGTATGTATGTATGTAAGTATGTATGTATGTATATATGTATGTATGTATGTATGTATGTATGCATGTATGTATGTATTTGTGTATATATGCATGCATGAATGCATGAATGCATGTATGCATGTATGCATGTATGCACGTATGCACGTATGCACGTATGCACGTATGTACGTATGTACGTATGTATGTATGTATGTATGTATGTATGTATGTATGTTCGTGTGTATGTATGTATGTATGTACGCATATATAGTTTGGGCGAGCTTATGGCCTACACTGGGGGGCAGTTGTCCTAGTCGGGAGGGGCAAATGTCCGGGGGCAATTGTCCGGGGCAAGTGTCCGGGGAGCAAATGTCCTACACTCGGATGCCCACGAGCAGCCTGCAAGATGACCGTACTAGCCAAAGCTGTGTGTAATTCATTGACCCTTTGCGCTTAGTCAATTGGTAGTAGCTAGGTATGATATTGGTAATGCAGATTTGTTAATTTTTGGAGGCGTAGGCCTAGTTGATACTGAACGCAAATGCGTTTTCTGTGACACGGCTTGTTTAGACGCGTCAGGTAACTCTATGCAGAGCGCGTGTGTGTTATCTGTGACACGACTTCTTATACGACTTCTTACACGGCTTCTAGTTTCATCTGCTTCACTGAATGCCTTAATTTAAGTTATTAAAAACAGAGATAAATGTGTCGATATGTCTTGGATTCTTCCATACACAAATACACAGTTTGAGATTGTTCACCAATGAATGGTGTCATTCGCTAAGCAAAGTTCACCAGAGGGTCACCAGATTGCAGACAAGAAGAAGGGACAAGGAAGATGTTCCTTTGTGAGTGTATGAAATCCTAATTAAACGACAGACAATCTTCTAGTTAGTTATGTTTGTACTCTATTGGATCTATTTAAAATAACGTTACTGGACGGCCGAATCTGGACAAAGCAGTGTCAATTCGCCTAATCCTGTAGTATATTGTATTACAGCTGTAGCGCTGCAACATATAACAGAGTACCGTAATCTAAATTTTTGTATGTGTTGTTTGAATGTCATTTTGGTCGTTGCGACACCATGAGGAAGAATGGGCGTCATGATGTACAGTAGTGCCCTCTGCAGTAGAGTCTGTGATCTACGGACGGACTGCATAGGCCTAATGCAGCCAAGTACCGGTAACTTTCGTCTTAGTGGAGAAGAGGTTCATTAAGGTCTTTGGAATGACCTAGACCGTTATTGTCTGTGGTCTTGATTACATATTGACATAATTTTGGCTAGTGCTAAAGAGCACCGCTGATTAATATTTTTGCAAAGTGGTGCTATATAAATGCATAATTGCAATTACAATCGGACTTCAACACCTGTTAACATAGCAAGCCTCATGTATGACCTGATTTATTGATTTGACAGCACAGAAATGTCAGAATCTATTGAAGTGAGATAGATATAGGGTTACGGTTGGTAAGAACTCTTCCGAAATTACGTTTAGAATCCTTTTGAATGACTGGTGCAGATTGAGACTGAAAGCAGAGGCGAGCATCATCAGGGTGTGCGTGTAGGTAGTCCTACATGTGCGTGGAAGTGATTAGATGATGCGACCCTTGCATTCTTCCTCTGTCTCACACTTTGGATATGGATACGTGTCTGGAATGATCTGCACTTCGGTCGTGAAACGGAAGGTGTAGGCTTCTGGTCCAGGGAACGTCAACTGCATTTATAATGACAAAACAAGTCAATTGTGTCGGTTGTTTTTCAATTCAGAGAAAAAGTAATTCATATACTTGAGTTGCAGAGTTGGGCTAAACGAAAAGTCGAGTGGAGGCCATCCAAGAAGTGAGGACCTCTACTGTAACAGTAGACAACGAATCCATCGAGCGGGTGTGTGTGTAGGCTTGCTCATCGTTCGCAAAAAGGTCACTTAGATAAGAAAACAAATAGCTTGGTCAGAGGGCGACTCGAGGCCCAGCTCCTACGTACATGCGCTATGGTTATGTAAACAACCTATCAAAAGTGATTGTCCCAAAAACACCACTAGACAAACTACTGATGTTATAGAAATTGTCTTAATTTGCATTATTATACAATGAACGCGGGTGCTTCTCAGGGTTAGTGCAATGATTGTTCTTCTCGTTATGATTCCCTCGCCTTGTCCTCCAATTGCTACGTAGGCCTTATAATTGTGGGGATGTGTGACTGATAGCCCATTGAGTTAGGTTGGACTAACCTCGATGAAGAAGATCCTGAAACCAAAGTCATCTCTCTTCAGGAAGGTCGCTCCGTATGTATTGGCGTCCTGAGAACAAATCAAAGCATTAAACTGAATGAACGAAAAGAGAGATCAATGAGAGGATTTAGAGGAAAGCAATAGGTGAGCCAGAAGAAATACGATTTAGATGTACACACAGAAAAATTGGCAGGTGAAAATTGAATAGCAACAGTCAGATACGTGGGCTACGTGCAGAGCCTATATATATATATATATATGTATGTATCCGCCGTACCCTGACATTCAATTTAATGTAATCACATTCGACATTTTCGGCTGCACCTCAACAACGAAGTTTGGTGCGCTGCCGCTTGGTTTCATTGCGACATTAGAGAAATTCATTTTACAGCATTATAGAAGTCACTAGCTCGATTGATTAGTTTTGTGGTTAGGTGAAGATGAAAACAGATGTAAAAGCGTACAATCTGTTGGACTGGCTCTTCATTCCACCAGATTCCACTTTCACCAGATAGCGTTGTAATGCGAAAATCTCTGCGACAAGTGTTGTTCCTGCAGAGAAAACAATGAGTCGTCTAAGAACACCAGTCATGCCGTATGACCAGGTTGTTTGGTTCCATCCCTGCCAGCACGCTCACATGGGTCATAATATATTATTATAGGATGCATTCTCACACGGGAATCCATATGGTAACCATCTGATGCCGATGGCAGTGATCCAGCATAATCCAATATTTACCTCCCATTACCAGCTTATAGCCCGAGGCAAGTTTAACCAGTCGCCTTCATTTTATCGGCAATATGAATATGCACGGAAATAAGCCAAAAAAATAAATAGAAAAATTAAAAAATAACTCTATATTTGGTAATCCCATCCGTCCAATAGCTTTACCCCAAAAATTGTCGAATGTAGGGCCTACGACGAGGTTCGTTTAGAGTGCCAAGACAATAAAAATTGGCCTATATATAACTTAGAGCCCCTTTGTCGGAACATCGAAGTGTCTAAAAGGTACTTGGGTAGGCTTTCTTAGGTGTATTACTTACAAGGTGTGTTGCTTCAGGGTGTGGTCGACATGCATGCACTGAGACAAGCTAAGAGTCTCCGCAACAGTAACACAAGACCTGTAGGCTGTAAGGGTGTTTTTATATACGGAGGCAATAATATAATTATAAGCATCTGTGTCAGCTAAAGAGCTGCAGACAAAGAGAACACAAAGTAATATCTAGGGCCGAGCTGAACAATGCGCGGGCCAGTAACGTTGAGAGGCAATAGACCGACTTCCTTCAAACACAATATTGTATGTATACCAAGTAGGCAGTGGCGTAGCGAGGGGGCGAAGGGGGCGAACCGCCCCAGACGGCACTTGTCCCAGGGGCGGCATTTTCGGTAAAAAATTATTGTTGTATAAGTTGCATTCTTCAGGATTCTTGTTGTTCTTGTCTAAACCTGGCACAATGCTTCTTGGCTTTTACTAGACATTAAACTAACATAATTATACGATATTCCGAAGTACCATCGAAATGATCGAATGGCGCCTAGTGTTCATAACTTTATACACATCGGAGCAGTCCTCATGTAATTTGGCGCCCTAGGCATTCATCTAGGCAAGCGCTTCCACTCTCGTTGCATGAGGATGCATATCATCTTTGTTATATGAGTGCGTCGTTAAATAAACTCATATGACTGACTGGTTGCTTGAACAGTAAGATGTGAGAAATATGGGGTTAGGTACACACTACACGGGGCGAAAAAATAAATAGACGATTCTAGAATACGAACAATAATAAGAAAGAGTGGCAGATTCAATTAGGTGTCTGCAGATTGAATATCGTTGTTAGAATTAGCCTAAAACTAGTTTTTAATAAATAATTTATGAATTTTTTGGTATTATCATAAAATTTTATTCCTGAAAACATAACCATAGGCCTATTATCCCTAAACTTCGGCGCCCCTATAATTTGGCTTCCTGGGTAATTCTGCTACTAAACGCAGGTAATTTAATCTGAAAAACGTGTAGATGCAGTAAAAAGCACAAAACTAATTATTTTCATTTATATTCAAAGTTACTGTAGACATAGGCCTATATAGCCGGTAGATCTAAGTAGATCTAAGTTTAAATCAAGCTTAGATGAAAATAATAAATATTTAAAAAAACAGCGCAAATGATCTTGTCGGCTGCAAGTTTGTATTATATTAATCGAAAGAGGACGCTAGTTAATTTAATCTCGCCATTACTTTCGCAACTATCGTATGCAGCATATAGTAATAATAATAATGTCTAAATTCTCTTTTGCGCCATGTATATCAGATCCGGTTCCTGGCATAGGCGACATAAGAAGCCGCGTAGGGTGCCAAATTTTAGGGACGCCGAAGTCTTATGCCTCTCTCCACCCCTTGTGCATATCCGGGATAGGCACAAGAATAAAGTGATGGAAAAAATTACATATATATATTCATTTAACGACGCACTCATAACAAGGATGATATGGGGGAAAAGATAGGAGCGGCATTTTGTACTTTCGCCCCAGGCAGCACTTTGCCTCGCTACGCCACTGCAAGTAGGCCCTATCGCTCCTGGCAGTTGGTCTACTGGCAATATCAATATTCATATATAAGCAATAAAGTGTTACTTTGGTCTTCTATTATGGATGATACTTGTGAAAGTTTTCCATACGGCAAGCTCATTCCATAGGTTAGGTTGCTGGTTTTTGTTCTTCGCTGGTTGATATTCATTAGTCTACTCTTCGTCGTCTTGTTCAAAAGGTATGGGCGTACTTCAGTACTGCTCAGACATCATCGGTGCGGCCAGTTAAACGTTCTCAATAGTACTAATACCTTACTACTACATGTAGGCCTACCTCTAGGATGGGTCTTGTCAAAACATAATGCACATTGAAAGACGCAAATATTATATATATATATATATCATACATGCAATTTAGTGATAAGCCAAAAAACATAGTCAGTGGTCAGTGCGAGAATCACTTACAGAGATAACATCGATAGCATATAATCAGCGGCTTCTGTATACAGGCCTATACATAAGTTCCTTATTAAGCAAGAAATGCCAGATATAATATAGTTCTTACATTTCAGGTTCACACGTGACGTTTGTAGTGTCTGACCACCACGAGGTGATGGTCAGAGGCGTCGTAGAGGTCGTTACAATGATCGTACCACTAGTCTCATCCTGTGCAGAAAAGCAGACAAAACTTAGCAATTACTGCATCTGCACGAATTAGATGCGAGAACACATAAGATTGTCCAATGACTCGTAATTTCGCTGAGTGTTTACTTCTGAAATTGTGTAAAACTTCAACGAAATTGAGTTGTCCCGAATGTAGGACTATGCGGTGACATAGAGAACGTATTTCAAATGCTTACCTCTTGTCTGGTCCAACTGAACTGTGGGTAAGGCAGACCCTGCAATTTAAAGAGCAGTATTAGATGCGAGAACACATAGGATTAGATGATAAGATTAGTTGTCAGAGAAAAGTGACGATGTGGCACAGGGACACATGGCATTTGTCAAGGACAGACTTCAATTAAGTTACAGAGAGCGAAGGATTCCCACATGCATCGTATCGATGCCAGATATAATCTATAGGCCCTAGTTCTTACGTTTCAGGTTCACAAACGATTTGAGAATCAACGTATAACAATCACGTATTTAGTGAAAATATCGGTTGGGCTTTGTTATCCCAAATCTGTCAATGGGGCAGTCCATGAATGAGGTAACGCGCCTAGGTGGGTCACATACTTGTGACGATGTGTGACAAGGGGAGGGAGTCGACGAAATATGACGTCACATCGAACATCAAAATGCATAATTTTAATGAAGGCTTTCACTCAATTCAGCAGTTTTCACTTAATCAGCAGTAATTGTTACCACAATTTGACCACACTGATTATGACAATTGTATTTTAAATTTTTGGATTGCTTACTTTTGTGCTCGTTGTCAATTTTTGAGTTTTTAAAGTGAGGCAATATCTATAGCGCAGGATGATTAGATCCAGGCTTTCCCTATTTATTCCATAAACTAACATTTTTCTTTCCCGTGGGAGAATAGAGAAGCATGAAGTTCGATTGTTTCAAGCTATTAAACATTTATTTGTCTAATAAATGTAATGATTCTACCAGAGCATTTCATCTTGTGGAATGCATAACGAGTGTCATAATTATACTTTCTCCCTTTTTTCGTTCTAATATAGGCCTATAGTTTTAAGTATTTTTACAGTTATATTTACTTTTTTATAATTATAAAAACATTTGCATATAACATTCTGAACATCTGGGGGGGGGGTTTTGGGGGGGGCCGAACTTTATTTGAGGGAAGGGTCATGACTTTTGTGACGACCAGGGATGTGGTCTCGAGACCGGAAAACTGCCGTCTTGGTCTCGAATGCATCGGGCTCGGTCTTGGTCTCGAATGCATCGGTCTTGGTCTTGGTCTCGATTGCGTCGGTCTTGGTCTTGGTCTTAAAGGAACGGTCTTGGGATTGGTCTCCGTGTTAGGTTAGCGTTCTTGGTCATTTGCCGTATCAGAGCAATTTCTTTGATATTTGTCGGTTATTATCGATTATTAGAGACACCGGATGTTTTGGCCCTACGTGACTGTTATCGATTTATGACGTGCTGACCATCTATATCTACATGTTACAATGGGCAAAAAATGCATTTGCAACGAAACCACCCATTTCAAAATTTGCTTTCACAAATGTCAAGGTTTTGGAACAATCTAATAATTTTGTTGTGGGCCTGGTGTAATCACTGTTAACCTACAATTCAGAGTACAAGTGGGCCTACACCATTCACACGGAACGTTGATCTACTTGTTCAGATGTGTTATTTAGAACCTATAGTGTACTTACTGTACTTTAAGTAATTTATAGTGTGATATTCTTAGGCCAAAGTCAAGGGCTGATCACCCGCAACAGTTCAGACTGGCCGGTAACACTGTTAATTTCTGGACCATCATTAAGATTAGTATTCTTCAGCAATAAAATTAATATTTTAAGCCTGTTATTCCGTTTTGGCATCTTAATAAATTGAATTGTTTATAAAAAAGGGTCTTGGTCTTGGTCTCGGACCACCCGGTCTTGGTCTTGAACCTCTCGGTCTTGGTCTCGGTCTTGAATCTCTCGGTCTTGGTCTCGGTCTTGATCTCGAAGTTTTGGTCTCGTGCCCAACACTGGTGACGACGTGTGACGAGGGGGTGAGGGGTATAAATTCGTACAAAATTGAGTGACGTCATTTATGGACGGCCTCAGTCTACATGTACTTAAATTTATGCATTGAAGCTATACTGTATCACGGACATCTCTCCTTGTTCTTGCGCCCCTCTAGATTTTACTTTTGGGCTGAGGGAAACATTGCTCACTGTCATTTGCTTATGGGAGTGAAAAAGACTTACAGTAAGTTAATTATGTATTCTCGTACCTTGTGCCCTAAAATGACCTTTGCTGCGTATAGACTTATTGTGTATCCAAATAAATTAAAGTAGGCCTACGCAAATTTCTTTAGTGAGCCATAAACGAGTTACATATTATGAAGTCGTCTTACTCTGTAAGCATTGATGAAAAACGCCTGGACGTTGTGGTCGATTTCATCCAAGTGAGTGTCCAAGTTGTGGTCATCATTCTCCCACACTCTAAGGACGCACATGTAAATGCGTTACTTCGTTAGAGAATTGGCGCATTTGGGGTATTGGAGATTCAACAAAAATAGGAGTAGACGCCTACACAAAGTATCCAGGCGTCATCAACAAAATGGACGCATGCGATGTATTGAGGCTTCATAAAACATACAGGCATATTCAAAGTATTGACTCATCGTCATGAAATGAACATGTTTAGCGTTAACTAGCTTGCTAGTTTTCTTTCTTCATTCCTCATTTTTCACACAGTATGTTTTGCTTTGTTTCTGAGCTGTCCTTTCGATGCTTATCAATGCTTATGCTTATCATTTGTCGGTTCTTGAGCTCTTCTTTGCATATAGCCTAACGGTGTTGATGGCATAACGCCCATATTCGATCATGGGCATAACGCCCCATATATGCCATCATGAGCATAACACCCCATATATGCGATCATGAGCATAACGCCCCATATATGCGATCATGGGTATAACGCCCAATATATGCGATCATGAGCATAACGCCCCAGATGCGATCATGGGCATAACGTCCCATATATGCAATCATGGGCATAACGCCCCATCTATGCGATCATGAGCATAACGCCCCAGATGCGATCATGGGCATAACGCCCCATATATGCGATCATGAGCATAACGCCCCATATAGGCGATCATGGGCATAACGCCCCATGGCATATGCGATCATGTGTTGACCTGTTATGTTTGTAATCACTAAGGTCATGGTAGGTCGATTATTGTGCTGGTGGTATCATGACTAATAGGCCTAATGTGTGTAATCTAATGGCTTCTACAACGTCTTTATCAATTTTTAAATTCGATCTTCGTTTAAAGGAAGTTACAGTGAAGAATCGTAATTCGTTGAAAGAGCAGGGTAGAAATCCAGTTGGTAAGGCAACCAGAGAATCTGGTCATGATTGTCAAGCGCTTTGAAAGAGCCAAGTTTCAAGTTCAGACCGGAAAGACAGCAAAGAACCGATCGACAGATCGCTTATAGCGAGCGCTTCAGTGATGGTGCTATGTATATGCCTATAGGCCTAGTATATATGTCTGCTCACTGGAGGTAGGTCGGTTGATTGAGGTCTTGGTAGAAGAAATTGGCGCCGTCTGGAGGAAAGAATTGGTCACCCGAGGCTGTTATCACCAACTTCGGCATCGTCAGTCGCTCGTTAAAGGCTGCACAAGAAATCAAGCGAGAGTATGGACAGTGTCACCAGCACAGCTCAATCAGTTGACCTCCAAAACAGCTTACTTTCGAAGAGGAGTCGTCCTTGAATATTTGCTTGGCTTACCGGTTTCAAAAATACACAGCAGCATACCAAGAATTGTGGGAAGTAGGGTAAGACGAAAGAAAAGGAGGAGGAGGTGGAGGATAGGTTTAAAAAGAAGGAGAAAGAGCAGAATTAAACGCTGGCGAGTACGGTGGTGATGAGGGTAGCGATGAATATGATGATGATGATGATGACGACGACGGCGGCGGCGGCGGCGGCGACGACGATGATGACGAAGACGACGATGATGACAATAATGATGATGACAATAATGATAATGACAATGATGATAATGATGAAGACGATGATGCTGATGACGACGAGGACATTAAAGACTGCATGCTAGATGTTCTCGAGAACTTCCAAATGCTATAAATTACGTTGAGAAGGTTAAGTTGTACCACAATTGACGAACGACCAGCAGCCACGGTGTTTAGTCTGAGTGAGTACACCTGGCTTACCATTAAGCCGAGTAGGCCCTATACGTAATCTCGAGACTTATGTATCCAGCACCCAAGGCGTTTACACTGTACGCGTTGTGCAGTGTATACGTCATGGGCTCTGTATACATAACTTATGCCCACTGTAGTGTAGCCACTTACACAGTGGATCGATAAATGTTGCCATGTCTGCTGTCCTTGGGTGGTAGAGATAACGAGAGACGTCCTCCGTCCAGTAAGGTATAAAGGCCCAGGACCAGCCACCAAGCGCCCGGTAATGATGCTCCAAGTTCTGTTATTACAAAATGCACGTCATAGGCACAAATAATCGTGGTCTTATAACTGGAGGCCTATAGATTGCATTTCTCGAGATAATGGCCAAAACCACAGACTGTGGGGGTAGATCGAGCAGCCATATGGACAATAACTTGAGTAAAGTATATGGAAATAGACACATTGTGATCCTCTTGTTGTCTATAATATATAGCAAACATTCATGAGTCTATGTAAACCTTGACGGGGCTATAAACACCTTATACATATTATTAACATTTCAAAGTTTGGTAACGATCGATCGGCTGGCTTGTGGCGCCGTGAGCCACATGCAGTGTGAATGATGCAAATGGGAAAATCGGAATCAATTGGGCAATCAACGACGATTATATCCTTATTAAATGTGTCGTTGTGTAATAATAATTTTGGTGAATGGCGTGATTACTGAGGCCATTACCGGTTCCTTGGAATATTTGAATTGTAGGCAGGTCGGAAGGCAACGGAAGCCAGAGGCAAAATCAAGACGAGGTAAATCCCTTCACTCACATTCCGTGTTCTGCGCTTTTCTAATCTTACTTGTTACAGCCCCTTCTTTTTGTCCCGTCACATCCTCTTCGTATACATGACATACCCGTCTCGACTGTATTTTCATGCACTTCCTTTCCCAATCATCCCCATCCCTTCCCTCTTATAGGGAACTGTAGAGTCCAGTGGTAGTACCCAAGCATTAATCCTCGGAAAATCTGTCTCATTTTTAAGAAGCTTTAATTATGTAATCGTAAACGAAATTGTGATCTCCAAACTTCTAATCTAGCCATTCGAAGACCAAGCGCAGAGCAACAGCTTAATCATTAGAACGACATAGATGTGTGTGTGTGTGTGTGTGTGTGTGTGTGTGTGTGTGTGTGTGTGTGTGTGTGTGTGTGTGTGTGAGTGTGTGCGTGAAAGTGAGTGAGTGAGTGAGTGACTGACTGAGAGAAAGAGAAAGTGAGAGGGTGTGTGTGAGAGAGAGATATAGAAACAGAGAAAGAGAGAGTGAAAGAGAGGGGGAGAGTGCTGAATAGGAGAAGGCATAAAACTCACCAATTTCACGGATGATCATGAATACAAGAGGATGGAGAAACTGAAAGAAAAGAAGAGGAGACCAAAAGTGACAAAAAGAGACAAAGGTTATTTAAAAGGCCATCTCACCGGAACCATGTTGAGCAGATCTAAGACAGTGGGCGCCATGGCGAAGACACGTCTGTCGACGCAGCCCAGCAGCCAGGTAGTCCAACCTCTCTACAAACCGTCACAAAAATATAGATTCTCAACTCTCTTATAGACAATCAGCAACAGCAAAGAGATTCAACTCGCAAGGCACTTCAGAGCAGTTTCATTTACACATAGGCTTAACGTGTACCCATTTGAGCTATATTATTATAGGACTGTGCAACATACATTGTAAGGAAGCAATCGATCCAATTGATTTGAGAAGTCGTTCACTTCAAATTGAATGCTGCCTGTGATTCTTATCAGAAACTAAGTCTGCATTTAATGAAAAGCACTTTATTCTCTCAGGTAAATAGAACGATCAAAATCTTGAAATAGCCAATGCGCAGAATAACTTAATTAAGACAACAAAGTAGGCCTACATGTATAGTGACATAGACGGCTTCATGACACCTATTGATTGGAACATAATTAGAAAAGCGATCATTTAATATTCGTTGGCTCGAATTATATAGTAGATTTGGAAAGAGCTGTATAGGAACATATTAGAGCTAGGTTTATTTTAGGCATGTAGGCTAACGCCCAGCGTTAAGGAATGCCACAGCTGCCACAACCCAGCTCAGTCTAGGTCCTATAGCCTAGACCCATCACCCAGGGAGGTACTAACTAGAGCTCTAGTTTAAATAGTAGACTTTAGCTGCGTCGACTTCGGCTGAGGAGAACAATTATGCATCGCATCAAGCAATAGTGAAAAGTGTTAACACAAGATGAGCCATGTTTGCAAACGTCAAGGCACATTCAAGCTAGACATTCATATCACGAACACTGGAGGAAAGGTTTGTAAGTTTGGATTGTGGAATAAGAAGTCCATCAATTGATGATCAAGCCATAGGCCTATCAGTTGCGATGTTGGGACATTCGGTGAATGAAGTCACGTGTCTCGGACTTCGGCTACTGTCATTTCACATCCTCAAAGCAACCCGGTATCAGGAAATTTTGAAATTTCTTGTCAGGCGAGTTGAAAATCTAGTTTAATATATGTGTACGGGAAAACGCTCCAAGTGTATTGTAGCATCTGAAAAATATTCGAACTGTTGAGAGTCTGATGGAGAGGCTGTTAACAAGAGATAAGTTTACCTTAGAAAATCCGTTTGGCATGAACTTGACCAACTGAATTGTTGGATCTTGTTCGCTGGCAAACTCGGTGACTGCGTCCAGCGCCGTTTTTGCCGCCTGTCAGAAAACGGCAACACAAACTGTAAGCGACAGTATTGCAAAAAGCACCGATTTCTCTATCTCGGTCTCCAGTCTCAAACTTCTTGAAATTCTTATGCTCTTTGGAACGGACACATATCTCCGTCAATTTGTTGATGTCTAGCCTCTAAATTTCACTCTCCTCTGTCACTTTCAACTCTTGAATGAAAACCGAACTCTTCACTTGAGGTGTCCTGTCCAGATTCTACTCTTGTGCCACCACACGACCACCATCATCACCTCCTACCACCGCAACACCATGCTGTTTTCTCGGCTACAGCTCCCCCGCTCACCGGATCTTGACCTGGCACTGGAACGAAGCGAGAAGCCTGGCTATATTTGAGACTTGAATAAACTTTTGTGGGTGCTGGGTAATTTTAGAAGATTTGCATCTCATTTTTAGTCTCGATAAGTTCGATTACGTTTGGATTAGTTATTTTAATTAATTAAGCAGATGCCTTTTCTGAGTAGGCCCAAGATTTCAATCGTTTTGTTCGGTGTTCTTAGTTGCATGAGTTCTACAGTAAGAAGACACCTTTTAATCAATAGTTATAAAAGTCTTCTTATTCCCTAGACCAATGGGCCAACAATATAACAGGGACCTTGGTCATCGGAAGGAGCGCCACAACATCTGGATTCGGTTCATCTGGATCAGTTATGTAGACGTTCCACGTGTAACCTATGATCTGGTCTTCGGTCTTCCCGAAACGACTATCCTATTGGCATCACAAAACAGAAATTCATAATGTCATCACACAGATGCATGCAGACGACATGACGACTCAACGTCTAACTCTTAGTCATTATCATCAAGGAGCTATGTAGCTTTCCGACAGCCCCTAATCGATTGGCATCCTCTATGATCTGCATGATCTGAGGGTGCAAATGTTACACTCCTGAAGTGTAGAGGGATGTAGGCCTGTCACCGATCGTTCAGTATTGCCGAACCTTATTATTGTAAAATAGGTAAGCCGGAATTATAAGTGGATGAGCACCGAAAAGGTCCTGAGTTGAACGAGTTCAATGAAATCCCTAACCCCAAGTCCCAACCCTGCCGAACAGTTTAGAATTTCTCGATACGCTAGCTTCATTCCGCTGTCAAACGCGCTAGAGGTCACAGACCATAGATGCAGAAGTCGCTTGCCTTTTGCTGTTGCTCCACTTTAGGAAGGTAAGACTTGGACAACGGGAGGTTAGCTTTTGAATAGCATTTTAGAAAAGTTTAATTTTACGATTACGAGTTACGCTGCTGGGACGAGGTAAGTAGGGTACATATTTTACTTGTTGGAGAGCCAATCGAAACACCGCTTATAGTTGGCTAACAATCATAGATAGGCCTATTATAGCATGTGTTGATGTTCGTACCGCGAAGTATATCGGCTGGAAAGGGACCATTCTTAAGTAGGCACTGACAGCTCCCGTTTGAACCGCAAAGTTGGCAGTTCTTTGCATTCTATCCAAAGTTGGATCCGGTGGACTGCAACATAAAGGAAGAATGAAAACCTCATGGTATGACAAGATATGTCTTCTTATGGTATAACACACATGATCATTGCCAGGAAGATATGGCATATGGGGACCATTAAGATGCGATATTATTGGAAGCATGTGGCCTTTTTATTTCATTATTAGTTAATAACTTTTGATAATACATGCTTGCTAATAAATATGTGCTAATATTTGTTTGTTAATACATGTTTGATATTTATAGGCCATACATGTTTGCCAATTATATTCTCGTGCTTTCGTTTGTAGTGGTCCAACTCTATGGAGCCAACTTGCTAATTTCTTCAAACTGGGGGCCTCCGTGCATCCGTTCGCTGCTTAAAGGCAGTTTTTTTCTTGGGTCTCTCTGCTTGGTGTAACACTAAGAGTTGCGGTGTATAAATTCAGGGATTCAAAACAAAGAATGCGTGAAGCAAGGACGTCATACGCAAGGACGCCTCTGCTCGACACGTGTGGTTATCTTTTCATTCTTATTGTTTCTGTTATGTCCGGTTAATTTGCCACTTACGGATCATCGTTGTTTCCGTTTCCGATGAAGATGTAGCCTGCATCTCTGATAAGAAGGTTCTTCGGAATGAAGACTGACAAGTAATGCCACCAGATGGAGTTATTAGAGAACGTCTCTGCAATAAGCAGAAACAATGTCGACCGTAAACGAAATTACGAGAACTCCAGCATAGACAGAACATCTCATGTAGGCCTACCGGTAATGACGACGAGATGGTAGGTATCAGAGGTGTAACAAGCGAGGGTCAGAGGGAGCACCGGCCCTCCAGTTTTATGCAACTGGGGGGCAGAGCTCCTACAGTTTTAGTGCTCAGAGCCCCCCATGTGCCCCCAAATTGGTTCTTTTAAAGTTTCTCCAGTGGCTTTTTAAGATGGCTTTTATTCAGATAATTTGTGCCCCCCATTTTTCAAATTTTTGGGGGGTCAAAATTCAAAAAGTGGGAGGGGAATTTTGCGCTTCGCCCAATATTTTAGAAATTATGTCCCCCCCCCCCACTTTTCAAACCCTTGTTACACCTCTGGTAGGTATAGGGTTAATAGAAGCTAGAAGTGGAAGAGGAGGAGAGGAAGAAGAAGAAAGGGAGAAAGAGGAGGAAATGGAAGAAGAGGAAGAAAAAGAAGATGAGAAAGAAACACAACAACAATAAGAACAAGAACAAAAACAAGAAAAACATTAACAAGAAGAACAAGAACAAGAAGAACAAGAATAAGAACAAGAAAATGAAGGGCTCATTTTACAGCAATCAGTAAACTTACGTTCACGCGATTTGCCAGGGTTAATATTTGCTCCATTCGAGCGCATGCCAGCAGATCTCGCAAATGAGTAGGCCTATATGGTTATAGTCTAGGTAGAAATTAATCCAGTTCTTGCAAGACCTCACCATTAAAATTCTGATCATACAATAATAAGTTACCATCCATCCACTCCTGTGAAGTGAGATTGAGAATGGTGACCGTGTAATCTGGGTAATCATAGGAATCGATGACTTCCCAAGCGTAGAGTGGGTTCTCGCGGTTCACGTAGTCGTCCAACTCGGTGATGACGTCCTGTAAGCATTGTATACACACAGGTAACGGTTGAATGTAGAAAAGAGCACAAATTCTTACAATCAATGAAATGGAGCAACAATTCAATTTTCTGTGGATTAAATATAGGCTCAAAAGGGTGGACATGATACTGTTATACTGAGTTTAATGAGACAAAGAGTATGTAGACTTGTGCACAGAAAGATATTCCTAAACGAGAGTTAGGCCTATGTGTCATATATATATATGTATATACACGGTGATTCATTAAAAAACGTACCTTACATAGGTTAGCATAACTCAGGTAAATGACCATTAATTTTAATGAAATTTCAGAATAATGATGCTTGATATTCTATTCAAGTGCTACATAAATCATTTGACACACCAAGCTAAAATGACGTAACGCGATTGACGAAACTAATGACGTCACGAAAATATCGCGAAAAAATGGTGTTTACCGAAGAGGATAAACAATTTGTTACATTCTTACGAAAGAATAAAAAGTACAGTGCAAAACGTTTTCTAAAGAAATTTCCTGATAAAGAGTGGACTCTTGGTGGATTAAATGCGTTACTTTCAAAGATCGACAAAACTGGGTCTTTCCATCGTCGACCAGGCAGCGGCCGCCCGCGTACGGCAGCAACAACCGACAATGCTGAAAAGGTTGAATCGCTGGTGCTCAGCCAGGAAGATATGCCGCAAACGCATCGCACACAGAGACAAATTGCTCGAGAAATAGGAATCAGTCAGACATCAGTTTGGAGAATTGTCAAGAATGATTTACATTTGCGATGTTTAAAGAAACGACACGCTCAAGAACTCACAGCAGCCAACAAGCAAGCAAGATTGACACGTTCCCGTCAGCTACTGAGGTTGTATCCTGCAAGCTTAGTGAATTTCATTTGGTTTACTGATGAGAAATTGTTTACTGTGGCAGCACCCAGTAACAGTCAGAATGATCGTATTTATGTCTCAGCCGGTACAAGGAAGAGAGACGTTCCAGCAAATCGTCTTTTGCGGACTCGACCAACTTTCAGCAAGTCCCTTATGGTATCTGTCGGGGTATCTGCACTCGGTCGTACGAACATCCATTTCATCGAACCAGGTGTTAAGATTAATGGACAATATTACAGAGATGTTCTACTAATGCAGGGTCTCTTGCCTGACATTCGTGAGATAACGGAGTATTTCATCTTCCAGCAGGATAGCGCTCCTGCGCACAGAGCTCGGGAGACCGTTGCGTTACTCGAAACTGAAACACCTGATTTCATCCCGCCTAATTACTGGCCACCTAATAGCCCTGATTTGAATCCAGTGGACTATAAGATATGGAGCGTCATGCAGGAAAAAGTCTACAGAAATCGAATACATGATGTCGACGAGTTGCGTCACCGAATTGTGGAGGTATGGGATGAAATGGATCAGCGCATCATTGATGAGTCAGTCAGGCAGTGGCGTAGGCGTCTTCGCGCGTGTGTTACTGCCCGAGGGGGTCAATTTGAACATAAACTGTAACTTTCTTCCTATTCAGAACTGATTCCTCTGTGTTCACTTAAAATTTTTTTGACATAAACCGATATTTGACGGAGTTACAATTAAATATCTAGGGGTACGTTTTTTAATGAATCACCGTGTATGTACATATTGAACAGGAGGGTTCTTAGTAGGCAATGAGTAGGCTACATGTATTATTAACCAATTGCTAATCGTAATGTGATGCACATGCATTTAATAAACACAGTTAAAAAGTGTAAGACATCCGAACAACAGATATTTTGCGCATCGTCCAATTTGCCGATGAATTAAATGCGGTTATTGGCACAGGGACGAAGAAAGTAGGCCTAGATGAGGACCGGGCAGCTTGTAACAATTTACACATTGAGAAGCTTTTTCGCCATTTACGGTCTACAATATATTACTGAATTCCTTCAAAAATGCATTATAATTGTGCAACGTTTCAGATGCAAATTTATTAATTATCAAAATGAGTGAAATTAAAAATTATTTTTGTGTTAAAATTTGCCTGGGCTTGGGGTTTGTTGTAACAAGGCATGGGGTAACTTGTAACACCACTTTCTGCATGGGGTTTGTTGTAACACCTTAAACGTCAGTCTGCTGTTATTTTGACAGATATAATTCATTCTGTCTTCAGTGCAGTCCACATGCGACCATTTATTATAAACTACGCATTTGATCCACTCTTCCATTTGATTTCTAACAGCGCCATCAGACTCAGCGCCATAAGACTCAGAACAAACCAGACAAAAGCAATCACTATCTTCCGATTTTAATGAACTAGGTGATTTTCTTTTCTTCTGAGCATTCTTCCTCTTGTTTGCTACTTTTTGTCTCGTTGGACCATAGCTAGCCTTCCTTTTCTTGTTTAAGTTTGCTTCACAAGTCGGTATATTTTACTTTCCAAACTGATTTTTCTCTGTTTCGGGTTACTTTTTTGTCGATTTCCTTTTCTCGTTTTCTTCTTCAAGAGCACGCTTTTCTAGTGTGCGTCATACATGTATATGCAGCATGTTTTCTCTTTCTTCTATTTTCGGTGATTTTTCGTTCCCCGGCTTTTGGGCGAGGCAGCACCAACACAGAATCAAAAATCAACAAAACTGATGTTGTTTTGGCTTTAAAATTGTAGATGATGTTGTCTGAAGCTGTTTATCAGTAAACACAACTGGCAGGATACAAGTCATACAAGAGTATTTAAACCATTGAGGATGGCGCTGGGGTAGGTTGTAACAGCGTTACAACCATGCTGCCTCGGGAAAAATGTTACAACTAGCCCCGGCCATGCACCTAATTAAGATGATCAAATATGGTGCTATAACGCACTGTTATGGCTAACTAGAGTTGCTTTCGGTTATGTAATCTTAAAGAAACAAGCTTTCCAATGACCTACACTAAGTAAAAATATCGTGGACCTTACGCTCGCAATTATAAAAATAATACGTATGACAAAATTTCCTTTTAGTGTCGAAAATCACAATTTGTGAAAATAAATTTCTGAAGTTGAAGTTGAAGCCTAAGCGAAGCACTAGGAATATGTTTTGGAAACGATAGGCAGTGATGGGTACGAGACCAAAATCTCGAGACCAAGACCGAGAGGACCAAGACCAAGACCGAGTGGTCGAAGACCAAGACCGAGACCGGGTGGTCCGAGACCAAGACCAAGACCGAGGGTCCAAGACCAAGACCAAGACCGATACTGTTTTGTAATAAACAATTCAATTCATTAATTTTATTGCTGAAGAATACTAGTCTTAAAAATGTTCCAGAGAACAGTTTTACCGGCCAGTCTGAAATTTTGCGGGTCCAGCCCTTGGCTTCGGCCTGAGAATATTACACTGTAAATTGCTTACAGTATACGATAGGTAAATACTTTAGGACATCTGAACAAGTAGATCTACGTTCCGTGTGAATGGTGTACCTTTACTCGGGATTGTAGGTTAACAGTGACTACACGTGGCCGACCACATAATTATTAGATTGTTCAAAAGCCTTGAAATTCGTGAAAGCATGTTTTTCTTGTTTGAAATGGCTGGTTCCGTTGCAAATGCATTTTCCTCATAGTAGTGTGGCTGCCCAGTTCGCCAGGACGGTGTCGACTCCAGCTCGCTGACACGTCTGGAGTCGCCCGAGTCACTTCCTTATCAAATCTCAGTGCCAAATGGTTGCTTTCTATATCTACCAGGATGATCGCTCTCACCAGTATACATTAAGGATGGGTCTCTTTTCTAAGAAAGGTAGCACCGTTCGAATTAGTCACTAGGTCTGACTCTGCCTATTCCGCGGTCGCCGGCTGGGGAACGTTCTGAGGATAGCCGTACTTAAAACAGGGTTCGTAATCATACCGGCAGAAGTCTTTCTTGCCTTGCCTACCTTCGAAGCTACTATACTCTTCTTCCTCTCTACCTGATGTCGTACCATTCAGCATCTTGTGACTCCTAAACTATCGCCAATAAGGGACACCAAACGTTCTCTTTAACGATACGAGGTTCAGATATACTTGAAACAAGTCCCTAAGTCATCTTAGACACTTATCTACCGGAGTCCGTATCTTCCACTCGTCACGTGCTTCCCGGTCCACTTCCATGTGTGGCATACCGGCCTCACACGTATATTTTGTCATGCACCACAATTGACGGAGTAAGTTCCCTTACTCGTCCTCTGTGTTGGCAGTTACCTACCAACACTGACATATTCTGCTTCGATAAAAATGACACTGGCATGGTATTCACGGACTCTGATAGTGAAGGTCTTCTATCTATAGCTTTCGCTATCTACACACAGATCTTCGATCCGACCAACGCACGAGGAGTCCCGACCTTGCACTTCAGTCAGTTCTCGGAACTGTGTGTGATGACAAGCAAATATGTATTCACCTGGGTACCCGACTACCCAAACGTACTCATGTTGATCAATTCGATCAGACACGCAAGTAGATAAACTTCGGAAAAACGATGGGAGTAACTATGACCAACGAAGGTAGCCAACAGGAATATTTACGTATCGGTCAATTTTTTCCCTGTTATCTTTAACCTGGGTTTGCCACTGCCCAGACTACCACGTGCCTCTTGGTCCATTTCCGACTGCCCAAACTTTCACGTCCGCGTTCATCTGTTTCATACTTGGGTATCGGACGACAAGGGACAACCCAGACTTGCACGCACCAACTCTCGTAAACTTCGTTTCTCAGACTCGATTCTCTCACAGACACCTGAGGTAAGTGTCACCACGATACCTCCATGTTTCACACAGACCTGTATTGCTATAATCACTTCTTTCTCTGAAGCAATTGTACTCTTTTATACGCTGCAACGAACCACGGGCAGCTATTTCGAGGAAGTCCCCGAAAAGAGATTATGTAGTTAGATCTGCAAGAAGAAATTCTGCGGCTAGTCCCGCAAGTAGAGGCCTCGCGGGGAAACCGCGAGTCAAGATATTGCAACTAGACAGATAGACAGATGAATAGACTTCTAGAAACCGGAAGGAGTAACTATGACCGACATACGTAGCCAAGTAGAATATTTACCGAAAGACCGTAAGACAATAAAGAAGACATACTTATCTCAACGGCCACCGAGGCCTCTCTATAAACGTTCGGTTCCTGTACCCGATCTCTATTTCTCACGGACACCGACGGGTCACCATCTTCCCCGTATTCCCGTACAGAACTGTCATTCATTTATTTCACACGATCGAACTTTACCGCACTCTCGAACGGCACCCAGACCTGTGTGAGCATTTCTCACGATTGGTCTTTCCTCTGACATCCTCTTAACCCCTACGATCAGGACACGGTTCGTCTTGCGATCAACGGCAGAGGGGCCCACTCCGCCAGGTCAGCGAGAGCGGCTGTCACTAGGGGTCGTATTTATATGGCAACACTAAACGATCCCTGGAGCGGTACAAGAACCACTCTACGTATGAAGCAGTACAAACCACTGCTCCATATATATTTAGCACTGCTCCGTATGTTAGGCTATACTCAACTAGATTTGTGTATCTGCACGCTATTCACTGAACTAAAAACCCTCCTATACCATCACTGTAAGAAAATACACGTTAAAATAACGCTATGGCGAGTCGATTATTTACAAATAAATCCTTCATTCAAGCCTTGTGGCCTGTCCGCCACATTACCATATATATGTAGATGGTCAGCACTTAATAAATGGATAATAATAGCATACGGTCTATACATCTGGTGTCTCTAAAAATCGAAAATAACTGACAAATATCAAAGAAATTGCTGTGATGCGACAAATGACCAAGAACGCTACTCTAAGACGGAGACCAATCCCAAGACCGTTCCATTAAGATCTAGACCAAGACCGACGCAATCGAGACCAAGACCGAGACCAAGACCGATGGTCAAGACCATGACCAAGTTTTCCGGTCTCGAGACCGTCTCGAGACCAAGACCGCGGTCTCGAGACCACGTCTTTGACGATACGACGCGCGTTTTGATATGTAGGCCTATTGTCTATACGCGCTGACTCCCCGATTTACCGTTTTCCGGAATTTTTGCGTTGCTACAACATTTACTCCCGTTACAGTCAGCCTCGGTCTCCGCTCTAGTAGATGGCAGGGGTGTAACACGCGCGGGGCAGGGGCACCTGCCCCCCCCCCCCTGTTTCAAAACTGGGGGCAAAGCCCCCCTCCCCCAGTTTTAGTGCTCAGCGCCCCCGCCTGTGCCCTCCAAATCGGTTCTTTTTTTATGCTTCTCCAATGGCTTTTAAAGATGACTTTTGTTAAGATAATTTGTGCCCCCACACATTTTTCAAATTTACAAGTGAAATTTCTAAATTAAAAAAGTGGGGGGCAAAAAAAAGTTTTGGCGCATCATGCAAACATTTTCTTAATTATTCCCCCCAACTTTTCAAAACCTTGTTATGCCTCTGGTAGATGGGTCGGATGGGCAGTGTTGAAAGTGGTTGGAGGTGGTGCAGGGCGCAAACTCTCAGTCGCCCGGCTAGACTAGATATCAGATTCATTAAATGTTGTAGGTTACATCAGGTCACGACTAGTAATGTAAGCTTACTTTGCATCATTACATTGCACGATAATTTACTGAAGCCAATATAATAATTAAGAACGTCGTTTAGCTTACCCAATCGACTGCGTTGACCGGAGATGTAACGAAGCAGAGAAGTGCAAATGCCACTGTCGCTATTAAGAGTCGTCCATCCTTCCCCCATTCTCTGCCCATTCCTGCTTTTCCTCTACTTACACCTGACATCATCTCAGCCCTTCTCCTTTCCAGATCTTTGTACGAAGACCCGAAGACCTAACAGACCAAAATGGACACCAAACCGAACAATGTCTCAGCTATTAAAGTTCACTTTATTTATCCGGGGCTTAAGTGAACTTACATGCATGCCTTCACGGCTGCAGCATGGGAACAATTCCATATGCTATATCATATAGCACATGTGATTAGCCTTCATATCAGTCTCAATTTTTATCTCTTCAGCAGGTTGAGCTAGCAGAGGTCAGGTTCACGTACACTTAAAAAGGTAAGCTTTGTTCACGCAGCTGAACTAATTATAGCTCTGCCATTGTCGTAATATCCAGACTCCTAAAGCGCCCCTCGAAAGCCGAACGATGGGCAATATCTTATTCACGAGCACCGCTTCAAGTAATATGTCATGGGTTGTCTGATGCGTAGTCCGAAGCAGGTCCGGTTTCCGGAAGATCAGAGGAGGCCCAGTAGCTATTAAAATTTGGAGGCGGGTTTCCATGCAGTAGGTCGATAATTGTAAGGTACAATGGATGCTCCGATGGATTGGGGCAGCCTGACGTCGTTCTTGAAGAGGTGAGGCTTTAGGTTTAAGTGGAAAGCCAGAGACGTGATGGATAAAAGAGTCTGAGGCTGATGGTGGTGGGTGATTGGCAATGCTGGTGGAGGAACCGAAAAAAGTGCGGGGCAGCCTACAACATGGACTCCATAATTAAAAAGCCCATAATATTATAAGGGTCCCATGTAATGCTCATTAAAATGCCTGCATAATAGGCCAATGTATCAGTAAGCCCCTATCATAAATATAATTGGATAATCTTTATTGTTCAACTTCTTAGCTTACATTATCGTCAACAAGATCAATTTCGCACGATAAATTGCAACGGGTGCGCTTTAATTTCTTATAGGGTCCATAGGTCACAGCTGACCATGAAGACCTTGGGCGAATAGGTCATTAAGTGCGTGGTCAAAACACATCCACAAAGCCATCTGATGGTCAAGTTTCGTGTTCTAATATTATCATCAGAACCCCACCCCCTATTACTAGAATGTAGCGTCACCGTGAAGTGTTCACTCTTTTATTTTGGTCGAGAGTCATTGATAACCAGAGGCGGCGATCTCGCTTGACATGTGGGGGAACATCCAATGAGAGGAATAGGAAATTTTGGCGGAGACACGTATAAATTGTGGTAGCAGCTACAGCCGTGCTGCGGGGCCCGCGGGGCCCGGCCGTTTTTGGGGGGGGGCCCGGCCCGACCAAGAAAAACAAAAATTATGAGCAGTTGAACACAGGCAGTCAGTCAATCAGAAGGACGTGATGCGATGCGATAAATTTCTAGTTACAAAGTTAACATTATGGACATTACAAACGAATAGATGTCGCCAAAAATTCGATTACTGTCTTAGCTGTACTTCATAATATATTATGAATACGTTATTACTATACTTCCTGTTTTGTGACGTAATATGACGTCAATTGTTTATTTTAATGTGCAGTAAAAAGCTTAATTAACGTTTGAATCTAGAAGTTAAAAATTTAGTTTTAATTATAATATTTGGAAATAATTTTAAATTTCAAGATATTAACAAAATATAAAGCAGCCCAAAATGTCATATCAACACACAAGTAGAGCAACAAAACGTAAAAAAAGCGTGAGGAGATGTTAAGCTTAAGGAAACTACAAAAAATTGATCATTTTTGTAATCCAGCACCTAAGCAAAGTCAATCTGCCTCTGCCGAGTTGAAAAGTCGACCGAGTCAAGATGGTTGTAACGTAGCAGGTAGAACGCCAGACACTAGCTGCGTTAATGAAGGAAATGTTGAAACTCAGCCATCGATTTCGGAAGGATGTAGTACTAGTTCTACTGTTACTAATTCAGTCGAAGCGTTTGATCCAAACATTATCGAAGCTAAAAATGTTGAAACTGCAAACAAATTGGATGTTATTCCAGTCGAAACTGAAGACATCAGCAACATAGTGATTTTAGGTCAATTCCCAACGGACAGAGCAAACTATTCTGTTAATGTAAGTGACAATAGCATCAAACGGTTTGTCGTGGAACATGGACCATGCCAGCCCAGAGGTCCTTTTCCTAGGGATCCGAATCAAAACAACAGGAGCTTTTCAGAAAAGTATTATGAGAAGACAACTAAAGCTGGTTGGAAATTACCAGTTACTTGGTTGTGTTATTCACAGAAACTTGATTCTGTGTATTGTGAGCCATGTTGGTGATCGTACAAAACTTGGAAATGAACCTGCATGGGCAAAAGGAATTCGTAAATGGAAATCGTTAACAAGTAAACTTCGTATGCATGAAGATTCAGATGGGCATGCTGAAGCTTGTGTGGTTTTTGATCACTGGAGGCTTCATAAAATTATTGATGAAGAAAACGAGAAGCAAGTGTTAAAAGAAAGGAACTTTTGGAGGCAAATTGTACATCGTGTTGTGAACGTTACTCTTACTTTAACGACGTGCAGACTCGCTTTCAGAGGCCATAGGGAAAAGTTGGAAAATGTGAATTCTGGAAATTTTTTATCAGTCATTGAACTTTTGGCGGCATATGACCCAGTGTTGAAAGAACTTATTGAACGACCTGGTGGAACAACCAAATATTTAAGCCCTACAGTGCAGAATGAAGTAATAGAGATACTTTCTACTCATTTGCAAAATGCTTTAATAGATCTGATAAAGCAGGCTCCTTTTTTTACAGTCATCATAGACACCACTCAAGATATTTCCAAAGTTGATCAAATGAGTGAAGTATTTCGTTATGTGACGATAGAGACTGACCCTGAAACTGGAAAACGAATCCACATTCAGATCAATGAAAGTTTTCTAGGCTTCCGTGCGATTCATGATCAAAGTGCTGCAGGAATTGAAGGCGAAATTTTAAAGTGCATAAAAGATAAAGGGTTGGATCTGTTGAAATGCAGGGGCCAAGGCTATGACGGTGCTGCCACAATGAGTGGTGTCTACTCTGGAGTCCAATCACGTATTTTGGAAAAAGTGCCAAACGCTTTATACGTTCATTGTGTTGCACATAATCTGAACTTGGTTCTGAATGATGCAGTTTCTCAAGTACACGAAGTATCACAATTTTTTGATGTTATTCAGCGGATTTACACGTTCTTCGGTTCCAGCATCAAACGATGGGACATTCTGTCATCGTTTACAACTAAGTCGAATATCAAACTCAAGGCATTGTGCCCAACAAGATGGTCGTCCCGTGAAGAGTGCATAGTAGCAGTACGCTATCGTTATGTAGATATATTGAAAGCATTAATAAATATAAATCTGGTCGAGAAAAAAAAGATATAATTGCTGAAGCACTCGGACTTCAAAGGAAATTAGAATCGTTTGAATTTGTTTTTCTTCTGGTTGTGCTCAAAAAAATGTTTGAAAGTGTGAATACTGTTTCAAAAATGCTACAGACTGATACAATTGACTTAATGAGTGCTTCAAATCTGCTTAAAAATTTGTTTAAACTCATGTCAGCATTCAAGAACAATTCAAATGAATACAATATTGCCAAGGAAACGGCAGTCTCTCTTGCCCAACAATGGGGTGTAGAGACCAATTTTGGAAAAGGTAAACGAATCCCAAAAGCAAAGATGCGATGATAGCCGACTCACTGATCCAGAAATGCGATTCAAAGTAAATGTAGTTTACCGCACTCTTGACATTCTCATCAATCAGGTTGTTCATCGGTTCAGAGGAATGCAGGTTGTGGTAGATACATTTGGCATACTGCATCCCCGTGAATTGACTGCCGCCACCGATGATCAACTATTCACAAAGGCGACAAATTTACAACAAAAGTATTCAAATGACATATCACCATCGTTCTTCGAGCAGCTACAAAGCTTTAGAATGGTTCTCAAACAAGAAATTAAGAAAATAAACACAATCAAAGAGTTGAGTCATCTTTTGATAATCGAAAATAGTTCTCTTGTTACATCACTCCCAGATGTCTGCACTGCATATCTTCTCTTACTCACTTTACCAGTAACTGTGGCAACAGCAGAGAGGTCGTTCTCCAAGCTTAAGCTCATCAAAAACTATTTGCATAGTACCATGTTGCAAGATAGACTATCTGGATTAGCCATTCTCAGCATAGAAAACGAAAACGCAAAGAAAATGGACGTTGATGAACTTGTTAACATTTTTGCAGAGAAGAAGTGCCGCAGAAAGAAATTCTGAACATACTGTAGAGTGTAGAGGTATGTCTTTAAACTATAAAATGGATTTAATAAAAGTGATGTTAAACATGTTATGACAATCAGGTTTACAGTGCGCGCGTTTACTGGTTTAGTTTCTTTAAATAACTGTTGGAGTGGGGGCCCTATATAAAGTTGCTGTGGGACCCGTGGTGAGATAGCTACGCCACTGCAATGAGAAATAGTAGTATTAGGCCACTTTTTAAGATCGAGTCGAGTCATGCTTCATTATCCTTACGTCAATCATTGTCCGTTTGATCTAAGATTCTGTAGTCTACGAGTCACAGCAATATGGAAGATCGAGTTGTTGATAGAAGACACAGTAGTCAACATGTAGGCCTACATGCTAATTCGCCGTTGGCCTAAGTTGATCCTCAGCGGCGTCGATGGCTATGCTGCTTCATAATCACCAGCAAAAGTGGCATCAATCGCAAGCAGCGTCGGCTTAAATTAGACAGCAAAGCAAGCCTGATGACTGGCTATCCGACTCCGGTGATCAGGACATTGATGAGCCAGTTCTATAATGATGATGCCAGTTATTTCAGTCCTGATTATAACACTGAGATGATGACATTGATGAGCCACTGCCATATGATGAGGATGTCAACTGCAGTCCCGATTATCACACTGATTCACACAGGGCACTCAGACACAATTAAGTGATGATGACGATTTTGGTGAAGGTTAGGCCTATATATTGGCAGAACGAAGTAGGCTATAGTATACCATAATGCAACTCACTGACAGTGAAGTTGATTAAATAAACGAAAATGTGACAATATGATGTAAGAGGTTAAGATCACTATTGAGCTATGGATATTTTAAAGCCAGGCCCACGTCATTAATTCTGGGCCCCTAGGCAGAGAATTCTCATAAACGGGAGATCGCCTGCTCAATCCTGGTCGATCGATCTTCAAATCGCCCACTGTTTCCAATTGGAAAGCAATGGGTCTAACGGAGATGCATGTGCGGTGATTGTAGACCATTAGACTTATACTTATTCCAGCATCACACGACTCACGTCATGTTCGTTTCTAATTCTGTGGACCATTCTTTTCCAAACCCAGTAGATTACAGTGCAATTGCCATAAACCAGATAATTATTAGGGGTTTTCTGGATTCTTGCAGTTCAACCATCTGACGGACCCCTGCTGGATTAGGCCAGCTGTGGGCCTAACTATGACAAAACCTCGTAGACTTGCCAATACGAGTTTCCTTTGCCACTACATACTAGTCTACATTGGAATACACCATTGAAATTGAGCATTTGTTACAGTCATTAAGGTGTACAACAGTACATACAGTACATAGCCTTATATTAACGCAACCCAGTGAACCTCGCTGGTTGCATTAATAGGAGGCTATAACAGAAGGCCCAAGTGTAATTTCCAAGGAGTCTTTGTTATGGCCTATAAATATATATAAAGGAATAAAAACTAACTCTTGAAAATAATTCTGACATATGGGCCTACCTATACACAGATATCGCCGCGATTCAAGTTCTCCCTAATAAGTGTAAAGAACTGGATATAGGCCTATTTATATGTAAACAAAACGGGAAACTTAATTTTTCATATTAAGGTGTCCGCCAGAAGGCAGCGCTCAAAGTATTCGCAGACGCTAAATAGCCTACGTTCAATCTAACTCAATATTCGTTTAATGAGAAGAGCAAGCTGTCACAGCCACAATTGATGTTTACAATTACGTTCATGCTGGGACACCTATTATACATGTATATAAACACGCGCACGCCATCCCTCTATCAGCCCTCTGTTGTAGATTCTTTGCTTAGGACCCAAGGACCAAAATACACTTATCTAGATTCTAGATTCCTTGCTTAAGACCATCCCAAGGAATTTTTCTTAAAGGAATACTTAACTTAAGACTACATGTAAGATTTCTGTGAACACGTTTCACTCTCAAACATACATTTTGCTTCCATTTGAAAATGCGATGTTTTAGACCTTGAAAATCATTTTTATTTTGTTGATAGTTAGGCCTATTTGTCAATTTTCCTTCATAACTAAATGTTACACGTATCAGTTTGTTATACTTATAAACAAGATGTGAGAATTCTGATTCCCGATTATCGCCCAAAGCTAGTGACGCGAACTAACATAAGCTGCAATCCAATGAGGTTATAAATAGAGGGAGTATGGCGCATCTTCTCTGCAGTCCAATGTGAAGTCACAATCGCAAAGCGACATCGAACCTAACTTTAGACGGCTAGCACGTGTATGCATGGTCAGATGCTGGGTTAGCACCATTAAAGTGATTTTTGTCATTCCTACTTCTGTATGTTCCTTCGCCACCGGACGTCCGTCCATTGCGCATTTGGGTATTGATCCAGCCAGCGCCAGTCCCACGCCTGGAAAAAGAGGAGGGCGACGCTAATGGTCTTTGTTATCACAGTAACCCCACAGCTAGTCGTTAAAAAGAAATCAACACTTCTTTATGTACCTCTGTCATCGGACATCATTGCATTACTGTAAGTTCTCCCTTTGATGCCTTTTATGTTTTCCAGTATTGCCCCAGGCACTAAATGCTGCTGTTTTATTTCTAAGCTGTGTCTGTGTCAAATAACAACCTAATAAATGAATTTTGATTGATATAAACATTATTGTCTGTATATTGTGCATGCTTTTGGTGTACAATAACATGACAAGAGCTTGAAGTGATTTTAAGGACCTTTAATTACCTTAGATATGTGTTAAGCAAACAAAAGAGTGCCATCAATGGTAATGCCTAAATTATGAACACTAGTTGTGAAGGTTGTAAAAATACTAGTTGTGTGCTCTGTATTATTTCCATCAAAGTTACTGGAAAAACTGTAACCTGTATGTAATAAACAAAGAAGTGTTGATTTCTTTTTAACGACTAGCTGTGGGGTTACTATGATAACAAAGACCATTAGCGTCGCCCTACTCTTTTTCCAGGTGTGGGACTGGCACTGGCATGAACTATGTAGTTTTGCAAATCCGTACAACATCGTGAGAAGGACGTAGTAGACCTCCACGATCTTTGATCTCTAGAAGTCCAACATCTTTAGGAAATAGTTCATCCATGCCTTTGTTCAAAAGCAGAACAGCTCTACAGTCATTGCATGGAAGATGTTTTGTCAACTTGCGAACAACGAAATCAGCAATATAGACCACAACATCTTCTACGAAGTTAGACAACGAGCCAATATCAACCTGTGGTCCATATGTTTCAGAATCCTTGCTTTCATCGATTAGTTTGCCTAAGGCATCAGCGAGTCGTAGAGATGCAACAGTGGCTACATCTGACATCTCCTGTCTGTCAATTTTAGAAGAAATCATTAACACTGTGCAATTCGTCTGTCCAACACAGTTGCCAGTTTTTACTTCCTTCAACTGCTGATGTGTGAGTAGTCTTTTCCAAGCTGCTTTTAAACGAACAGCTGATGGGTTATTATTCCATCCTCCACGGCTTCTCGCAGCACTGAAAAAGAGCTCAAGATGGTCCTGACTAACTTTATACATCAAAAGATATTTCAAAACAGATTCATTCTTCACAAGTGTGTCAAATAAGGACACTGCACTCATGCTGGACAATATAAAACCAATAACAGCAGTCTAGCGCAAACTGTGGCTTACCAGTTGTCCAGAAGGCAATTTCAATCCACGCAAGTACTCTTGTGCTTCAGCAACGAAAGGTCTCCAAACAGCCTGATTTGTCATGCGCATTGGTGCCTTGTATCCATGGGCAATGGGATTGCGACTATTGAGAAGATCAAACAGTCGATCGACTGTTCGAATAAATTTAACTGTAGCTTCACATCCTTGAAACTGAGGCATCTTTAATGTGGTCTGGCAGAACTCCAAAGCATTAGCTACAGAAGCACTTGGAGCCTGTACAGCCAATTTCACTTTCATTTTCTGCTGTCTCCATTCGACATGTCTCTCATGCAACTTGTTCCCTGCTCGTAAACCTTCCGTGGTGTGTAGTGTTTGCAACTTCTCAATGTATGTCCACTTAATTTTTCACGATCGTCAGCATCTAACAGAACACCTTTATCAGCTAACATATTCCGCATTAATTTTACCATGTGGCAAGCATCAAGGAAAAGATGGACTCTTTGGTTTGGATCTGAGGGATGCTCAAAGCTGGATAGAGGCTGTTCAGCATTTAGCTTTGCTTCAAGTTGCTGTGGCATGAAACAGTTTGCAGAACTTCCATCAAATGTGAGTGACCTAATAGATACTCCTGCGTCATGCAAACAAACTTGGACCAGATTGGCATGCTCCTTACCTTGCAGGCCATCAATTAAAAAGTACGCTACCGGTACCTTCCAATGCTCTCTCATACTAACAATCATCATGACCAGTGCTTCTCTGGCTACAGGAAGGCTACTATTATCCTCAACAGCTACACCCATAACGACGTAACCAACAAATCTTCTACCATCCCACTCCACCTGCTTTCGAATGGCTATCTCATCCATCATCAGAGAATACACAAGTTGCTTTTCTGCCTGACTTTCAGCCATACTTCGTAAAGCTGCAAAGACCTCGTCATGGAAGCCAGGGCTTCCATCTATGCAGCTATACCAATTCGCCAGTGTTTTGGATGCGGAAGACAGTTTCCAAACTGGCTTCGAAACAAAGTCGTATGCTTTAGCAGAATAACAGTGTAGTGATAAAGCAAAATTTCGTAGCCCATGAGGACACTTAGTTTTGATCTTCCCAGAAGCGGCACTTCTCATCCGTTTAGTTATATGAGCAAAAGCAGAATCATCAAACGAAGATAACAAATTCTGCTCAGCATGTTCTGTTATCAACTGCTTTTTTTGCATATTTGCTAGAAAATCTTTAAAGTTTGTTATTTTCTTTTGCAACTGTCGGTTGCACTACTGTGCAAGTTTAAGTTTTTTCCGACCAGCAACCAGAGCACTTAGGGCTATATCCAGCTTACCTTTGATCCGTTTTGGTGACTGCAAAACGTATGAATGGTCACCTGTTATTAGAGCTTTGCTACTAGTAGACGGTGATTGTTCAGTAGAATTTGTTCCAGGCATCTCAAGAGCAACAGGAACATGAGCAGGAGTATCACAGTATTCAACATCATGCGACAAGCGTTCTAGAACCCGTCGAAATGGATGTTTCTTTGTCTGCAAATGACTTGGAAAGTTGAATAGTGTCGGTTCCGCCCCTAAAAAATAAATACAGGAAAAATGCAGAAATCAACTAAAATGCATTTTAAAGCACTAGACTTTTGCATCACTGAAATCATCATTGGTACACTATTCTACATCAAGTAATCAGATAGCAGATGGCATCTCCATGAATGACAGCTTAAATCGTTATACCACCATAAATAAAAACCTGAATGCACGATTTGAACTTCAACCGGTGCAACCACTTACGTATGACAAAAGGAGACTTAGACAACTCCATTTGTGCTTTGTTTATTTTGGCAAGGTTTAGTTGGAACCACCTTTCATGAGCATGGCGGTTTTGGCTCCGTAGTAGTTCTCTTCCCCATTCCGAAAATGCCTGAAGTCCATATTATTTGTTGGTCTGTCATATGATTTTGGGAAAAGTAAACAAACCAAAGCTCAACAAACTGCAGTGGTCAATTCAACAGGATGCATTCAGGTTCCACATCTGGCACCTCTAATTTGAGACCAGCAACTTAACCCAATCTGACCAATGCAATAGAAAGACCATACTATACAGAGGATACTGGAAACTCATTCGGCTACTCAGTTCTGCGCACCAGTGTGTTATCTATTACTCTATGCTCCAACTTTAAATTGGATATTAATTAGTTATTAGCTCAGTAATTACATATTTTCTTTGGTTTTACAATTGGAGATCCTGCACCTTAATGAACACTGACAAAATGCAATTATATTTCTTTAATTCACCTATTACTGCAATCAAAACCAGTTTCACATACCTGGCAACAGTCTCTTGCGCATGCCACTGTTGTAGAAACATCCATCTTCGAAATGAACTGAACAGATATGAGCGTAGTCTGTCGGTGACCAATTGTCACGGTGCACCCGGACTGCCCTCTTCTTTCTACGGTCAGGATCCTTTGGAAACCTGTAATAAACATGAAAACGTCATTCGCTTGGAGTGTGACCACAATGAAAATGAGACCCAAAACTTACTAATTCAAGCTGATACCAGAACGCCCGGCATCATCATGCAACTCCAATCCTCAAATCACTCTGTTCGCTCTGCAAATTCTTTGAATTAAATGAGTTTGCGGTTACCATTCAACTAAAAAAACAAGCGGCCGGCAGACATTCAGGCTTAAACGCGACAGTTTCATTTCCGTCCGAGGCTTACGCATTACAAATTTAGATAAAACACACAAAATAGCAACTTACAAATGAAATGATATTCCAGCAGCCTTGTTCTCTGACGTGAACAAATTGTTACATCCATACGCTACACAGTTTAAAGTTGATCTTTTCGACATTTTGAGAAACTGTCTTGCGGTCGAACGTTGCGGTCAAGGTCGTTTTTATGCGATGACTTCGCCATAGATACTCGATACTACCTCTAGTGAATATAATAAATCTCAATGGGTGCAATCCAATCCTGTGCACATTGGTCCTTGCTTAGTACCATGCGCTGCATGCAGATCCTTGGGTCCTTGTACACTAGCAGACGACTTTTAGTCGCACATTAAATTTTCGTAAATAATTCGCCATGGAAGGTATTGTTGAAGGTATTGGTATAATGTGGAACTCATATTTGTTTATCCACTGTTACAATGAAGGTCAATCGATGCACGCTTAGTGTTTGTTTTCCAAAGTATAAATAGAGGGAGTTATTGTATGATTATGTAAGTTTGACGACTCAGAAGAACTAAATTCTAGGAGAAACTTTGCTAGCTAGAGTATCAGGTCACTCCAACTTGACAGACATAGTTATTCTCATGGTTCAGTCCACTACAGTTCAAGAAAAGCAGCAGAAAAACAGTCAAATTGGAGTATCGGGGTGACGACATTCATCCTAACACTGACTCTAACCGACACTCACTATGCCAGTAGCCTAGATTTATTTTAACCTCGTCTGACCCTAGATTGTAAAGTTTATTTTATGACGCCCGGTATATACGCGTCCTGATGCTACAAGTTTGCCGGACAGTGCTCCTCAGAGTCCTAACCACGATTTGCTTTGATTTGAACCCAATTGTGGGGAAGCCTGACAAATAATTATCCTAATCAACCCAGCTATTGCTTAGAAATAGCTCACCATAGCCCTAGCCATTGCAAAATTGTTATTCCAGGGACACCGAGAGGAACGTGGCTAACGCTTCAACAATCAACAGGTATCTGCCAAACTTAGTTTAAAAATGGCAGAGTTTAACCAAGGCTGTGGTGTGCATGTTACCATGGTTTTAGTTTTAAAAGGAGTTTGCTTGCTAAGGATTGAGCTGACTTAAAGTAGATTGGAAATGTGGAGAAAGCTTATCAGCTATGTGAGCTAAATATGGAGGTGTCAGCATGCTATTCTCACGACGCCTCATCTGACCTTGGTTTGTAAAGTTTATTTCATGGTGCCCAGTATATATAAACACCCCAATTTTTTGCAGTTTCTTTAGATCAAAGCTTGGTGATGATGATGATGATGAGTGCTCTGCCCGAAGGCAAGTCCTTGGCTTTACGTCCCTGGGGAATGAGGTGAGTGAGGTGGTTTCCCATTGCCTTCCTCACAGACAGTTAAAGCTTGGTGATAAATCATTTTAGCAGGTTTTAGGTGACTACCGTGATGGTTTATATATAATGTGACCCCATCCATCCTAGTGTAAGATCAATCAGCATTTATTTTCTGTAATTGTACCTAATGACTATTTTTAGTATTCAAAAGTACATTTGCATTGTCAATTATGGTGGCATTTACTGATCACGTTTTGATTGTAGCCTTTGCTAGTGGATATGGTTTCTGTCAGGAGCATGCTGTTTCATTGTCTCTGGGATTGGTTTCAGCGATTGTCACCTTCCAGCTGATACTCAGTAAGTTGATAATTTTTATGCATGTGTAGTTATTAATGTTAATTTAAAGTAGACCCTATTACTGTTATATTATGTGCATGGACATAATCTTCATTAACTGTTTTGAAAACAGCATTGAACTGAACTGTAGACATTAACAATTAGCTCTGTATTTGAGGTATTGCTAATGATAGTTTAGCTTTTTTGTAATACATGCAATGCAAGCATCCAGCAATGCATTTATAGAAGATCAGAAATTATTTGAGGGCTTTTGAATTAAAAGCAGAGTTTACGAAGAGTTGGATGATGCCTCTAGATATGGACTCTTAATTATATCAGATTTCAACTAAATGTAATCAAGTGATAATAACTACATATTTCAATGAAATCAGTTGGAGATGGATGATTTCTGGAAGTAGGTGATGCTGTATTCTGTCAGAGGCTGTTTCATGACAGTGCCAATGTTTGTATAAAATATTGTTAGCACTTGTTCCATGCTCTGTGTAATTCTGTGAATGTTGTCAGTGAGCTGTTGATAATGGTTAAGTATGGAAAACTGTTTTTAGTTCTTTCCAGGTGCCTTCAAGACAGAGGACGAACAGAAGTAGGTCAACTGAAAGAAGAAAAGGACATGCTTTTCAAGTCACCAATATACAAAGGGGTCCTGGCTACTACTCGAGTTCCATCTATAAGTCTTCTGGATATGACTAAGGTACGTTCACAGAAACAGTTATCCCACTTGCTAGCTCTGGATGCGGCTAATAATTAATTAAGTTCTGTTCATAATAGTTTTTAGATTTCTATGTTTTACTATAGCATCTCTATAGAACTTCCATATTGGGTTAAATAAAATAAAGCAAAACGGAAGCTCAACACTTTAACGACAAGAGAGTGCCAAAAGCGACTGGGAAACCAATGCAGGAACACATGGCATGTGCAGTCAATCTATACTTGACCTGCTAACATGCTGCATTATTTGCATGCTCTGGCTCATCTGTCTCATCAACAGTAGATACCTTTTCACAATTGCAATTTTTATGTAGCACGAAAACTGTATTAGTTTATACTCTTTATACTCTTTGTGTTATCACAGACACAGTTATCGTGGTTAATGTTCATGTTAAATCAAATCTATTCTCTGCTAGTTTTGTTATTACTAATCATGATTAACTGTTGTGTGATTACGTGGCAAGTGATGTTCTGTCATGTTCTTCATGTTGTTCGTATTAAGGGTCTTGATTTAATATCTGATTAAATGTTGTACAATTATCTATCCTGTGACACCACTAAGTACTGAAAAGTATTGTCTAGGTACAAGTTGCTTAGGCCTGAATACACTTAACGTGTGATATGGCTCCAGATGCTACCTATTTAACCTGCTAGACATGTTAACACATGATAGGTGAACATTAATTAGTGCAATATGGTAGGATTTTTAAAAATAAATCCAGTTACTGCACTGGCTTGGATATCATACCTCCGTTGAACCGAACTTGGGTGGGAACAAAAGAACATATATTATATTACCTACATGTGTATACCGTAATTCTAAGATATGCTGTTGCATGTCTCTACTCCTGAGACCCCATGCAGGGAGTCAAAGACCACACCTATATGGTTATCGAAAACTTGACATTTCTCTAGGGGCCGTCCACATATTACGTACGCAGCGAGGGGGGAGGGGGTTTCAAATTTCGGCCATTTTGCGTACGGGTGCGTATGGTGGGGAGGGGGTCCCGAAAATATGTACTTACGCAAATATAATTGTCTAATTATGACGTCCACAATACAGAATATGAAAATCAGAACTGTAAACCTAATCACAGACTATATTCCTGCTTAATCAATTTTTTGTAGGATTATAACGGTTTCAAATGCAAGTGTTGTTAGCGTTTTATTTCTTCATGACAGTTAACAAATTTAAGCTATTAAGTATGATGCTTAACAAAACTAAATAGCCTGTGGTAAAATCAATGTCTTACAGCTGTTTTTAGGTATTTAACCTTTGCAATGGGGGGGGGGGAGAGCGAAAATGTACGTACGCATGAGGGAGGGGGTCCACGAAATGTACGTGGTGCAGCAGGGGGTGAAGGGGGTCCGAAAATTCGATTGTTGCGTACGTAATATGTGGATGGGCCCATAGACCCACAGAAGTGAAGTCTCGTGAACCAGCATGGTCACAGTTGCTTAATCAAAACAAAATGGATAGGCAGAATTGTTATATTGGTCTGGACAATAGGCCTACCGATAATTCATGCCGCTGAAATTCATGCATATTTAGAATTCAGGTTTTAATTTTGAAAAGCATTTCATTATATGACATGAGTGTGAATAGAAAAAAGATTAATTTTTCAGAAAGTATTTTCTATTGAATCATCTTCATGATCACGACAGTTATCTCTGACTTTGAATAATCTCACGACCATTATCTCTGAAATAAATACTTCTGCCTTTAATTGGACTGGTTATGTTTTGGGATATTCTTTAATTCCTGAAATCAGTGAATTAAATAAGGAAGGCTTTAGCAAATAATTCAAACTCTAATTCAGACTCTTATCATTTCAGTTGTCCTTTCGACCGGGTTATGTGCAAGAGATTACTAGGATCATCAACCAGAACAATTACAACATCAATCTACCTGTAGCATCAGATGGTCTCAGTCTTTTCATGGTATAACTTTGCATATTATTTTAATGTAATTACAAGTATAATAAAAATTATGTAGATTTCAATCATCACTTAATTTTACGCTTTCTATTGTGATTTAAAAACAACCATTGGAACTTCATATCATATATTTCAATCATTGCTTTTATTTATTAGAAACTTCTATAGCACGGCACCGGCATATGGTGCACAATTGCACACATCAACTGGTGACACATGAATACGAAACTGATTGTGAAGGCCAAGGTGTTTGTTGACATAGTACAAAACAGATCAATGCTTTGCTTTGTCCAGTTGACATGTTTTGGTAACTTATTAATTATAATAGGCTGAAGTCGTCTTTTATCGGTAGTAAAATTGGTTAGAACTGTTTGGGTCCAGGTTATGAGAATTTCTGTGCCTTCAGATTATCCAAAAGGATGTGTGACAATGCAAAAATTGCATACTAGTCAACCTATTTTAATAAACAATAATCGAGTGATTGATTGATTGATTGAATGAATGAACGAATTAATGATTGATTGATTGAATTTGGCTATATTATGAATATGAAGATATTTAATGATAACTGTGACCTTAATTTAATTACACAGTTTTTGCTTAACTAATTGCACTGCTTGATCATCTGTATGTCTTGATGTCTTGAAGATATGACAGGCTTTGTAATTAAGAGACTGGATTGATGCTGTGTCTAAGTCTTCTTTTCAGTGTATGTTTCGGTGTTGCAGGGTTCCTGTCTTGGAGCGGAGTTAGAGCTGATCAAGTTTCTTTTAAAGAGAGGTTCTATATCTTTGTTTTCGCCACAGTTTGATACGTCATTAACACCAACAGCGTTAGACGCCCAGCCTTGTCACTACACCGTGTAATGACAAGGCTGGGCGTCTAACCCTGTTGAAATTTACACCAAATGAGATAAGTCTGTCATGATTGCCTTTTGTTCAGGAAAGCACTTTAAGTTTTGTAGGACATATAATGGATATACAATGGTGTTGAGATATATATGCGGAAATCCTCGATGCAATGTGGCACTGTATCATATCCTTGCAGCTTTTATTTTGATGGAACTAAATGACATTAAATGTATTAGCAAAAGAGCTTGTTCAAAATGCTATGCAACAATTGAGCTCACCAAATTGTGTGAGCACATGACTTGTGTTGGATGCAATTGCAAGTTCTGCTCAATGTAAAGTACAGGATATGGCTACCTTAAAAACAATAAGTGTGACATATTTATACGTTTCGGTGATTTATTAATATGCATACTTATCATCTATGTGTGTGTTTGTGTCTTAGGTGGTGATGTCAGTAAGAAAACAGCTGATGGCAATTCGGCTCTGTATCTTGCCACATTTGGTGTATTGAACCAAGTAAAGCAGGAAATTCGAGAAACCGTTGGAGGAACGGATGGACGGCTTCTAGAGCTTTTAATCCGGCAAGGTTTGGATCATTTTCAAATGCTATTTAATAAGTAAGCTAAGATAACAGTCTGTTCATGATGATATAATAGTTTGTAAAATAATGATTATCGAGAGAACAATCGTTGCATTTGTTACTCATCTCGGGATTGGACAAGGTGTAATGTAACCAGATTCAGTCTGAAGAGGAGTGGCTCTTATATCATAAATAATATGAGGTTTTAGTTCTAATATCCAGACCGGCACCTCTTGCTTCCCACTTCGACCCCTACCTCGTCTGCACTGTGCTTTTGTGCAGGAGGTTCTGTAATTTCAATATTGACCAGTTTCATGTATTGTATATGCCTATTAATGCCTGAAAAGTTATCCATTTCAGGTGGATGGGCATGTAATAATAGTCATCACTCCATGTCTTACAGCTGCTGCATTAATCATAACCTTGATCATCTCTTGTCTGGTGGGCAGATAGCATGGTCACTGCAATTTATTGATGAATTGATGAAGTGATGAAGATGATAAAATAATGACCAGTAGCATCACTGGTTGAAGGAATTCCTCATCTTTGCATCAATTGAAATTGCAGTAATTTATATCCAACAATTAGTTCCAAGAGCAAATTGATCGGTTGACACTTCCTTGAAAATGTTTAATCCTAATTCCAAGGGAGTTTAAATTCATATGGGTTGCAATTCTTAAATAATTAAGAATTAAATGTCGTAGCTCAACTGATTGTGGTCAGTGCTCAACATTTGTCCATTGTTGTGACAAGCGCACAATTGGAAGGGTGAAATAAGAAAATAGAAAGAAGACAGTGAGAAAGGAGAAGTATAGAGAATGAGGACGCAGACAGAGGATTTAGAGTACTAAACCACAGTTGAAGCATCTGACACCAGATCAGATGAGAGAGTTTGTGCATTTCTTGAAAAATATACTAATCGTTTATTGACAAATCTGACTTGTGTACTGCTTCAATAAATTAAAATCTAAGTCTTAGAAGCTAGCAATTAAAATCCAATAATTATCTTATCTTATCCTGTTTTCACAGGTGCTGATGTAAATGGCCGCAATGAGTTGGGATTTACGGCTCTTCATTTGGCTGTGGCTTATCGAAACGTTGACATCATTAAATGCCTACTAAGAAACCGTCAGTCTCAAAACCATTTATTGCTGTAGACTTTTACCTGCTTTCATATTGTTTTTTTTATTTTGTTTAATATATAATTCTTTGTGTGTAGGCAGTTTTTAAAGTATAACATTTCTATTTAATACACAGTACAGCACTGTACACTTCCTTCAAATGCTGTGTGCTTATTTTGTAAGTCTTATAGATATTAATTATTATATGGAAATGAGTTCAGACTGAGTTAAGATTAGATATCATTGTGTGTAATTGTAATTGGTAGCTGTCCATATCTTTTATGCTGCTATGAGTCACTGTTGACAGCTGCAAGGGCGTTGGTGCTATCGGTAAGTTATTGGGCAAGTTCTGTTTCTAGATTTTGATAGCACTTAACCCTCTCTCCTGGAGAAACTGATTTATCAGTTTGTGCACCATTACTTATCTCCGAGAAACTCTGAAATCGATACATCAGTTTTACTACCCATTGATGCTTTGGAGCTAATGGTCAGTGTAATAAAGCACAGTGAATTCAGGGCAAAAGGGTTAGGACAATAATGGCCAGCTGCACCATCATAGATGACACGGCATAAGTGGTTTAAGTGACATTGAATCTGAACCATTGATGAATTTCAAGAGCTGTACAAACCTAGCCCTTTGAGAACGATTTGCATTGGTTTACCAGTTACTTTTAGTACAACTCTTGTTGTTAAAGTATTAAAGTTACAAATTTAAAAACACTTTAACACATGAACTGATAAATATGACTGAATCAATTCTAACGTTCAGTCATTTCAAAAACTGTATGGACCTTATTCACATGTGCAGCATAGATTTCATCTGATTTCAGGTCTTTGAAGTCTTTGAACATTAAATCAACTCCTTGATAAATGCTTATGTATGTTTAATCAGAGTTTTATCAGTATATTTTCATCAATATATCTGTAGACTGTCTGGATATCAATTCACTGTTAATATATGCGATGGTTTTAGAGGCATCACCATTTGTAACATCAAAGTCAGGCATTTCTCCTCTCCATTTGGCAGCCAGTTCTGGTAAGTTTCTTCTTTCATCTATTCTCTAATTCAATCCAGTGAATCGTGGTTGAGAGTCCTAATCCATTGGAGAAGCAGGGTTTAAATCCACAACTGTGGTGTCTGGGCCTCTGATCTCTGAATGACATCATTTTTTATGTAAACAGTGATCTTCAAATAATGAAATAGTAATTGAAGCCAACATTAAACTGTTTTGGGCTTTACACCTTCTCACTCACACTTGCTATCACCCCATTGGTCTTTCACTCAAAACTGTAGATGCTGCTTTTTGACAAATCCTATCCTGATTCCTCCTTTTCCCCCTACTTCCAGCACTAATTTCAACACCATCCACCTTAGCCATCTGCCTTCCAGCAAGGGGCTATTTAGAAAATAATAGTAAGTATCCCATGCAGAAAGATGTATTGTATATGGAATACCTAGAGTTACTACTTCATTCCTCTGGCTTTTCCGTTTCCACTTTACCTCCATGTTTTTTTCATCCTTTGCATTTCTTGCCTTTTGCCATGTAACTTGTGATTTCCCTGCCGACACATCTGTGTGCACCTGTCCCTGTCTCTGTTCCTACTATCTCTGGTTCAGTTAAACTACTTTATGTCTATTAATGAGATGATAAGATACATAAATAAAAGTTGTTAAACAAGAGGTTTTTTACAAGATTTTTATTGTTGACATATCATAGATTACTATGTCATCAGATTTGTCAGACTGTTTGCATGTGTCTTAGTGAATTAGTATGTTGATATGAAAACTCATGTAAAAAGACATCTGATAAATTGTAAAGAAAATTATTCAGAATTTTTAATTGTTTTTAGGTTTCTCTGAAGTTGTTCAGCTGATGCAGAATTTTGTTGCAGAAGACTAAGCATGTTTTCCAGAGAACATTCAGTTTAATTGTCGAAGGACTTATCGTCATCATCATCATCATCGGCACCACCACTATCATGTGGAATTGACATATTCTTCATGTTTGCCAGTTTTATCTCTGTGTTTGTATATATGTACTTTTTATTTCACAGTTCTTTGCCTTTTGTTCAGGAATCTTACTGCTGTCATATTCTGATACTATATATCCTACTTATTTTTAAATTTTTTATATTCTTTTCTTAATATTTGTCTGTCTGTCTGTCTGTCTGTCTGCCTGCCTGCCTGCCTGCCTGCCTGTCTGTCTGTCTGTCTGTCTGTCTGTCTGTCTGTCTGTCTGTCTGTCTGTCTGTCTGTCTGTCTGTCTGTCTATCTGTAAACATGGGTGTGCTTATTGTATACATGCTTAGTTTCTCAAGATTTTTCCAATCATCAAAATTTGTTACTCTGACATTAATTATTTGTATATGACTGTTTCAATGTTATGTGATTTAAAGTTCAGAATTTCTGTTGATCTAATGATAAATGTTTGTAAGTTACAAATTTTACAAAACTGAGTCCCGTTCCTAACACCAGGAGACTCAGAAGTTCTCAGTGAAACCTTATGTTAATGGTGATTGGTAGAATTGTGACAATTTGCACTGTAATAATAGGGTCCCATGACATAGTTTATATCAGCAGTTCCCAACCGGTGGTACACATACCCCTAGAGGTACGCCAGCTGTTGCCAAGGGGTACACAAGAAAGGATAAGAAATCCAGTTTTCAAGGTTGCATTGTCAGCTGAATTTTCTGCCGAGGAAAGAGATCAAGTCATTGACCTTTCATGTGATGGTCGATCGAGGAGTGAATTCAACAAAGACTTGCTGAATTATTTTTTCTTAAAAGAAGAGCAGAATATGGATTAACGTGTAAAATTAACATTAATAAAGCCTGATATTGCAGAGTTTGCAAATCTAAGCAAGTCCCATGTTTGCTTAAAATTATTAAACTCCCATGTTGACTTGATTAATTGGAGGCCATTAGCGTATCTTCATGTTAGTCGAAAAGATGGAAAATAAGATAAGAGAATTTTTAATTAAAAAAACTGTTATTGTGTACAACAATAATAGTTTTAGCATAATAATTTTAGCAAAATTCATTAATAATATTATAACCAATTTTTCTAATTCTGATAATCTATTGTCTAATTAAATAAATGACCAAAGAACGTTTCTGACAAGTTTTTTTCTGTTGGGGGTATGCACGCCAATATTATTTTAGTTTGGGGGTACAACAAAAAAAAGGTTGGGAACTGCTAGTTTATATTATGGCCCCTAAATGCTAAATGGCCCTGGTGGCGAATTGTAGACACACGACCAAGAAGGACCAAGACAATATTGGTAAGACCACAGGAACTGTAGACTTTACAGTGCGAATTAGGACCCCTCTTTAGCTGGACCATGAACTACATGTCATCAGCATATTGACGAACTACAACCCTTAGAGAAAAAACATTGGTTCATACCAGCAGTGTAGTAAGGGGCAGCCTAAAATGTGACCTTGGGAGACCACATATGGAATAAAACCTGACAGCAGCGCTGATAGCAGGCGACGTACTACACCAAATAATCTATTAAGGCATTCCAATAGAATGTCATGGTCACCGGTGTTGAAGGCCGCACTAGCGTCAAATAGGGCTAGAAGTAGTGTCCCTACACCAAAGTGTCGCCAAGAATGTGTGTGATGACAGATGCTTGGGTATCAGGGAATTAACCTCGAGATACTTAGTAAGCCTCAACCATCTTGATTAGTAAGGTAGGTAACGTAAGTTAGAAAAATAATTAATTGACAATGTGGTTCATATACGCTGGCATATCGCATGAAAGAGGGCAACACAACAGCCAGCTTCTGAAATGCATGGACCGAACTGTGGCACGTTAACATAAATAGCTGTTAGTTAGGCCTATTCCAATTATATATTTATAAACACTGCATCGTATTTATGTAGACCTAAGCCAACAGATGCCCAAGCTAGTTTTTATTTAAATTTTTAATTTTATTTGTCGTAGGGGTTTGGGCAGATCGCACAAACACGGGCATCCCACGAAAGTAGGTGGGTCACCCGAGAGCAACCTGTGCCCTTCAGAAATTCCTCCAGAACGTCGTCTGGAAGCCCCGCGTCACCAGGGCTCGTTATTTTCCTTACTCATTAGTTTAAGGCATACAACTGCCGGCCAATAGCACAGTGTTATAATTAACGTGCTTCCACTAATTCTGGTAGCTCCGTATGTAGTCAACCCGCCACGAAAATTATAATGCAGTCTACATAAATAGCCATTTGTCAGCTTTTTGTTATTAACATATTAAATACTTCTTTTCTATTACAATATATTTGCATATTTTAAAAGATATTCCTAATAGCAAACTTTTAAACGCTACATCGCATATAAAGAACAAGACGCTATCTGCCGAATGAAACTGAGATGTCAAAGCTAAGACATCAATAAATATGTAAGTATGTATGTTTTCACCTTCTTTAACCATATGCGGGGCATCAGATACGAAATACAAAGCTTGTACAATCACAAAAATCCTGATGAACAATTACCAAACAGACATCTTCGAAGAGAATTGCATTAATTGCGTACCTCAATAAAGCAGAGTTTGACTCAAAGGACGCGTTGCAATGTATAGTCACAGTACTTGGGTAGAGATTAATTTAGATTGCTTTTCGTAAAGAGTTCTATTCAGCTTAGTCAGTTGGCAACTGGACCAGCTGCCTCAAAAATTCTGTTTAAAAAAATGTAGGTTTGTTCTTTTGAAGATGATTGCAATCAATGTCTTGCTTCATGAGCAGCATGTCGCAATTAATATTATGACTATGATTAAAGGCGAGAAGTAAAGAGGAAATGAATCTGACATTACTTTGAACATCGAAATACAGATTTTTATAGCTACCGCAATCTCCAAACTTCTAGAGCATAACTCGAAAGTCAAGCGCAGCCTCGATCGCAGGGTCCTGGTTCAGTCGATTATCGAATCAAGGTTGGCTCAGAGGAAGTCATGGTCCGCTCAGAGTGTCGGAGGGAACAGAGTGGCTGTTATTCCGGGTATCGTTTGCTTAATTCATGGTCATGAATTATGCAAACGACATTCCAGAGGCATGGTGCAGTGTGTGATATGGCTGGGTTGGAGAACTTGCGATTAGAAGTAATACTGGAGTTATTCGAGCATGAATCAGCTCAATAACAGACGCTAGTAAAAACAAATTGACCACGCGGGCATATCTAAGTTAGTTCAAAGTCGAAATCAAGAATTAAAGAGCTAACCGCATTACAGAAATGGAAGGTTCTTTACAAAGTCATTCAACGGGCAAGTGGTGGTGAAGGATCTCACCCGATCAATTCATAGATAATTGAGAAGGACTGAGGCTTTACGATCTTTGTGTAAAAGCGACCTGCATTTACATTTACTTTGAATTGAAGCTCTGTCTGGTTTGCAACACGTCTCCTCGCTTACTGATCGTCTAACTGCGATAAAGAAAAGCTGAGAAAACGATGCAACACTTCTTAGTCTTTTAAGGTGTTTTATAGCGCTGTACTTTTGTGTTAATGTAAACGCTGGTCTCGTCTGTCCATGTGGTTTTTTAAATTATGTTTATAGAGTTTTGTTTGTAAACACGTTATATCGCAGCTTTTTGCGTTTACAGAATAATTAAAAATGAAGCGTAAACGTTCACCTGATCGCGATGTTGACCATAGAAAGCTTAGCGTAAGTTTTTTTTACATTTCGAGCGATAAAGCGTGACGCGGGGGGTTGCGCGTGCCATGTATAAAAAAGTTGCTACTCGAAGATGAGACTTAATTAAAGTTTACTTTAATCAACTCTGAGCTACTACCGTATGGTAGTCACTCTTGGCATTCTGCATAAGAGGCAGATAACCAGAAGAAGAAGATAGGATAGCACAAAGAATGCCCTTGATTTACGGGCTAGCAGTTTATGAATTGCCTTAATATAATAATTAACTGGAGCTTCACCTTGAAGAGGCGCTATACATAAATTTTCTTAATAGTAATGATAATAATTAATTTAGATGGACAATTACACATGCAGGACAAGCATTACAACCTTATGCTCAATGTGGTTTTTCACAGAGAACTAGCTGAGTTCCTCATACACTGAAGTTTTTGGGTCTTAAACTCTGTGCATCTTTATCATGTTTAACATGAAATATAATAAATGCCTGAACCAGGGCTTGAAGTGGTAAAAAAGAGGGGCTGGTATGGATACAAGAAACCAATCCTCCTCTCCCGGTGTGCCTGCAGTAGTTCAGGAGAGGTACCAGTATTAATACTACTGCATACTGTTTCATACATATTTTTTTCATAAAAATTATTTTTTTAATATAATAATGTTATTTTCAGTCTATAAAAGCAAAATGATGACAGCAACATCACTGGGTCTGTGAAGGACGGCATTTCATTCCCATATCGTGTCGTCAAGCCAATGGCTTATTGAGACCAGTGGTGAGACCACCCACGGTGCTAGACACAATAAAATAATTGGCAAAATAATCGGGTATCGGCAAATGAATAATCGGCAGTAATTGGTATCAGCATAATCAGCAAAAAGTGATATCGGTACAGCTCTAATGAAAACTACTTTATTTGAGCTTTTGTCGGTAATGGTCGCTAACCTATCGAACCCAATTTCAGAATTCAGCATCCTTTGTTCAAGAATGTGGATTTAGCACTGCTTGTAAATTTCTGTGACAGCTGAAGCTGTGTTTCTGCCAACGTTTTCTTTTTGTGACAGACAATTTATGGCACTTTCACAACAGTTTTTTTCAGTCTGTACTTTCCTGCTTGTTGATGGCTGTACTGCGTTCAAATCAGTTGTGTAAACTATAGATATGCTTGGGCCAACTCAATTTTATGTATTTGAACCATTATTCGGAACAGTTTGCAAGTTGGAGTTTGCACAGTTTTTTCAACTTAAGTGGCAATTGTAAGGAAATTATTATGTCATTTACTTGCTCCAAGATAGGTTTTCATTTTTACATTTTTTCATTTTTTTGTCAAATTGCCATATTAATTTGTGATTGAAAGGCTAGAATAAGCTCTTTAGTCAATGATTTAAGTGAAGTAACTGTTAGATTGATTTGTTTTGGTTTCAGAAACTGTTGAAGGCAGAATCTCCTGGGCTAATAAAAATTGATGAGAAGGTAAAATATATGGCATACAGCAGCATTTCCTCTTTACAGTCAACGATGCTCTAGTGAAGTTTCCAATTGCTATAAATATAACTAATAATCTGGTGATAATTAAAAAAAGGAAAAAGTAAGCACAGACATCTAATGACAGAGTGGTGCCATTTCTCAGCAACATCAGATCAGTCAATGCACATGCCAGTTATTCAATTTGCTTGCCTATGATCCATATTGATTCATAATAGGGCATAACCGAGTACCGAATCCGAGTATTTGGATGAACTATTTGCCAGATCCGGGTACGAACCGAATAGTAGCGGCAAATCTGGCCAGTGAGTACCATCCATAGGCTAAGCGTAGTTAACTTGCCACGTGCACAGCTACGGTGCTACGGAGAACTATCTATAGTCAATGCAGAGTCTATAGCAATATCCTCATGTAGCGTATTGTTGCACTCTAGGCTATAGCAATATATTTATTATTTAATAACTTTATTTGTGAAAAAATGTAAAACCTTGTTATAAAATTTGAAATATGAAGTTGTCAATGAGGTCTTTTATCTCTAATGTTTACCCCAAAGTGGGTGGAGCCAATTCAAACGGGAAAATTACTGATGTGGTTGCCACTTGGGGAATACAACCAAAAGAAATTATAAATTAACATGATCATTATTTTAAAGAAAATTCAATCGATTGTTGAGTTCTTGTTTAATTAATCAATAGGTTATAAGTAAGTCTGTTAGTCCTAAATGTATTTGATGAAAAAATATTATTTTATCAAAAAGTTATTTTTAGCTATTTGCGGGTGCAATATTTTCCGAGGCGAATACTTCCAAATAGTCCAATATTCTGCCGAGGTGTTTTCCGGTTTTGCCCTAAATCATAGCCAAAACCATGTTTTGAGCAGTAATAGACTAACTGCATCAATTGGTTACTTGTGCAAAGATGCCTTGAGTTTATGATGCTTTTTTCTCTTTTGGTTGTTTCTGTTACATATTATCTTTGTGAGCTATGTGTTTCAGTGTCTTCTATCCCTGACTTTACTATGCAAAAGAAGCATCCAGAGAATGATTCCCATTGCTTCACAGTGCAACATGGTAGATTTGGCCTTTGGTGGACCTTTTGCTCTGGAACTGTCTTAACATGCACAGTGTGGCATGAGGTTCAAGCCTTCCTCTGCCTGTAATTTGGCCACAATTAAGGGCCATTCTATTTGTTCTTGGTTTTTTGTTGTTAGGGCAAAGACATCCCTAGGTAGTTTGCACCGGGGGAGCCACAAAAATTTACAATATTTAGTTGTTGCAAATTGTAGATGGTGTGCACCTTCTGATTGTTCTTTCCTTAAATAGCATCATTTGTTAATTAAATAGTTGTCGTTTGTAGTTGTGACATCTATGGACTTATAAATGATCTTGGTTGGGTTGAACCATCTTGGTGGATTATGCATGTTTTGAAGAACTTTTTAGATGTAGTTGTGCCTGTGCTACAATGTAGGACTTAGCTGTTTTCATTATGAGAATGACCAGCATAGACAACTTAGCATGCCACTGCTGTTTCTATACTAATTGCTTCTCGAACTCTTCAAATTTGTATTCGATTTAATTGTGTTTATTTTCGTTTTAGATTATTGGTCTTTTGAATGCAGTGAAGTTGAGCTCGATAAAGCGAGTTGCAATTGACAAATTCATCTCCGACCTTGGAAATATTCTGACATCAGATGATATTGAGAATGAATTCATGGTACATGACATTCACATTTTAGAAGTCTCTCTTTGTACATCCTGATCTCTTTTTAACAGTTTGGAAAGTCAGATTACTAAAGGATTGGATTTCTAATTAAACTTTGAACTTCTTTAGTTTTTTTTATCATTTTGACCTGTACAGACAAAGCAGTGGTCTGTGTTAGCTTGAATTGTGCATTAATGAATACTGTGTACCAGAAAATTTTGTTCGTATAGGTGCACTTTGCACAGACAATTAAGCTGAGCAGAGCTCTTTCTTTGGGAAATCTTACGAGATGACTTCTCTATAGATGGTGATTAAGAACTTATTATTAATTGTATGAAAACTTGCACACGTCAGTTGCTGAAGTTGAAATCAGCCATTGCATGGATCTGTCCCCCCACAGAACAATGTACATAGGGTTCTCATGCATTTTTGATCGATGGTCCGCTGCTTTGTAATTTGCTGCTCAATTGAGCCAATTAGATGATATTTGTTGATAAGGGTTGCATTTGATTATGTTATCTGTGATTTCTTTATTGCTTGACGCATTAGTGACAAGAATGTACTAAAAGTGACTTAGTAGCCAGTGCAGCTCATTGTTAAAGAGTTGAAATGAGTGCAAATTTACACAATTTTACTTATGAAAATAATTTGATTTTGACTTTCACATGATCATATACTTTTTTGCTTTTAGTCGAGTGATCTTGTTCGACTGAGGAAAATGATTCCTTCATTCTCATGTAAACAGGCATTTCATTTTAAGAAGCCACTGATGGTGTCTGACATTGGAGGCTTTCAACTGAAGACTTGCCTAAAGATGAGTCTTACAGTTGATCTTACTGTCACCATGCCTAAAGTAAGCAATGCTCTTTTGTATTATTGAGTTCAATTTTACAAACTGAATATTTTGTTTTATTTTGATTTCTCATCGATGATGATTTGCCATTTTGGTGTCTGGTAGTTTAGTTTATGCTTGATTCCAAAGTGTAAATGGTTGATGTTGTGTAAATTTTGAACATCATATAACTTCAAAGTTACGGTATTAACTCTGATTCATTTCCTCTGATTCACTTACACAATATCAATTCATGTGCAGTTCCTATGAATTATTATTTTTTTATTATTATTACTCTATTATTCATCATATTGGAAGAATAAATAAACAGACTAAAAACTCATAATATTAAACATATATTTCAATTATGGAATTGAAGAACTGTTGTAAATATATCTGATATAATTTTATTTTTTATGCATATTTGATATTTTGTGTTGTGATTGATGATACTTGTAGCTAGTGATGGCATAAAGTGAATCTAAATGGATTAAAGTTATATATTTCACTAGCTAATTTAACAAAGAGGCTTAAGTGGATAATTATTTCTAGCCAGATGTGTTAAATGTTGCTTGTATTTGCATGGTATATAACTTGAGTGATTGGTGTCGTTTGTCCTTTTCCATTAGGAATGTCTTGATCCGAAAGACTACCTCAACCAGAGGTACCTATACAAGAGAGCCATGTATGTTGCATACCTTGCCAGCTATCTGTCGAAGGGGAAGCACAAGGACTTGGTTGAAAATGTGAAACTAGTGTATGAGAGAGGAATTCATGTTAGACCACAACTCATGATTTGGCCAACAGGTGAGAAACAAACTGGCTTTCTAGGATGAGTTTTTTATATTACATCTCTTGTAAGGTATTGCAGTCCAGTTCAGAAAATCTCTAATAATGTTCCAAAATTTATCATATACTTTGCTTTGGGGAAACTGCCAAAGTTTATTTTATTCTTCTATGCTGACCTGTTACTGGTATTGATAAAATGTAGAATATGTCCTTGACATTCAGTTAATAACTACTTCAAAGTCCTTGACAGCTGGCGGTTTTGTGTAAAAAGATGTCTATATAAATTTCAAGTTAAATATATCCTTGCCAGTGGATTATCTTCTAAATCTTATCATGGTTGATATTCACAGGTATTCATCCAAGCTATTTCCAGTCTTCTCAAGGTTGTTGATTTTCGTCAGAATTTCAGGATCTTTCAATGGATGCTTTGCTAATTGCTGCAATTTTAACCTTAGACTTTTCAGTGTCCGGGCAGTACGCTTTTAATTACCGACTTATGACGTAACATTTTTCAATTATTTTCAGAAGCTTTTGGAAGACATTTTATGATCTGTCTCCATGTGAAGATGGAGACAAATAGCTTCAAGTGGAACAGGTTTCATGTAAACAAGAACAATCTGAGGCCTAAGGATTATCTGCCTAATGCCAGTGATAACAGCGAAACAGGTCAGAGGAACTAAGAGGTCATAGTAGAAAAAAAAGTTTCAGAATTTGTTTGGAAAACCTTGCTCAAATTACATTGTACAGTTGAATGGTAAACTAATGAATTCCCTTATCAATTTCAATTTCTATAAAGGTGAAAGTTTACACAAGTTTGTAATTGCTTCTATAAAAACTTCTCAAAAGTGAAGTTTGGCATGGTTAAACAAAATTATTTATTCATGTAGGAAGAGTACTAATTTAATAACCATTGTTTTGCAGACGTATTACATATGTGCATGAATACGTACGTGCTTACGCACATATGGCCACACATATGCTGCTTACATGGATTGCAGGTGATACACAGCAACCCTGTGCCTCTGCCTGAATCCAAAGGAATCCTAGGTCATCTGGCTTGGTAGCTGTGAGCATATTTGTAAATCATTTGTGTAATTTGCACATCACTTCCCAGGAATTTCTATTTCAACTCTTGTGCATGATTAATTACTACACTTACCATCATTGATGCCAAGTTGTCTACTGTTTACGAGCTTGATGCATTCAGTTCAGAAGAAATTGTTTTTTTACTTTGCTTAAGAGGACAAGCTTTTCTTTTCCTTTCAGAGGTCTACCCTGCTACTCCGCATTACAACTCGTGGGTACTTTCGGACTTGACATCGGAGGTACATGAGCAAAGGTTGAAAAAAGCACTGGGTGGAAAGGAAGTCATTAAGGATGTTCTTATTCTACTAAAAGTCTGGCTGCATCAGAGACATCTTGACTCGGTTAGGCTCGATTCTGTATTAGAAGAAAGTAACTCAATAGAATTGAATTAACTCTCAGTTTATGAACAAAAGGAGTTTAGCATTTTTGAAGTTAAGATGTGTTTTTGGTATTGCCTGCGTGCAAGTGTGATGATGAGGTTGATGAAGATTTGCAGTTGAGCTAATAATGGCTAAGACTGCGTCTGTTCTTAGACTGCATAGACATGTGTTCATCGTTTGTTGTCATGGTGACTGCTCTAGGGCTTTGGTGGATTCTCAGGGTTCATCCTGACTTCATTCATCGTCCATCTTTTGACAACAAAGAAAATCAGCGAAGACTCTTACAGTTATCAGATCTTCCGTAACATTCTTACTGAGCTCGGTAAGACAAACCAGATGTCAATCATTTACTACGATATCATCTGCATGCTGTTTATACCCTAATAGACATTTCATTTGCAATTTGTGTTGTCATTCACCTATTCATCCGTTGTCTACTCTATTGGACAATAGCTGAATCTGTGGGTGACAATCTTCAATGGTGGCCAATAAACGCCTCCTTGACCCGTTCGAATACTATATATCTTCTTCAGGCTTGAATTAATCCCTCACAGGGGAGGGGTCAGCCACTCGGATCCTTCTTCTCCATTTGACTCTTTTGCATGTGTCTTCATTTTTCAATTTTAGAGCCTTCAGGTCCTTTTGAATCATATCTTCCCATCTCTTCTTCTGTCGTCCCTGACTGCATCGTTCGTTGACATCCACTTTCATAATTCTTTTAATGCAGGTTTCTTCCTCTCTTCTGATTACATGACCATACCATCTCATTCTGGTCTCTTGTATTTTTTTCATAATACATGCCACTCAAAGCGTCTTTCCGATGTCTTTGTTCCTTTTTTTATCCCTAAGTGTCTTGACCCGTTCGAATACTATATTCATTTATTGATTCAAACTGACAAGTACAAAGTAGAATTACATGATACAGTAGCTACAGATGATGCCAAGTGTAACATGAGTCGAATTTAACTGTATGGCAGTCTGCAAGGTGCCAATCTGTCTCACTGCACATTTTAGTATCACCCCAATGCAATGGAAGACGCTGGGATAGCAAGACGTTGCCAGATATTTCCTGCAGGGAGTAGATTGGGTTGTCCACTTACCAGTCTTAGTATCAGGTGTGCGTGTGGAGCCGCTTCTTGGCATGCCAAAGCTTCCGAATGGTATCGGTGAAGCAAACTGGCAATGCTGTTGATATATAGGTGCAAGGATAGGGTATAGAAAGTCAGGTTATGGCCTTGTGCTTCGACACCACAGCTTCCAATACTGTCAGACGAAGTTTGGATTGTATTGTGGAGTGATAGAGGCTTAGCAAGAACCTGTTGTACCTGGCATGTCAACTCCATATGGACGAATTGGGACTACAGCAGAGTTAGAATTATGGTACTTTTTCTGAGTGATACTCCATCATTTAGTGTATGATTTGTGACCTTGGTTTTAATCTAGCTGCACCTTTCTTTTGCTCTTTCCTTTCCTGCCTACCATTAACGTCTTTTCCGTCATCCAGGTGGTAAAATAAAATTCCATTGAGGTGAGCGATTTTCAGTTATGTCTACTGAAGAATAATTGATAATCTGGTATTATCAACAATAACAGACACATGATAACATATTTTTATATGCACAAAGTGAGTATGTATGAGATTAACTTAAAAGGTGCTACATAAACATCTACTTGCATTACGTTAACCAGACCTTTATGTTGTAGCAACTTCTGATTGGTCAACGACAGGCATCTCCATGGCAACGGACGTCGATGAGCAGCGGCCACAGTTGGCTGACTTTAAATCAAAATTTGATGTTGTGTTTGTGGATACAACTGGCTACCTTAATCTCTGTGCAGACATGTATGAATGGACCTACGACTGTGTAAGTTCATTCACTGGTCAGTCTGTTGATTAGTTAGTGTACGAGTTTCTTTAGTTAGGATTAACCTTGGATAGCTTCATTATATGATTTTGAACCTTTAATGTTCATTGGTAATGATTGTTGCTTAACGAAATGTGGCATCTCAGTTCAAAACCAGTCTGATGTCCCAATATGATTTATTGAATAAAACACCAGATTATGATTAAAAATAAAATTTTTACACAGTGGTTAAGAATACCTTTAACATTTTGTAACTGGTAGTTTTTCTAATGTGTTCATTGTTTATATGATTATGGTAAATTTGTGAAGGTATTCCTTTAGTTTTGCATTATTATTTAATGATCCTTAATGGTACTAAGTAAGAAAGTACTTTTTATGTGTAATTTTGGCTAGGATTGTGCTTGAGCAATAATTTTGGTGTCATTTTGGGGGTGAAAATGAAGTACAAAAACCCAAATGTGAAATTTCCCACTTATGACTAAAACGTTTGGTCGTACCAAAGCGGTAAGTTAAGGCATTTGCTAATTTACTGTTTAGAGATTATATGATTTGGTCGAAAAAACTAATAGTACAAACTTAATGATAAATATTATTATTGACAAAGCACGAATTTGGTAGGCAGTGCTACAAAGTGAAAATATAGTAATAATTTATTATAAATATATATATTTGATGGACTTGTTGGATCTGAGGCATTGTCTTTCATTCTGTTCCAGGTGAGACAGGAGGCAAAGCATTCCATAGAGTTGATGGATGCAGCAGGAAACAGTGTCGACATCTTTGATTGTCTCTGGATGACTCCAATGCCATTTGCTCGACACTACGATGAAGTATTTCAGTTCGTGAAAGTTTTTCATTTTACTTAAATAACGCTAAAGTGCCGACAGGACTTGTTGATGATGTTGCATATTATTAGCCATATATGTAGGTTATTTATTTATTATGTTTACATTATGCAACTATTACACTAAGTAGTGATGTTACTTGCTATGGTGCTTGCTGAATAATTATGTGATTAATTAATTATTACTTTTGTTGAATGTATTGCATAATTATGTGATTAATTAATTATTACTTTTGTTGACTGTATTGCATAATTATGTGATTAATTACTTATTACTTTTGCTGAATGTATTGCATAATTATGTGATTAATTACTTAATCACTTTTGCTGAATGTATTGCATAATTATGTGATTAATTACTTATTACTTTTGCTGAATGTATTGCATAATTATGTGATTAATTACTTATCACTTTTGCTGAATGTATTGCATAATTATGTGATTAATTACTTATCACTTTTGCTGAATGTATTGCATAATTATGGGATTTATTACTTTTGCTGATTGCATTGCCTACTCAAACAGTTTAACATTTATTGGTGCTTGGTAAATTTAGGCATGTTGCATTTATTCATGTTGAACATTTACATACTACCCCTTCAAGAAAATTACTTGAATGTGCTAGGAACATGTGAACATTAGGTTATAGCCAGCAGTGCTATTGTAGACAGACCAGTAGGTGTCACTTTACAGCCTAGCATCAAATCCATGCACTTTTTACAATTAATCTAGATTGAATCAGTTTAGCTAAATATTGACTTTTACATTTCAATTGACAATTGTGGTTACATATCTGTGGAATTTGTAGAGTGAACTTTGAGGGTCATATGATGAGATGTGCACAGCCGAAGAAAGAGCTAAGCGAATCTATTATGGATTTCTGTGGAAATTATTTGGGTGCCTACTTGCCAAGGATTGTTGGACCACTGAAGGAGGCTCTTGGTGAAAAGATTAAGCTACTTGTTGTGCAACCAACAAACTCTGCATTTGTAAGTCACTTGCTTAATTGGTTATCTGTTTAACTGTTTGTGTAACACAGCTAGTTCATGATTTTATGCCACCTATACATGCATATGTCTATTTCTAAGAAAATGATGACTGTTCTGGACGGGTCATAGGTTGATGGATTTCCGCTATCTCTACAGTTGGGATTTTGGCTAGTTCTTTTTTTGCTAAGCGTCGACAGTATTTGAATCAGATGTATAAGATGATGGACGCTTTGCATGGCTGGTGTACAGTTAAATTTGACTCCTGTAGTAACTTATCATCCAGTTATACTGTTAATACTGTGGTTTGTCAGTTTGAAATTTTAATGTTTTAATGTTTTAGTTGGAAGTTTTAATGAAAATATTATTATTATTATGTACTGTAACAGAGGTAAGATTTCCAGTTATTAGATTACAGTTGTCGCATTTGTGCTACAGTCAAAAGGTTCCTCAACCCGGGCTCTGATGGTGATTGGTGAAAGAGACATTTGTCATAAATTTATAAATTGCTTTACTTTTGGATGAGCTCTGCAAGTCTTCTCTTCTCAACTGAATTGTATTTCAATTAATCTATATAAAGAATTCTTTTGATTCAACTTATTTTTTATTCTTGCCTGATTTTATTTTCAGTGGTCAGTGGATGAAAGTCCTCCGCTTCTGGATTGCTCCAGGACATTTGGTCTGATGTTGGATAGAGAGCATTGCTACGAGAGCTTTCTCATGGGTCCATGTCACACTTCTGACGGTATCAGTGAAGAGGTCAGTGCAAAGCTTTTCTAGCTACTTCTTCTCATCATCTGACCTCCTTCTCTTCTACTTGTTCATGTGAAAGATTTGTTTCGGTTTCTTTCTTCACATGCAGTGCTGCATTACTTCTCGTTTGCTAACGAATCCATTTCTTTTGCCTAGAATTGTCCGTTGGTGTTTAATACCTTTAGGTGATACATGATGAGATTCAATAAACTGTCTTTTTGCTTCATTCTAATATAATAATCAAAATGAATAGTAATGAATATATTAATAACACTGGTTTCTTATCAGGTGAGAAAGTTTCAGTTGTTATGGGGAGAAAAAGCAGAATTGCGTCGGTTCATGGGTGGAGCTCAGATTCGTGAGTCAATCTGTTGGCCAAGTGATTCAAAGGCCGACAAACGTACGATTGTAAAGAGAATTATTCGACACATCGTTACTAGGTGAGTGGTGCAATCTATCTGCACTGACTTTCTTTTTTCTATCTAAGGACTTCTATTTCTATTTACAGACGTATAAAGTGCCTCCCACAGCACAACCTAATCCCAGTGTGAAGAACCCCTCAGAAAAAAGAAAATTGCATTATTTTTCAAAAGCATCACACTAAGATCAACTCACTTAGTCCACTCCAGTAATGCCAGTGTTTACTGCACCCAAACAGTATATTATGCTGTGCCTCCTCTCACCAAAGCAGAGCCAGGCTCTTGGGTGTTATTGACGGTTAGTCCATAGCTGTGGAATTTATTTGTCTGTTTAGTGCATCTGTTTCAGCCTGTTCATCCTCCGTTGCATGATTTCTAGTTTGTGACTTAATTATCAGCAGTGAGACTTAGATAATGAGTCTTCTGACTTTGACCATAGTTTTACTTTAGTCAACCATTGATTGATGTTGTATGCATTATGATAATGATGCTATTAAAGTCTTAGGTATTCATTATGATAATCTTGTTATAGAGATTGTATGGTATGGATTATGAATCCATTAAATGTGATATTGCGCCTCTTCATGAAATCTACTCAGAGTGGCTCTCTCCACTATGCTAATTGTGCTTTAGATATGATTAGGTGTGCATTATGATAAATGTGCTATAGAGATCGTAAGGTATTCAGTATGATAATGGAGCTATAGAGATCGTAAGGTACGAATTATGATAATGGTGCTATAGAGATCATAAGGTACGAATTATGATAATGGTGCTATAGAGATCGTAAGGTATGAATTATGATAATGGAGCTATAGAGATCGTAAGGTATGAATTATGATAATGGAGCTATAGAGATCGTAAGGTATTCAGTATGATAATGGAGCTATAGAGATCGTAAGGTATGAATTATGATAATGGTGCTATAGAGATCATAAGGTACGAATTATGATAATGGTGCTATAGAGATCGTAAGGTATGAATTATGATAATGGAGCTATAGAGATCGTAAGGTATGAATTATGATAATGGAGCTATAGAGATCGTAAGGTATTCAGTATGATAATGGAGCTATAGAGATCGTAAGGTACGAATTATGATAATGGTGCTATAGAGATCGTAAGGTACGAATTATGATAATGGTGCTATAGAGATCATAAGGTACGAATTATGATAATGGTGCTATAGAGATCGTAAGGTATGAATTATGATAATGGAGCTATAGAGATCGTAAGGTATTCAGTATGATAATGGAGCTATAGAGATCGTAAGGTACGAATTATGATAATGGTGCTATAGAGATCATAAGGTACGAATTATGATAATGGTGCTATAGAGATCGTAAGGTATGAATTATGATAATGGAGCTATAGAGATCGTAAGGTATGAATTATGATAATGGAGCTATAGAGATCGTAAGGTATTCAGTATGATAATGGAGCTATAGAGATCGTAAGGTACGAATTATGATAATGGTGCTATAGAGATCATAAGGTACGAATTATGATAATGGTGCTATAGAGATCGTAAGGTATGAATTATGATAATGGAGCTATAGAGATCGTAAGGTATGAATTATGATAATGGAGCTATAGAGATCGTAAGGTATTCAGTATGATAATGGAGCTATAGAGATCGTAAGGTACGAATTATGATAATGGTGCTATAGAGATCATAAGGTACGAATTATGATAATGGTGCTATAGAGATCATAAGGTACGAATTATGATAATGGTGCTATAGAGATCGTAAGGTATGAATTATGATAATGGAGCTATAGAGATCGTAAGGTATGAATTATGATAATGGAGCTATAGAGATCGTACGGTTTGACTTCTGACTTAATGCTCCTGTTTCAATGCATGCAGACACTCGTCTGCTGTGTCAGATGACTTGATGTTCCACTCAAACTGTCTGGATCGTTTCCTTCACCTGCATCCGCAGCTGGCCAAGAAAAGCAATCTCAGGTATGCAACAGGTGAGGAGGAACACCTGTCCGTCATCTTATCGCTTGATGCTCTGAGCAAAGAGATTCAGTCGATCGCCGATCTTCCCCTAAAGATCGACTCCGTCCGAGGAATCTCTCCCGTGTTCTGCTATTCTGAGGTGAGCAGCCTTTTTCTTTTTTTTTATGTGCATTTTTTTATTCTCTATTATTCTGCTGTTGATGATTATTAGTTTGTGAAATGGTTTGCTATAATATGGAGCAAGAATTTGCTAAATTGAAACTTGTTATTAATTTTGTGTGTGCTTTTTAAAAAAAAAAGTATATTCTTTGTTACTGTCCGCAGACACACTCTGGGTACATGAGAAAAAATATAAAAACATAGTATTTATATAAAAGTTACATGAATTTGTAAAAGAGAGGGTTCATTCGCCTCGGCCGAATATTGGACTATTTGGAAGTATTCACCTCGGCAAATATTACACCCGCAAATAGTTAAAAATAACTTTTTTTCATCAAATAATATTTTTTCATCAAATAAATTTAGGACTAACAGACTTACTTATAAGTTATTGATTAATTAAACAGGAACTTAACATTCCATTGAGTTTTCTTTAAAATAATTATGTTAATTTATTTATTTTAATTTCTTGTTGTTGCATTCTCCAAGTGGCAACCAAATCAGTAATTTTCCAGCTTGAATTGGCTACACCCACTTTCTGGTAAACTTTACAGAGTAAAGACGTCATTGATAACTTCATATTTAAAATTTTATAGCAAGGTTTTACATTTTTTCACAAATAATAAATATATTCTTATAGCCTAGAGTGCGACGATACGCTATGTGAAGGATATTGCTATAGACTGCATTGACTATAGATAGATCTCCGTAGCTGTGCACGTGGCAGGTTAACTACGCTTTGCCTATGGATGGTACTCACTGCCATTCGCTGGCCAGATTCGCTGCTACTATTCGGTTCGTACCCGGATCCGGCAATTAGTGCACCCAAATACTCGGATTCGGTACTTGATGGAAATTGTCTACTCGGTTATGCCCTACACAGAGCCATTCTGGTCTTTGTTGCTGCTGATGGTCAATACTGACAGATGAAAGATAATTATAAGACAGTACGCTGCTTGCCAGATACAGATGTAGCTATCTCCATATGCAGTCCAAAGCTTGGTTTAAGCAATGTCCCCAAGCTCAACGTTTGGTATTGTACAAGCGCAAGTGGGAGCTTTGCATAAGAGTTTGGCAGGCAATCATCAATTGTTAGTTAGTCTGTTCTTAACTTAGGATTAGTTACATTAAGGGCACAACTTCATCCAAACATAGATACCAATGCATCATGGCTGCAATTGCGTGCTGAGCTGAACAACGCCTCTAAGAGAGGAAGAATTCAAAATTTTCTTTAGCTGTGTGAGCTAAACTGTTTTTGAGCTAAACTGGAACCATTTGACATGCTTTGGATGGCAGTTGGCCATACTCAGTGAACCTGAGCTTATACTGCTTATGTGTTGACTGACTGCTAGTTATACTACATCTGCCATTTATTTTATATAGCTTGTTGTGGTTGTGTAGGTGTTTCCTGCACTGCCTGGCGCAGTTGAATCTAGCTGTGGAATTGTTGGAAACCAGTTGAATCTGATGCCTTTTGAACCTTCTCCTCCATTCACTCCATCCATGAAGGGTAAGTTGTGTAATTAATTTTTTAATCGCTGACCATTTCAGTGATCAATGTCTGATCATTTCAAGGGGCTTTGGTTCTGTTTGGGCCATCAGCTCACATACCACAGATGCAAAGAAACAGTGTTGATGCAAATGGAAGGTATAAGAGAGGTTTTTGACAAGATAAGAAGGAACTACTGAGAAGAGGAATTCTAGAAATGAAGCGCTGTGACAATATGTATTTAAAGAATGCTTCATATTTATTTATTCTGAAATTGGATATCGCCCTTTTTCCAACATTTTTTGCTCAGAAAAGTGCACACGCCTCGATGTTGAGCAAATTGTGTGCAAAGGACTTGCTCAAGGTCCCTACACAGTGACTCCTTGGACAAAAGTCGAACCCGCTCACTTGGCGCACACTGAGCGTTATTGGCCGACTGCTCAACCAATTAGCCACCATGCCGCACAACATAGCATGGAACAGATCTGTTGTTTTGTATATGATGAACTACAAATGTTACACTTTGCACTCATGTCTTTAAATTTGTATTATTATTATTATTATTCACATGTTAAGTGCCACAATCTGATGACTTAGCATCCATTGATGGTGTTGAGCAATAAAATTATGTGAAGGACTTGCGCAAGTAACCAACCATCTCAGGGGAATCTCGAGTCTGTATTTCATATTACAAAAAAAGTGCTATAGCCCATCTGCCCCATGTTGACCAATTGGTTTGTGGTAGTAATCTGTGCAGGGTCTTTTTCATGTTAAGATATGTGCAGTGTTCTATTGAAACTTGGCTGATAGCCAACTAATGACTACGAAATGATGCTACTATTAGATGCAATTGAGTTGCTGTTGTTGTATTTGGCTAGTGCTGTGTATGTTGGAGCGAAGTGGCAAATGGCCGGCTGACAAGGACGTCTGTGAAAAACTGAAGATGTCTTTTCTGGCTCGTCTGAAGGAAAGCCTTAAGACGAAGTTTGGTCTGATGTCTGTCCTCCATTCAGACTCTCTCTGTGTCTACAAGGTGAGCAAGAACATTTATGTAACATCTGGAAAGATGAAGGGGTAGAGATATGGGAGGAAAAGTGAGATATAAGGAAAAGAGAATAAGAGGCAGAGGAAGAACACTTATAAGAGAAGGGGAAGAAAACTGGGGACAGGAAAACCAGAGAAATGAAGATGAAAAATAGGAGAATATGCTTTTAACACTTTGACTGGTGAACTTTGTATATAAATACATGTGATATGGGACGTGTATACACACACGTCCTTCGCGGTCAACATGTCAAGAGACTAAGAAAATGGGGAAATGAAGGAGGAAGAATTGGTGCAAAATAGAATATAGCAGAAGGCTTAAGCTTGGATTATTATTTAAGGTGATATTGTATGGGACATTGAATAGAAAGGGTGAACAATCAGCTATGATGATCATTTTGACAGAATGGTCAAGATCGGGGATGTGAATCAGCAGAAAATGTAGAAGCAATTTCACATTGCCCCTTCTGAGTCGATAGGGAAGAAAGTGGAATTGAAGCTCTTAAGCAAATTGTATCTAGTTGTAAGAAACGTTTGATTAAGGCTTGTCAGTAACTCAGAATGAGAACAGGTTGATGATTGATATTTTGATTGTAGGATGGATATGTTTTTCGGCTTATAATTGGCTTCACCCATGAGATAACTTTGGCACGTGTCATTGATCAGCCTGGCACTGAAGCAGTCAAGGCTGGAGATTCTTCCAAAGAATCCTTGGCACTTGAACGACTGATGGTGGCACAACCGCGCTTGACTAGTATGCTCCTAGGGTGAGTCTTTTGCATTAGTGGGTAGTGTGATATATTTATGATGTAGTTTGGAGGTGACCAAAGTAATGTTTACTGTTAGATTCATAAGTTTACATCAGGGCTTGACTTTGCTGCCCTGTGTAGGTTGCTGATATTTGGTATAAAGCAGCAAGAAATAGAAGTTATTACTTTTTGCAATATTTTAGTTACTCTTTGTTTTTTTCTAGAGCTAGTTTTCTTAATTTTAGTTTTTCATCACTTGCCGTCTAGTAGGCTTTTAATCAATTAAACTTAAAAGATATTATTGGATCAAGTCAACTCTTTGTGTTGCGAAGTTTCTGTAATTTCTGCAATGAAAGATGTTTTTGTCTTGATTGATGTAGCTTCCTCCTATTATGTGATTAAACGTTTAGTTATGTCTTTATTTTTATGTGTTGTCTGTACAGAGTTCATGGGCAATATGTGACGTTTGGTTTTGTCTGTCGTCTGGCAAAGCGCTGGCTTGCCTCTCACATGCTCTTTGATGATTTCTACATGAGTGAGATGGCGCTTCAAACAATTGTAGCCTCTCTCTATGTTACTTCTGCACCCTTTCAGCCTCCGTGGTGAGTGAAGCACATCCATATTTCAGTCTTATATGTCATTTGTTACATATGTGTATGACATGGGGTTCTAGAGAGTGTTTCAAAACTTCTCAAGCATGCTTTTCTATCGATGGTAGATAGAACCTCGAAAAGATCACTATTTTATAGTTTAAATTGCAAGTTGGTAAATTCTTACCATGCAAGGAACATTGGCTTTTAAATAAATTTCTTATATTATTTAACTGGCATGTTTAAAGATATGTAGACTCATAATGTCATGCCTAATGATCTGTGGAAGTTAGAGTTGGAATGGTTATAGTCTTGAAGGATTTTAAGGTTGTGTTAAATTGTGTTTCTTGTCAGTTCTACTGTAGTTGGTTTCTTGCGTTTTCTGCATCTGATGTCAACACATGATTGGATGGCAATCCCACTTATAGTCAATTTCAACAATGAGCTGACTGGTGAGTAGCACAATCTCTTATTTATCTTAACTTTTATAAGACAAACTATGGATCCACGAACATCTTTTTCAATTTAATTCTGTTTTTGTAAGACTATAGAGTATATCACTCTAACATGTAGAAGTTATTCTTTTTTTTATATTCAAATTATTTTACTTATAATAACAATCAATTGTGCTGATTATTTGTATATTGTGCGAAATCTTTCAACTGCATTCTGATGAATGAAATTGGTTGTTTATGTTATTTTTGTATTAATCAGCTGCTGACTGTGAAGAAATCTTGACCAAATTTCGTAAGGAGAGAAGCACTTTGCCTGCAATATTCTTGGCAACGCCTGTGGACAAATTCTCACAGTTGTTTACAAGGAAGTGTCCCACGACTCACATTTTAACAAGAATTGCAACACTGGCCTCTGAGTCACTTTCTGCTCTGCAGAATCAGTTTGACAAACCAGAGAAAACATTCGACCTAAAGGTATTTTTTTATTGATGGACTTTTGTATGCTGAGGCAATTGGAAGCCAACTGATGAGGTTTTTTTATATCTCTTTGGTCTAGCTATCATGGTTGGTATCTTCTGCATTTTACTATTTTGCATCTGTTTACCTAATATATCAATGTTAAACTGCTTGCCATTAAATTCACTTGAATTAAATTATATGCTGTCATTCATCAATTTCATCTATTGTGTGACAAGTTACAACTGCTTTTTATAACAGAACAAGTGTCGTGTGGCATGATGGCCAAGCGGTTGGAGCGGTCGGCCGGAACGTTCAGTGTGCACTGAGCGAGCGAGTTCAACTCTTGTCCGGAGCGTCGCTGTGCAGGGATCTTGAGCAAGTCCTTCGCACACAATTACTCTGCATTACAACTGCAGTTGCGTCATCGAGACGTGCGCAGTTTCGAGCACGACTTGTCGTGATAAAGCGCGTTATAAATGCCGAGCTGCATTGTATTGTATTGTGTTTGGATTTTTTGAGTGATTGACTAATTTTTGGTTTATGATTATAAGGCAGTGATGATGATTGGCTATTTTAGGGAATCTTTCAGCCTCACAGTCAGGTCTACGACATCATAATCCATTTAAAACCGGAAGTTTGTTGTCGTGCTCATCTTGCTGTGAACTTTGGATTGGATACAAATCTCCCACAGTTCTCCACAAATCCTTGTCAGGATAAGATTCCCGTTTATGATCACGACCTGGTGTTAGAGTTTCTTCGTAGACTCAGAGTAAGTTTTGATTAGAAGAAGTAGTTGGATTTCTTGTCTTTCCATTTCATTTTCTGAGTCTGCATTTAGGCTAGCATAGAAAGAGCCTTTGATTAGTTCCCTGAAGCTGTGCCAAGGACTTAACTTTGCCCCATGAAATGGTGGTACCCAATCCTGTCCTCTCGTCCCTCTACCTACCCTCACCTCCTTCCGATCTCCACTTTCTCTGTACATGACATTAGTATGCCTTGTCTGCCACGTGAAGGTCACTTGCAGGATATTAATTACACAGCTGTTATCATGTTGATGACACTGAGACCATGAAAAAGCTAAACAGCATCTGTTCATGAATCATAATGGGTATGATGTGTAGAATTTTTGTGAGAATTGTAATTTGAATCAAACAACATCCACTCGTGTAAAATATGATGTCCAGTTTGAGATGTGGTAAATATTATATCCATTTTGTGAAGTGTCTTATTAATTGTGAAGTAGAATGATCATTTCAAAACCTAAGTCATTGGATTTCAGTCACCATTGCTTGGTATTTGGTCATGATGTATTTGAGTCTAATAAAAGCTGCTGAAATCATTTCAATTAGCAAAACAATGTTCTTAAGCTAACATCAGGTTTTGTTTTGTTGACTTTCAGTCTAAATTTGATGATTTTGCTCTGTTCTTCTATGATGTACTTGGGGGAAAATACATTGGAGTTGTCTGGAAACCATCTGCTTTTCTGCCTCGGTCAATTTCTGTAAGTATCAACCTATCAGTATACAACTTATCAAATTCACAATCAAACTGAAGGAAATGTAAATTGTTTTAGTATATTTTTTCATTGATTACAAAGTCTTGGTCATAGGATTGTTATTTCTTTCAATAACTACAGTCAAGCACTCACTGGCCTCTTCACAATAGGGTGAACGCAGAAGAATTCAGATAAGAATTGTGGACATTCGCAAATGGGGATCGGGAACAAATGGGATGGGGAGAGTGTGAACAAAGAGATGGAGTGATCCAACATTGTGTTGATTTTTGTGTGGATATCCTCTATGGACAATGCCTGTATTACAGTGTATACTTTTTGTGGTTTGACAAGAAACTAAAAGTTTTAAATGAGGTACTGAGATAGTAAGACAACCAGCGTGCAATGATTCTAACTCGGTACCAGAACAGTTATGGGCCTACATGTGGTGATGTCATTATACAGAAAGGCAGATCTAATTAGCTACAGCTGCATGAAAGAGATTTATTTTTGTCAGTTAGGGTCTCGACTTGGAACTGTTGTCTGAAAAAATGATTTTTATAAGATGCTAAATAAATTATGTATATATTTTGGTCGTCCCATGGTAACTATGGCTTTATTAAAAATTCTCTTTTTAGCCAATTGGACCCTACAAGATAGTTTGAGTATTAGGTTTGAAACTCATAGCATGATAATGAAGAAATGAATCAACATTATAGATAAGTTTAGTTATACATGGAAACAGGCTAATTAACCTAAACAGACTTCTACGGATAGCATTTTTAAGGTTGTTCACACATCCTTGAATATAATTATTATATGGTAGCCTTTATAGGCCTACATAGTATCACAAACACCTTCATAATCTGATCAATAGTGAAGTTCCTTTGAATGATTCAACTGTACTATTTCCTTTACTCTTGAAAGTTTCCATTGTTTAGTTGTCATATAAGTTTATTTTCATTTTCTTACAGTTTTGAGTCATATGACATTGGATTACTTGAAATATTGCTCTGTTATACAAAAAATTAGCAATGGATCTGTGAGAAGTTTGATTGCATGAGATAGTAAATTTCTGGTTTTTGCTTTCAGCAGGCGTCATATGTAGTCCACAGGACGCTGGCATTGAGCAAAAGTGACGAGTTGGAGATTGTTCCAGATGTTGTTGTTATTCTTAAGGAGTTTGAGGAATTGCTGCCAGGGACGGTCAGGTCCATTGAAGCGAGACGACTCATGCCCTCTGTGTAACTTAGTAGTGTGACAATTCAAATATCTTGCATTGTTGAGCTATTTTGAAAATTTCATGTCTCAGTTTTTGAACTGTTTTATAGTGAATTCTGAAACTGAATGAATATAAAATGCAGATTTTTCTGAGTGATGTGGAAGTTATTAAAATCTTTTCTAAATGGTTCTCTAACATCCTAACTGCATCAGATGTTGAGTGGAAGATGTTGTGATGCTCTTAAAGTGCATTTTATAATTGTTCACATACATTATGCTTGCATACATTCATTCATACTTGCAAAGCAAAAAAATTTGATAATATATGGTGTTTCTGTCCCTCAAGGCTCTGTCCAGGGTCCATTCCTTTTCGTCCTGAATACCACACCATTTAGCCATGAAATCGAATCCTCCACTCTATGATGATGACATGCAGCTTTTTATATCCTCCCCATGATAAAAGTTAAATTCGACGCCTGTAATTACTTCTCATCATTCGTTCCTATTATGTTTTTAATCTCACTGGCTTGTCGGTTTGAAATTAATAAAAAATTGTATTTATTATTGCAATTTTTCCTCAACCTTGAATCCAGCATCTAAAATTGTGTTTTTCTAACACAAAGTGTGCAATTGAATTTCTGGATTATGTTGTGTAATTAGAAGGTATAAGCTATTTTCAATTTAAGAATTAAGTAATGAAATCGTTGTGAACAACTGAAAACAGTATGGAACAGATTTAAAATAAAAAAATTGACTGTTGGGGAGGGGCACATTCCCTACCCCAAACCCATTCGGCACGGCGCTCAGCAGTGCCTGGACGACCGTTCTTCGGTCGCTAGTTCTGCTACCCCTCCTCAAGAAACACTACTCGCCATTAACATCAGCGGTCTCAACTGCTGTGTGTGGGTGGCTTTCTCACTTACTTAAAGCAATGCTCGATTCAACACAACTTTAGCATCTGCAACTTTAGACAAATCTGTCACCAAAACGTCTAAGCATCGCAAATCCTGGAGTGAATATCGCCTACCTCTATTGAAAGTCCTATCAACCATCTTCCTGCCGCATGCAGCACATGTACGTCTCAGTCTCTGGAACGATCGTATATACTTTGTCCCTCTAACTATCTTGAAACCTGACTCGGACCCTATGGGACTGACTCAAATACCTCTAACTCGATCGGAGCCTGTGAATAAGCTGCATGGTGCTCTGCGTTTTGACTTTCGAGAGGGCTTGAGAAGTTGGAGGATTACGATTACGACTGTGCTGCACCAGCTCTTTTACATGAAATAAATTCCCGACAGATCGTTGCCATTTTGCTCATCATCGTATCTCGTCTGTTAATGTTACCGTTTGTCTGCTTGCCCTCTCCTCTTGCTTTCTACTCACGACCCTATTCAACTTCTACATCACCACGCGACGACCGCCATCATCGATTGCCACCGTACGTTGTACTATTCTGTTTTCTCGGTTTGGTCTCCAGCCTCCAGGCCGGAATTTTGACCTGGCGGCTACTACGTACGAACTTGATTTGGTATTAATTATATCAATGCCGGTGAATAAACTTGTCTACCCGAGTCCCAGCCTGAATCGGCTTTTGCGTGAGTAGTTGAAAGTGTAGCAGTCTGGCCCAAAAATATGCACAAACCTAAGCTCTAGGTCAAACGCTAACCTCTAGGTTAGCGTTTCATTTTTTAACCCACCCTAGGTTACAAAATGTCTAAAATATGCACAAACCTATGACCTAGGTCAAATCTTCTACTATAGGTTACCACAATATTGCAAATCCGTCACAATTCATGCACAAACCTAAGCTCTAGGTTAAATCCCTAGGAATTTCCAAAGTTTTCGATGAGTCAGCAGTTTCGTCGAAACCTATAACCTTGGTTAAAACACCACCTATACTCCCTATAAGTCAAAAGCCAAGGGAATTTCCAAAAGTTTTCGACGAGTCAGCAGTTCAACAACAACAAAATCTTGTGTATATAAAATGAATAGACCAGAAAATATTTTCACAGTTCTACTTAGAGACATGTCACCCCAATATAAAATGGAATACTCGAAGAAAAATGTTATTGAATTACGAAAAGTTGCTAAACAGAGTGGTTTGGTAGGTTATACGAGATTGCGTAAAGCGGATTTGATTAGTAAAATTACAGCGAACGAGGCCTCAACCAACGCTAGTTTGCTTGATGCACCCGTTCCTGACGTTCGAATCCAAACACTCGAACCCGTACCAGCCACGACAGCGCGAGAAGTATACGACAAAACAAAATCAGCGATTAATACATTCGCAAAGTGGATCGAAGGGCATATACCTGAAGAACCAAAGATAAAGGTGGATGAAAAGTCAGAAGCACTAAAAGCCAAAGTGAATTCTATATTCAGTAAAATTCATATGAGAACACTCAAAATAAGTGAGACGGCCTCAGCCATCAAGGGCTTCACGAAACAATACACGGTCGAAGGCGCAAGCGGAATTGACGCCACATCTTTTCTTAACAACATTGGAACACAGGCGGTAGACTCGTTGAAAAAAAATCGTCAGACTAAGGTCATTTGTGTCCTTACCTGCACAATGGAGCGTGTAGATATGAAAACCGGACAAGTAGATTCCACAGATTTTCCTTTCGTCTCTAGGACCGAAGTTGTTTTAAACTCTACCAACCCGAGCGAAATATTTAATAATGCGAGGGATAAAATCTTAGAATCAATGGCCGCCTTCCAGATGCGAGGTAGTAACTGGAGACTTAGAGCGGTTACAAGATTAGATATAATTACGGTTGCTTATAAACCGCTGAAGGGTAGTTCTTATATTCCACTACCGAAATGTCTAGCTAGTAAAAAGGGTATTGTCAATATGAAGAACGAAGACGAAGAATGCTTCAAGTGGTGCGTAACGAGAGCCTTAAACCCGGCTGATAAGAATTCAAACAGAATCACGAAAGAATTAAAAACACAATCTGAGGAACTTGATTGGTCTGGCATCGAATTCCCAGTAGCTGCAGATGATAATGTTATAAATAAGTTTGAGAGAAATAATAATATTAGTATTAATGTCTTTGGTTTCGAGAAAGATGTCCGTATATTCCCGCTATATTTATCAAAGCATGAGAACGATAAGTGTGTAGATCTGCTACTCATTTCTGATGGAGAAAAGAAGCATTATTGTTGGATAAAGAACATTAACAGTATAAAGGCGGTACAAACAGAAAACACCAGTACTTCGATGTACCATTGTAAAAGATGCTTAATCGGTTTTAGTAGAAAAGATTCGCTACACAAACACACCCCGAGTGCTGCTCCCAACACGCCGCTCAAAAGATAGAACTTCCAGAACTAGGAACTATGTTGAGTTTTAAAAATTATTATAGAAAGATGAGTTCCCTTTGTCGTGTTTGCCGATTTTAAAAGACTAATTAAACCTATAGACACTTGTCAACCAGACCCCAGCATGTCTTACACCAACAAATATCAAAAACACATCCCAAGTTCTTTCGGCTATTATTTAAAATGTTTTGACGATGATCTATAATCGCAAGCTCCCGTAACGTTCACAGCGGAGAGCGAAAATGATGATGTGGCTCAGATATTTATTGACACTATTATAGATAATATAAAAGATATTTATAATCGATTTAAATTTCCAAAGAAAATGATATTCGGAAAAAAACATCAGGTTCTGTACAACTCGGCTATAGTTTGTCACCATATGCGAAGGCGAACTTGGTAAAGATCGAGTTAGAGATCATTGTCACCTCAACGGTAAATTTAGAGGCGCTGCTCATACCAACTGTAATCTAAAATATAAAGTCCCCAAGTTTTTCCCAGTATTGTTCCATAATCTATCCGGTTATGACAGCCATCTATTCGTAAAGAAATTACGAGGTGATGATAACGAAAAGATTAACTGCATCCCTAGCAACGAAGAAAAGTACATCTCATTTAGCAGAGAAATTGTAGTTGAGAAGTTTGTAAATAAAGAAAATAAGGAAGTACAGGCTAAACGAGAATTACGTTTCATCGATAGTTTTAGATTTATGGCATCGAGTCTTGACGCTTTATCGAGGAACCTGAGCAAAGACCAGTGTAAGAATCTAAGCAAGCACTATTCTGGTAATTAGCTCGACCTCCTACTTAGAAAAGGTGTCTATCCTTACGACTATGTTGATTCCGTCGATCGACTGAACGAAACAGAACTACCACCAAAGTCAGCATTCTACTCAATACTTAACGACTCTGGCATCAGTGACGAAGACTACAACCATGCACAGATAGTATGGAATGAATTCGGATTCAAAACGTTTAGAGAATACCACGACTTATATAACGTGAGCGATGTTCTCCTGCTTGCTGATGTATTCGAGAATTTTAGAGATGTGTGTTGTGAGAACTATGGTCTAGATCCCGCCTGGTATTATACTTCACCAGGACTTGCTTGGGACGCTGCAATAAAGTTGACTGGAGTAGAGTTGGAGTTGTTGAATTATTAAGATATGATACTAATGGTTAAGCATGGGATAAGAGGTGGTGTTAGTACCATTTCACATCGCTATGGACGGGTAAACAATAGGTACATACCATCGTTTGACAATACCAAGCCTTCAACATTTATAACCTGTTTAGATGCGAACAACCTGTACGGATGGGGAAATGTGTAAGAATCTACCAACTCATGGGTTCCAGTGGATGGGTAATGATGAGCTAAACGATTGGAGATCAACACCACGTATATTAGAAGTGGACTTGGAATATCCGAGAAATTTGCACGATCTTCACAACGACTATCCTCTTGCTCCAGAGAGTGTTAAGGTTAAAGAATCGGATGTTCCAAAACTTATACCAAACCTGTGTGATAAATTAAAGTACATAACACACTACGAAAATTTAAAACTGTATGAGAGCCTAGGCTTGAAGATAGCGAAAATTCATCGTGGAATAAAATTTGAAGAAAGTGCTTGGCTGAAAAAGTATATCGATTTAAATACCAACTTAAGGACCAGCGCCACCAATGATTTCGAGAAAGATTTTTTCAAACTAATGAACATAGTGAGTTTGGCAAGACATGTGAAAACATAGAGGCTCGCGTAGACATAAAACTGGTTTCCAGCGAGAAGCAAGCCTTAAAACTAGCAGCAAGAACCAATTACGACCCTCGACCTATTTTTGATGAAAACGTAATTGCCATTCATATGAAACGAACGAAGCTATGTTACAACTAGCCTATATATCTTGGTATGTGTATTTTAGACTTGAGTAAAACTATAATGTACGATTTTCATTATAATTACATCAAGAAAAAGTATAAAGATAGAGCAAAGTTACTTTTTACAGATACAGATTCTTTAGCCTATGAAATTAAGACCGAAGACTTCTACGCCGATATAGCACTCGACATTAGAAGTAGGTTCGACACTAGCGACTATCCTAAAGACCATCCCTCTGGTATAGAAACTGGCATCAACAAAAAAAGTCATTGGCATGTTCAAAGATGAAGCAGCTGGTAAACAGATCGAAGAGTTTGTAGGTTTAAGATCAAAGTTGTATTCGTACAAGATGGCTGGTGCAGACCACAAGAAATTTAAAGGTTTGAAGAAGAATGTCGTCAAGAAATCTATCACTCGCGAAAACTACAAAGACTGCTTGTTCACCAAGAGAGAACAATCGAGAAAGAGGAATGTCATTCGGTCGCATCTTCACGATGTCTACAGCGAGGAAATAAGCAAGGTAGCCCTCTCAGCGGAAGATGATAAACGAGTGATTCAGCAAGATGGAATCCACTTTAGCATATGGACATTATTCTTTAATATAAAATGAATGTTAAACATATCGATGTCGAAGGCATAACGCTACCTAATATTGCTTTGTCAAACGTGGATCTAATCGAAGCGTCGAGGAAATTGAATATAAATACTTTCCGAGGAGCTTTTCTAAGAGACGAGTTACCGAAGAGGCCGAGAGCGAACGAATGTGGCATTTTTAATCTAGACGATTCTGACGGTAAAGGAACGCATTGAACGTGTTGGATCAAGCGCGCCAATGATAAAACTTATTTCGACAGCTACGGACTTCCTACTCCTACTGAATTGATAAATTATCTACAAAGGGCGCTATTCTACAACAGCGAACGAATACAACCAGACGGCCAAGTGTATTGCGGTCATTTATGTTTGTATGTATAGAAGAAGACGATCAACGATGGTTGTAAATTTCAAGAAGTCATAAACAAATTGCATTAAATAATATCACCTATTTAAAACATGCCTGTAGATACATTTGGACGAACTGATACTGGATCAACTCAAAAAATAATGTCTGGAGGTGTTACTCGATCCCAAGCGAGTAATATCTTTCTAAAACGAGATGGAACGAACGATATGGATGGTGATTTAAATATGAATGGTAATATGATAAAAGGTCTACCGACTGACATTCATCCACCAGTCTTAGCTAGCCAGCCCGCGAGTTTTGGTCAAGTCGAAACTCTAGTCAGCCAAATGAAAATGAATAACACTGATAACGCGAGACTATACGAGATTGCAGCACCTACCATGACTTCGAATGTAACGACGATAAACGGTTTTACTTACGAAGCTAGTGCTAGCGAATATCGCATAGCGGCTGGGTATAACTTTGAACCGTGGAAAGCGCTTCAAAATGCTTGTCATGTAAAATGCATGCCCCCGAATGTTGGATAGCCGATACAGTAAGTGATGTTTGGTTACAGATCAAATATCCCGTTCCTTTGTCTATGTCTGGTTTCTACATCATTGCTAGCACAATATTAAACACACGTATTACTAGATGGAAAATTCAAGCGAGTAATGATGGAATAATATTTCCAGATATTCTAAGTCCTAAAACGGATGTCCTCGATGCAGGAGTTTTGAACAAATTTACATTTCCAGCATCGTCTAATTACGTTTACTGGCGATTTCATATTATATCCACGAGCGATGGGGCGAAATGGGTAGGTATTGGGATGTTACAGTGGATTCCTACTCTTACTGATATCACACTTGGAAGAAAATGTCATGTCAGTTACGTTCCTAGATTAACTTTGAATACTAGTAGTTATGGTTTTGAAGCGAGCGCCACTTCTGATATCAAAATAACAAAGCCTTCAATGCGTTCAAAGACGAAGGTGAATGGGTGTCTAACGTCAACAGTCAATTCTTTTTAACTATCAAGTGTCCAACACCTGTAAGAATTTGGAAGATTGGATTGAAAGGAAGGAATAAATCCTCCGAAAGGATTTATGATTGGATGATAGAAGGAACCACCGACTCAGGAATTGGTATGTTAATTAATGATTGATCATGTTGCTAGACATGAAGTTTGTGGATTATCAAACGGTTAGAAGTGAAATGCACGGTAGTAAAGAGTGGTGAAGGCCGTAACCAAATATTTTTTAGCTGGGGTCGCCGTAACGTTGGAAACAATTTCAGAGGGTTGACAACCACTGGCGTAATATTTTTTATCTATTACTAGCAGACAAATGGCAGGTGTGTCTGTGGTGAAATTGAAGCCATATAACTAGGCCTATATAGTTCCATGTGTGTTAGGTCTACAGTACTCTACACCTTCGATTTCGACGTCATTAGACATGCCAGTTTCACAACTGATAGGTAAGTAAGTAAGTAAATATTTTCTTTATTAAACCAGCTGCATAACAGCACTCTGGTGTACAATGCATTTAAAAGTACATCATTCTAATAAAAAGGATTTTTGCCATAGATTGTCTGCCTATGTAAATGTGTTATTCTACAGGCTGACAATCTAGAGCGAAAATCCTGGGATCGTGTGGAGTAGAGGATCGTCTTTTAAATAGTATTACATTTAAAGTACAGACGTATACCGTGTTATTTCACAGGCAGATAATCTAGTGCGAAAATTCTTGCAACTTTATTTCGGTTCACAATCTTATGTGGGCCTATAATATAGGCCTGCATAAGATCTTATGTGGGCCTATAATATAGGCCTGCATAAGATTGTGAACTGAAATGGTAAATCAAGAATTCCAAGACATTGAAATCTTGTGATGTGTTTCTATGTAGTAGATTACTAAAAAAATATAGATATCAACGCGTCATTAAGCGACTACAAACCTGTTATCAGAAATGTAAATTGTGTTACCACTAAGTGACAAACATCTAATTACTCTGGCTTCGTACGGTGTGTCGTGTTGACCGGGAATTTTTTATATTGTGCCGAGTTTTCCAATTGGGTCACAAACCAGTTATAGGCCTATAAATCATTGTCTATAGACATTGATCACTAAAAGGACCTATATATATTCTATACATGTTCTTTATATATATCCTATATATATCCTATAGATATCATATATATGTTGTATATATATATATATTGTATATATATATGCTATAAATATACACCGTGTCTCAAAATAAACCAAGCAAAATTGTTTCTGTCAGAACTTCGTCAAATTTCCACCAATTTTAATAAATTTTGGTAAGCAGATGGCAAAATGCAAATGGCTGAAATTTTATGCTATGAATAAATTTTCCACCTCACCTGACTCATATCCCATACTACCTTGTTAAACACAGATGTACCAGTTTTCTGCATAACGCTTAAATTTTATTACTTGCAATGGCTGCAATGAACTCCATCTCATAGAGCCGGGTGTCAAAGTGAATGGGGCATACTATTCCGACAACCTTCTTGTCCAGAAGCTACGGCCAGACATACGCCGGATATCCCAGGGCGAGTTATTACATCTTTCAACAGGATGGCGCCCCGGTGCATCGAGCACGGGACACCGTCTCTTTCCTAGAGCGAGAGACGCCCGACTTCATCCTGCCAACACTGTAGCTGCCAAATTAACCGGATCAGCGTCGACGAACTCAAAACGCGTCTGATTGACAAATGGGCGCGCAGTCGATCGTTGATACTGCTATCAGCCAGTGGCGTCGCCATCTAAGCGCTTGTGTCCGTGTAAGCGGGACACATTTCGAGCACCAATTCTAACACTCTTAAACAGATCTGTCGTAACAATTAAAAACTCAGCAAAGTAAACCATATTTTACTTTACTGCGTGGTAGTTCAGTCGTCAGATAATTTGTTGCAAGTAATAGAATTTAAACGTTATATTGGTAGGCCTAGCTATCCGTATAGCAGCATCAATGACAGACTGATCAAAATCCTGCTATCATCAGCAATTAGCAAACGGAGTTCTTCAATATCTCTGATTTTGGTCCTGTAAACTTTCTCTTGCAAGATCAACCAAATATTGTAATCAACCGAATTTAAGTTAAGGCTGTTTGGCAGCCAAAGATTAAGGGCTGTAAGATCTGGAGTCTTATCAGTCAGTAATTCAACCGTCTCACGAGCTCGTAGAGCTGGAGACCCATCTTGTTGAAATGTGCAATAATCAGAATATTTTAATATTCTTGGATATCCGGCAACAGTTTTTTAAGAGTTAAAAACAATCCCAGTAAGAGACTATGAAGAGGATCTGCGTATTTCCAAGAGCTGCAATACCCACCCATACCATGAGTGAGCAACTAAATGAATTTTGATGCAAATGACGTCATTTTTAGATGGCATATCATATTTTATGTAGCCTTAGATAAATTTTTTAGAATCAAAATGGTTTTAAAATTTAAAAAATCGACGAATGTTTACTATTTATTTTTATATTATCATTAGGGGTCCCTTTATTTTCGGAGAAGGTGTATAGACTATATTGAGCGAACATAAAGAATTATGGCGGTGACAGCTTTGTTTGCGATGCGCTTGAACCCATAAAATATGCCTAGACCTAAACCTATATTATATGATCCTCATTTATTCTAGGTATACACCTTTGATATCGACTTATAATGATCTGAACAGATATTGTCAGTTATGTAGACCTATACAGGCCTATGCAGGCGTGGACTGGGGTGTTCGAGCGGCCCGGGAAAATAACGAAAAACCGGCACGCTCTGACTTTTATTTTCCTTAAAGTACGCATTTTTTCCATCGAAGCGTGAGACCTCCGAAGTGACGGTTCACTTTACAAATTAAAGCAATAATAAAAAATGAAAAAGCGCAAATATACTTGTTAATTAGGCCTGCATATAAAATCTCAAGAATGTATTTCAAGTTACAAATCAATTTGTTAGGTAGGCCTACTCACTGTAATGATGGTTATAGTAAGCGAAACATTTTAAAGCTGGGTTGTATTGGGGAAAATTTTAATAAATGATTCTAAGGTATTCTGTCGAGGACGTTTGATATACATGTAGTAACGGGTGTTTTTATCATCAATGACTGGTTTCTGAACTGTCGTTTTCTGGATTTTTAGATCTGCCAGCGTTGTTTTCATATAGATGTTGTGTTGTCAGTTAACTCAGTGGGAATCAAGTTTGTTGACAATGCTAAATGCTGACTCTAGGCCTAACAGCTTGACCCGCCGTTTGGTTTGGTAGTGCTTCTCTAATATCACAGCACTGATCCTGGCGGCCCACTGACATTCTTCTCGGTGTCCTGGCGGCACAGTTCACCACTGGGCCCATGGATACGGTTATGGATGCCGGAATTCGTTTAGCACTTTGACATAATCTTTTGGCCTACTGTTACCCTGTTTCCAAAGCGATATGTGTAATGTGTATAGCCTACATGTATCTTGATCTGATTTGTCAACCCGGAATTTTCTCAATTTTCTCAAGGGCTACTAAAGCTAAACAAAGGGCTACGTCTTATTCACTAGTGCTGCCAAAAGTCAGACGGACTATTTAATATTCTGCTCAGCGAAGATATGGTTTTAAATTCGGTGGATAGAAGACTATAGAGAAAAATGTAGGGACGGCTAACGAGAAAGAGAAAGATCGAGAGAGTGAGCGACAGAGAGAGAGAGAGAAAGAGAGAGTGAGAGAGCGAGAGAGAGAGAATGAATGAAAAACTACAAGACCAGCGGATAATGTTTTGTGTCAGAATGAGAGAAACAGGAAGGTGACAAATTCAGAATTTCTGAAAACGCGACGACTTTAGTTTTCTAAGAAATCAATTGATTGAAAGATAGAAACAGCTTGAGGAAAATGGTGGTGGGTGAGATATAAGGGTGTTAGACCTTACAATTACAGAAGTGAACTTGCTCGCACTAACTCCCGTAAATTTTTTATTAGATGTGCCGGACCAGAAGAATGGAATAAAATACCTCAGCGCCTTCAAGCATCACTTAAGAACATGGATTACTGAGCAGGACGTTTAATTGGATTCCTACATTGCCTTTTATGTTTGAATGTGTTTATTTTGTTTGCTTCTGTTTAACTCTGTTATAATAGTTAAGTTTCATTGTCAATGCTTAGCCATTTAGAAATGTTTTTCCTTGTGTACATATTGGTGGCCCTACCTAGTGGGATCACGGTCCCTTCTGGGTCTCCTCTTGTCTCCACCGAAATGTTAAACACGCATATTGTCAATTGATGTATCTTGTATCTTGGAGTAATAAAGCTGATGGTTATGGTTAATTCTACTGCGCCAGCAAACCTATGTCTAAATTTGTGAAACCGAGGAACCGATTTTTAGATGTGTTAACGATACTTTTTGCCATACCCTATGCATTAAAATTAGATAAGAAATATTCGATTGTATGTATATTAATTGTATGTATTCCCATGCATACCTATGATTAAGTGTGTGCTCTGATTTTAATATCAACTCAGTTGTAGTCTCATCGCAGTCGTAATTTCAACATTTTCTACACCGACCACACAGGAAAAGTCGCGGGAAAAAGCTTATTCACAGTCTCATCAGAAACTCGAATCTGCAGTCATTAGATAACAAGCCAAGCACGCGATCTTCGTACCATTGGTCAGAATGCAGCGGAGTCAAAGTGATCAAACCTGGACCTCCTTCCAAGTATCCCAAGGTCTGATATTCTAGTTTGTGTGGTTCCAAAATCCTCGGTCGATCGCGTTGTCTCCAACCGCTTTAGAGTTAGTTCATTGTCGGCAACAGGTTCTCTTGGCGTCATCTTCTGTCCAACATGTTGTCCAACTATATTTCAGTCTGCAGGTTTGTCGTCGATAGAGATCCGTTCTACTGTAAAATTCCTCCTTGCCTCCCAATGCAGACATGATCCATATTAGAATTCACAAAATCAGGCTGAGGAACCACACGTCGAATGTTTCTTGATTCTTAAGTTAATCAGTGCCTCTGCGCTAGTTCGAGACTCACAACTGCGTAGGAGTCGCACGCTATCGTAAGTCGTTGCTCAGCCCTATCGACGCAACTTGACCCACTGACTCTAAATAGAATGCCACCTGTCACATGGATTGGAATCCGTGTGCGTGAATCCGCCGTCCGAGAATCTCCATGTTTTCTGTGCCGTCTTTTAGCTACTGATGAAATTTCTGCTCTTTATTAGCCCTACATCTAGAAAGCGCCTCTAATTAGGCCCCATTGGTCCAAACAATGGTGCTTTTTAAATTCTTGTAATGATATCATGAATTAATAATTGATTACTGATATTAGCTTCCTGTGGAGATTCAGTCTTACAATTCCGGTTGCTAATCGACAAGGTTGAGGTTACGATTCTTCCCTATTATTATCACAAAAACTTTTCTTGTCCATTTGTACAATCGATTTGACTAACCAAAAAGTCTCCTGTCTCAGTCACCTCGACATTTCCGCCACATTTGATGAAATGTATAATAATCCAAATATTCTAATCATCGATAATCTTCACGTCTTGGCGTCTTTAACACTGCTCTAATCTGATTCAAGTCCTACTTGTTTTCCAAATCGTTCTCTGCCTGCCAAGGCTCCATGCACTATTCGCAACCCTTCCAACTCTGCATTGGTGTCCCTCAAGGCTCGTTCTGAGACTACTTCTTTTCGTCCTATATACTTCGCCAAGAAGCCATGTCATAGAATAGTTTTCAACCATCGCTGCCAATCACCTACCATCATCTCCCCATCTCATCATGTACCTGGCCTGGAGTTCCGTTTGCAAAGTGGTGTTTAAATGGAGTTTCTCACTTCATATCAGTCAGTGGGTCCCTATACATGAAAAATCACCGAGGTGCTTCCCACCATCACGCCACTAACGATATATTTTCTGTTCCTTACTGCATTTACATGTGTAATACCTCTAATGTTACTAAATTCGGTGTCTTATGATGTTGGTCTGGGAACTGCGGTAATTTATCTCGACTTCGATATGAGTGAGCTAATTTCCCTAGTCTTCTGAACTAATCGTTCCTGCCTGTATGAACGGTAGACTTACACATCTTGACTATTCTGGAGAAAGTTGAGCAGGCGTGTATCCACCATTCGGTCAACAGCCTCCTTTGTGAGCAAATTGTGCAGCAGAATGGGTACACTAACGGTCACTGAGTAAGGATTCTGTCGATATAGCAGTCTATGAGCTTAGACACGTTTTGGTTGAATGACGGCGAGTGGTGCTCAATGCATGCTGTAGATGAGCCACACAGAATGCCATCTACAGCCTTCTCAACTCTTTAAAAGTTAAAGAGTTGAGAAGGCTGGTGATAGACCCGATCTCTTGGAGCAAGAGCTCGAAATCTACCACAGCAGTTGCATTTCGTGTGGCACCTACCACATAGTGACCTCAAGGACCATTCGAAACTCTCTGTATGGTCTTCTCAACCTTCATGTCACCTCCAACAGCGCAGAACCATCCTGGGCGCCAGTAGAACATGTAATAAATATTTGACTTAATCAGTTGAATGATAGACATTACACCTGCTTCTGCTGCAAGATTCGGCCGAGTAATAATCGATATGGTTGATTTAATAACACCTCCCTGACCCTGGCCTTATAAGCTGATGATGACCCCCCAATGATTAAACCGATATCAGAAATGAATTCTATAACCATAATCAGTACCATTAGAGGTATTACATGTGCATATGCTGTAAGAAAGAAAAAGTTGAATATTTCAATATGGGCATGCTATATATCGACATCGTTAGTTCAACAAAATGTCCTTGACCATGCTCTTTAAAAATGAAGGTGACCTCCAATGACCAAGTAGACATCAGAAATGAAATCTGCATACCGAAATTAGTAACAACAGAGGTATTACACATGTAAATGCAATAAGGAACAGAAAAGATACATTTTCTAATATGGCCGACAACGGCCATATTTGACTTTGCAATTACGTCATTCGTGGCGTCATGGTGGGAACGCACTTCGGTGATTTTTCATGTCTAGGGACCCACTGACTGATTGGATGTGAGATACTTCTCCAACCCCATTTTTCAAACGGGACAAATGGCCAGGCCTTGAATTACATAAGGCACCTCTATTCATCACACTTCGAGCTTTTCACTCGAAACTGAAAAATCAGCTACATTACCCCATCTTACCAACTTGCAACCGGACAAGGACTTCTTTTGTTCTACAGTGTGTTCCACCACTCTGATTCGATGCAGCGCACGTGAACAAGCTGGTGCCCTTCGCTTGCTTTCTAGTGACGCTTTAGAAGTTTGGAGTCTGTGAAATTCCGATTACAATATGATATTGATATTCGGTAAGAAGGTTTAGTATAAAACATCGATGCTATCTGTCAGCTGTCGACGGGAATCCTTTGGCTGGTTCCACGCTAGTGATTGGCACGTGCACCATTGGTGACTCTTTTCGGCATACTGTGCATAGTTTTGCTAATAGATGAATTTAGCCTACTCGCTTACGATGACATTTAACATTATTTAGGCCAACTAGTAGAGCGCCTCAGAGTAGTTACAGTATTTTTAGGGGATGCTATATAAATGCTCGATTACGATAACGAAGTTAGCCTCGTTTAGTTGTTGTTAATGAATTCAATGAAACAAGTAAAATTAAGATTAGGCTAAAATTAATATTTACAGTTAATAGTCTTAATAGTAATGGTAACAAAGATTAGCCTGAATTCAATGAAACAAGTAAAATTAAGATTAGGCTAAAATTAATATTTACAGTTAATAGTCTTAATAGTAATGGTAACAAAGATTAGCCTGAATTCAATGAAACAAGTAAAATTAAGATTAGGCTAAAATTAATATTTACAGTTAATAGTCTTAATAGTAATGGTAACAAAGATTAGCCTGTTAGCTGTTATTTGTTCATATTAGTGGTCTAGTTTAAGTTTTCCAGTTCAAATGTCTTCCTTCAGCCAATTACGTTGACACTGTTATTTTCTAGAGAGCACTCTTTGTTCATGATATAAAATAGGTTGCTAACAATTGAATTATATTGATAGGTATAACTATATTTAAAATTTCATGATTAAATAATATTTGTAACTATATGTGATAGAATTTATTTGCCAATACGAAATAACAATTAAACAATTAACATTCACATTACTCATTTATTTATAGCATTATTAATTAATTATAAGTTTAATAACATTAATATAGAAAACTAAGCGTTATTTGTTCATATTAGTAGACTATTTATGTTGTCCAGTACAAATGTTTTCCTTCAACCAATTACGTTAACCATGACCATAACCAGTCGTTTCTATTTGTTTTCTAGTGAACATTGTCTTTTGCTGACTATATTACAGGCGCATCTGAAAAATAAGTTTGCCACACGGAACTGAAGTGGCGAATATAACAAGAGGTTTTCCTTGAATAGTTACAGAGTAATCATTAAAATTAGTTAACGATTAATCGATCAATCAATCGTTATTTTACATAGTCTTAGATTAATATTAAGATTCTATTAAGGTATACATGCATTAAGTCCTCTGTGCTGTCTCAATACCATACTGTTCATCAAAGAATTTTCTTCTAATTATAATGGAAGCAATATATCAGCTAAATCACCTATTTGGTTTCTGCGCAATCTCGCTACTTTATAGGCCTAATTGTCTGCATTCCTCTGTAGTCGTCTCTTTCTGTTTGCACTCTACCTTAGTTGTGACCCATTCTCGGTGTCAGACTGAACCATTTCCTCTATCGCAAGGGACTCTGGATATTGGCGTTCAATCTCCAATCTCCAATATGTTCATCGACAGTTTCCTCATTAGCTCATTCCTGCTAAACTTTTCGTCAAGTAGATCAGGAGTTTAAGGACAAAAGACCACCGGAGCTTTCGTTGAACACACGTCACAGTACAAGAAATAAGCAATCAAGGGGAATTGAAAACCTGGCTCGTTCAAAAGTTGGTGGTAATTAGATTTAAAATCGCCTTCGATGGGCAATTGAAAGGACGGCATCAAGTAACATGGAAGGAAGTCCTGCAGATAAAACTCGTGGAAGCATAGCATCAATTTCAGATATCGACAGTTTCGCCCTTTCCCTTTTCACGAAGGGGTTTATTATTAGCTACCGTTTGCGTATGCATGACCAAGTAATGCCTCTCTTCACCTCTCCATCTCCCTCTAGTTTCGTCTGTCTCTATTATTCCCTCATCACGCCAGTTCTTGTGATTACCCTTACATATCGTAGGCGTATAGTCAGTTTGACCCAAATGTTTCTCTTTGTCTCTGTTATAATCTAATTTCTGTTTCAGCGCTGACAAAACCTAATAAACACAGTCGGTTTGCCACTTAACTTCTTCCATGTGTCTATAATGGTAGATGAAAAAAGTACTGTTATTTCAGCAAGCCCAGCATAGTTGTGGCTTGTCCGGGATGAAACACGCTTTCTATTTCTTGATTCGATAAGGAATACGACATTTGACTGAAGAGATACACGGGGCCGTTATTGGCAAAAGCTGCAGCGTCGGTATCAACGTAAAAGGTTCCATCCGCTTTAGTCAGTTTACCTTCAAATAGCAGGTATGACTCGGAGGGATGGCTGAAGATATCTTAAAGTTCAATATTTATGCGAATTTCTCCAGTGTTAAGATTCGCCCCCGCCACTGGTTTATATTCATGAAATTCATATCTTTCAATTCCATCGTCTATAGTAGCATTTTCGGTAAATCTTAGAATATCTGACTGCATTTTTTAATATAACAAGATTTTATTTTAAGCAAGCTTCATTCCAGATCCACGCACTACATCTCGGATCGATGTGGCACCGCCGTTACCAGACAGTAAATTATTTATATTCGCCGAAGGGTGGGGTTATATTAAATTCTTTAACGTTACCTTACTCTGTTGACTAAGTGTCGTATTTCCATGGGGAGTTATTAACCCCTTTAACAAATCCTCGCTCCGTTGGCTAAGTACAGGCGGTTGTGGATTAAACATCTTTGCCGCTGCTATATCAACCAATCGCTTTCCAGCATTAATAGCAACGGTCTTACCAACATCTGTGGCCTTTTTTCCAATCTCCGTTGCAGCGTCTTTCCCAGCACTTAATGCGGTTGTTGCTACTTGTCTTGCAGCATTCGAGGATAACATTCTTTTGAAAAATCCTGATATCGTGTCAAATATTCCAGCGCCTCCTACGACGTATCTTTTAGCAAATCTTCTCTTAGTTATGACAATCATTTTATAATTGCATCATTAAATTTTTATAGCATAACACATTTATCACATTTTGTTAAGTAATTCATCGCAAATACCGACTATCTCGTTTCTTAATCCAGTATTTCCCGCTATGAAGCCAGCCATTCGTAGTTCCAACATATCCATTAGCGCATCGGGGTCTTGTGGAAGAACTACGACCCCCTCACCCGTTGAGAACCTCCCTTTCCGCATCGAGAGCGATGGCTTAATGATTTTATTATATTTTAGGCCTCTAGACGATTTGGGCTTGTTCGGATTATTAGGTACATACAAGGCGCCCGTACAAGTACACGTCCAGATCGTTCTGACTGTATATCGACTCGTTTGGTTTCTACATCGTCATCAATTCCCATAGCCCTGGAGTTCCCTTGTAGGTGATATTACCATAACCATAACCATGTATTTTTATTGTTCACTGACAATTCATCAGAAAAGTAAGAACATTATGTACAGCAATTATATATACTAACAAACGAATGCCAGCGCTCAATAGGGATGAAGACAAGCCCTAAAGGGACCGTGGTCCCGCTAACAGGGTCACCCATTACGTAAGTGATTGATGTCGGTATAATAATTCACTCAGTTGCTATAAGTTTGTTAAGAAAAGAGACTTAACTAGTTAACTAAAAGATTCTTACAAGATATAAGTAAACGAAATAGCATTCATCAATCATTATTTACAAATATAGTTGTTCAGTATCACACTTGAAAATTGCTGTGTGCTAAGTTATTTATGTAAACACGCAGTTTACGTTTAAACAAAAAGACGTTGGGAAGACAGCGTAGTTCTGCCGGAACTCTATTCCATGCATTAGGACCAGAGCATCGAATCGAAAATTTTCGGGTGTTTGTACGCGTTTTAATGGGCCTATAATTTGTAGACGAGCGTAGTTTGTACGGGTTCACTTGGGCTACGGGCACAAAATAATTATCAAAGATAGAAGGCAGCTGGTTATGGAAGTGCTTATACATGAATTCGCTGGTTTGCAATAGATTGATTTGCTCAATTCCCAGTATATGAGTTAGGCTATAGAGATATTCGGACGAGGCAAGATGAGAGTTTCTAACAATAACTTTAAGGGCTCTATTTTGAAGAGAGATTAACCTTATTAGTCTTGCATGGTAGTTTACCAATAGATATATCGTCTCCTTCGATTGAAATTGGATAGTTTCCGATGAAAAAACCCCCATCTCTAGAGTGTATTCCGAAGGTCGTGTCCGTCAACGTTTTATTCGCAGGGTATTCTTTTAAATATTTTGTGGCAATATCACATAATTCCAAGGTTCTAATATCTGAAACGGGATGGGCCGCAAACACGTCTATTGAGGGATATTGTGAGAATTGAATCGCTTTCAACGTTGTCGATAGCGATGCCGGCAATGCTCGAAGAGCTGTAGAAGTCGCCGTAGTGTTTCCTCAATCGCGCCTAATATTTTAGATAGTCCAGACTGCGAGTCGATTATGGGTTTGTACGCCTTTATCAATTCCCGCTGAAGATCAATGTCCCCTAATTTCTCAGATAACGAGTCTTGTCTAATATTTTGCTTCATCTTGAGAAAATTCTCAACGATAAAGTCTCGTTTGGCTGGGTCCTGAATTTTTAGAAACGACATTTTAAAGTTGGAAACATGTATTTAAACGTAAAAAACATATAACGTAAAACGTAAAACGTAAATAAACGTTCACTTTGTATTCAATTCGTTTTGCCTAAGTGTTTCGTCGCTTCATCTATGTTGATGTTGGTTTTACTCCTAACCTCGTCCTTCATCTGATCAAATTTCTCAAATTCACTTAGAATAACAGAATATTCTAAGTTTGAGATATTATTATCATCCAAAGCTTTCGAAACAAGGTCGCTGATTGAACTGTGTTTCTCTTCAGCTATAGTCCTGATCTTTGCATGTTTTTCTTGTCGCAGCGATAGTATTCGGCGGACTTGGGTGGATATCAGAGATAGTGCTCCAGCTCCAGCGGATAAAGATACCACGATAGTAGCGGCGGGTGCAGCTACGACGGAAAAGTTACACCTAACACGCAGAGTCCCGAAGACGTAAGGGTCAACAAACCTGCCAACGCTTCAACAACTTTAACACCCTTTTGATATTTTTTACAGATTATTTCTCTCTTTTCACGTTCTCGTAAGATTTCCTGTTGAATTTCAGATATTTTCTGAAGGCGATAAGTGTCTGCTTTGTTCAATTCCATTTTATAATATCAAAGAATATTTTTAAAATGGAATTCAATTTTATTCGTAGTCCACGTAACATAACGAGTCTCCTTCGTTTATGGTGACAGACCCAAGATCTCTAAAATTATTAATATCGAGTAAAACTTCTTCCGCGAATCCAGTAACGGTATCACTTAGCAGGCTACACCCTGCTTCTATAAATTCCGGATGGAGCGAAATTTTACACGATCCTTTCGTCATTCGGACACCCAAGCCTAACGGTAAAACAACCGTCTCTTGTGAATGAATAGTTATCGCTTCTTGAGCAAAAAATTCCCACCTTAGACCGCCCATTTGTCTTTGCGGTCTATACCTGACATCCCACATGCCTTCACACACCTTCCACCTGACGGATCTCGGTTGAATTCTTACTTCTGGAACAATTTTTGGTTTCGTCCACCCCATTTTATGAATTGGAAATAGAGACATTTTATATATAAACAATATTTCTTAAAGTAACAATCCGAGAAGCGGAATGTTTTTAAATGGTGAATCTGGTCCTAAGATAAGTCCTTCCCAATTTATAAACCCGTCACCTCTTTTCAGATACAGACCTTCTCCTACGCCGTTTAATCCATATCCTTGATATGGCTTCACGTATAGACCCTGCCCTTGATGCACTATCTTGTAGTTTTTACCTCGACTATTGACATATATAGCCCCACCCGTACCGGTGACTTTATCAATGACTTTAGAACTAGCCGCCGCACCTATTCCAGTTAATGCACCCGTTGCTAGGTTCGGTAATACGCTAGATTGTAGGAATTTCCCAGGAGTTGCAAGAAAAGGTAAAATTGCGCCGATAAAGCCGCCTTCGACTTTAGCGTTATGTATCAATTGTGTTTTACTCATTTTTATAGTCACGCCTTTCCCATCCTGATACGCTTTAGCTAGTTTATTGAGTTGTGCTTGGGTAAGAGCTAACACATGCTCTCCTTTTAAATCGCTGTGCTTTAATCCAATACTAACACCTGTTCCAGCTTGTAGCGATCTTTTAATTTTATCTTTTTGTCCTTCTGAAATGTTGACTTTGAGTTCGTGTATCGATTCATTTTATATAAAACTACAAAAACTTTTAAGCTTCTCTAATATGAAACCGTACCGATAATTCCTCACCTCGCAGATTACTTAGTTTACCATTCTGATCGGTGAGAGTCGTTTCCATTGTCGAAGTCGTGGATAGGGTGATTGGAAGACAGATCAAATTTCTCGGCGTTTCAATTATCCTATAGCCAGGCCCTACATTCGGGAAGAAGGAATAGATAATGTTATCTGTATTTTCCGTTGCTATAGGATGCTCCGATGATATCGCGCGTTACCCTCAGATTAGTAACACTCATTATGTCCACTATATTCTCCGATTCTTGATATCCCTCGGTATATCGCCGCCTATTGAAACCGAGGACTTTTCCGATAGAGTTATACGCATAAAAATCAACATGTAATTCTCCGCTAGATGCAAAACTGTCTTCAACGTATTGCTGTTTGCTTCTATCTTAATATTGTATGCTTCGTTAACCATATCATAATGCTCCTTTTCTTTCATGCTTCTCTGGACGTATTCGTTAATATCTGTAATTTCATAACAGCCTTCAGGGATGGTTATAGTAGCCCACATACCTCCACGATTCGGCGAATACGAAAAGCTATTGTTAGTCGCGTCGATGTTTGGTTGGAATGAAAAATATGTTTCCAGATTGACAAGAGCCATTTCAAACTTTTTATCTTTATCAAACTGTATCAGCAGATTAGTCCTTATTTACGAAGTCTTGTCACTTAATAATATGTAAAACGATGACTTTGGCTCCGTGTAACGAGCAGTCCTTCCGGTGTTGTCTGCAATCTTTTGTAGAATCGATTCCATTTTTAAATTAGCAAAGATTTATTTATAATGAACAAGAGCTCTTATGAACAGGAGCTACAAAAAAGCACTCAAGAAATATTTAGAATCGAAAAGATTGTTAGGAAACATGGGAAGAAATCGCTAGTGAAGTGGTTGGGTTACCCTGAATCCTTTAATTCTTGGATTAACAATGAAGATTTAGTGGTCACGTCATCATCGAAACTGCTGACTCGTCGATAACTTTGGAAATTCCCTTGGCTTTTGACTTATAGGGAGTATAGGTGGTGTTTTTAACCAAGGTTATAGGTTTCGACGAAACTGCTGATTCATCAAAAACTTTTGGAAATTCCTAGGGATTTAACCTAGAGCTTAGGTTTGTGCATGAATTGTGACGGATTTGCAATATTGTGGTAACCTATAGGTAGAGGATTTTACCTAGGGCCTAGGTTTGTGCATATTTTAGACATTTTATAACCTAGGGTGGGTTAAAAAATGAAACGCTAACCTATAGGTAAGCGTTTGACCTAGAGCTTAGGTTTGTGCATAATTTTAGGCCAGACTGCTACACTTTCAACTATTTGCGTGACGATGAGAAATTTCGAAGATTTATAATTGCATTCTTCTTTCTCCCTTCCGTGAGGCGTGAGGTTTTAGCAAAAATTTACCACTTTACATTACTCTTCCTCTAGGCAGTGTTGGGCTCGAGACCAAACCTCGAGACCGAGACCAAGACCGAGAGGTCCAAGACGAAGACCGCGTGATCCGAGACCAAGACCAAGACGAGGGTCCGAGACCAAGACCAAGACCGATACTCTTAATTTCTTTTATAAACAATTCAATTTATTAAGACGCTAATACGGAATAACACCATAAATTGATAATAAACCCTTAAGGGTCTAAACATCCGGTGTCTTTAATAATCAAATATAATCGACAAATACCACAGAAATTGCTCTGGTACGGCAAATGACCAAGAACGCTAACCTAAGACGGAGACCAATCCTAAGACCGTTCCTCTAAGAACAAGACCAAGACCGATGGTTCGAGACCAGGACCAAGACCAATGCATTCAAGACCAAGACCGCAGTTTTCCGGTCTCGAGACAAAGACCTCGGTCTCGAGACCACATCCTTGCCTCTAGGCCTTGGGAGATCTGATCAGAACCACCGTCATTATAAAAATGGTATTGTCGTTGATTGTAATCAAACTGTTCTGCGCTGTTTCCGCCTGTGACTTCGCTTTTGTGGGCACTGTAGAAAAAAACTATAAAAGTTGAGATTACGATTAGGATAAAGTTATTTACTTCCAGTGATTCTCGTCTGCAATCTATGGCTTGTGTTATTTTGATCATAAATATCTATGATTTTGGCGCAGTTCACTAAAATTATATATATATATTTATATATATATATAATTTTAGAGAACTATAATTTTAGCGGTATATATATATATATATGGGAGGCGAGGGCGGGGTGAATGTTCTACACTCGGATATGCAAAAGGAAGCATGGTCAAAAAAGGGGTTGTCCATTTCATAGAGGGGGCCAAAGATATGCAAAAGATCTGGATTTAGCCATTGTGTGGAAGGAAGGATCTGTGGGGTGTTGGTAAAATGCGAACCGGCGAACTGCGAACCGGTAAAACGCGAACCAAAATGCGAACCATAGGCGCGAACGTATCAGGTTAAGGCATCTTGAGTTAGGTCGGTTAGGGTCAGGGTCGGCATCGTGAGGGTCGGTTAGGATTAGGGTTAAAGTAGTTAATAGATAGGTTTCAGGGTCATAGCTAGCATCATTTACAGATAATTGCCGAAAACTGTTGGTCGCATGAATAAAAATATAAATGGCAACCATAGGCGCGAACCGGTCACATAACTTTTGGCTGCCAATCGAAAACAAGTTCGCAAGCGGTTCGCATTTTACCGGTTTGCCAGTTCGCGGTTCGCATTTTACCCACACCCGGATCTGTGAGGTGCCGGAGAGGGAACAGAGAGTTTAGTGAGAGAGATATTTTGGAGCAAGACACATTTGAGATTTGAGCACAAGATAGAGAACATAGAGAAAACGATATATTGATAGTGAACATAAATTGGATGTGATTAGGGTCAGGATTAGGACTAGTGTTCACTGGATCACTTTTCTGTCAGGTCACAGGCACAGGAAGAGAAGACAAAGTATGGAATTTTGAAGAAAGAAACCTGAAGTCCAGCTGTTCAGCTGCTAACAGATAAAATATATTGAATTTCCTGTGGATTTAGTCGCATTCTGTTAGATGACATCCAGGTAGTTATGGTAGCACCCTAGAAATAGCTTGGCCCCACGGCGCTATATAAATGGTCATAATTACAATTATAATCTGTGGTTTGAGATGACACAGCTCAGACTGTGCGGCATGGTGGCCAATTGTTTAAAGCGTTAGAGCGAGGGACTTGATAAAATTAATCCAAAAATTGCAAGTGCTTCGATTGAACCAATTTCTAGTCCTCTTTCGGCGATAATTTTAATTGCTCCTTCTTGACTGGTAAAGTCCCGAACATTTAAAAAATTGCAAAGGTTATTGCTTTATATAAGTCGGAAGAAAAGGATAAAATGGAAAATTATAGGCCTATCCAATATTGCCTTATTTTTCAAAACTATTCGAAAAAGCTATGTACCCGCGCTTACTATCTTTCCTAACCATGAAAGGAATGATCTTCAGTGGCCAATTTGGCTTTCGTAAAGGCCCATCTACCCACATGGCGGTACTGGATATGTGTGACAAAATTTCTGAAGTAAAAGATAAAAATATGTTCTCAATAGGTGTGTTCTTTGGCATCTGATACTGTCAATCACTCGATATTATTTAAAAAAACTATAGCATTATGGAATTAGAGGTTTATGTCTGCACTGGCTTATGGATTATTTGACTGATGGAAGACAATGAGTCCTATACAATGGGTCTACTTCTAGCTTACTCGATATAACCTGTGGGATCCCTAAAGGCTCCATACTAGGGCCGTTACTGTTCTTGCTATATGTAAATGATATTCATGTTGCGTCATCTGTGTTTGAGTTTATCATAGTCACCGATGATACTAAAATTTTTATTTCTGGTAAATCGCTGCATGAAATGATTATTGAACTGAATGCGGAGCTTGGAAAAGTTAGATCATGGTTTAGACCAAAAGCTGCCCCTTAATCTCAAAATACCAATTACATCTTATTCTGCTCTAAGAAAACGATGACCTCATTACTTAATCACCCAATCGCCATTAATATCGACAATCAGTGTACAAGCAAAGTCACATCAACTAAATTCCTGGGAGTTTACATTGATGATGAATTGTCATGGAAAACACACATTGCTTATATTTCTCAGTAGTTGGCAAAAAAATATTGATATTGACATTTTATTTATTACTTGAATTCGACTTGTCCTGCTGAGGCAGACTCAAAATCTATATTACGCGCTTGCCTACCCATATCTTACATACTGCAATATAAATTGGACAACTACCTAGCATTCTAATTGAACCTCTCTTCAAACTCTCCAGAAGCGAATTATACGAATAATATGTAATGTAGCATACAGGGCCCATACAGCTAATCTATTTATTGATGAAATAATCTTACCATTTGAATGCATTAATAAACTGCAGGTTGGGGAATTTATCTATAAGTTTTATCATTATCTATTACCTAAATACCTAATCACTTTGAGTTGTGGTTCAGCAAAAACTCCGAGCTCCACAGTCACCAGACTCACTCCTCTGAGAACTATCACCCAATCAGAGTTCACACTACCATCAGACAGCACAGCATAAAAATATATGGTCCTGTTTACTTAAATACATTAGGGTATAGCCGAGTAGACAATTTCCAAAGAGTATCGAATCCGAGTATTTGGATGCACTATTTGCCAGATCCGGGATCGAACCGAATAGTAGCGGCAAATCTGGCCAGTGGTGGCAGCGAGTACCATCCATAAGTAAAGCGTAGTTAGCCTACCATGTGCACAGCTAAGGAGAACTATCTATAGTCAATGCAGAGTCTATAGCAATATCCTTCATATAGCATATCGGTGCACTCTAGGCTACAACAATTATATTTATTATTTAATAACTTTATTTGTGAAAAAAATGTAAAACCTTGCTATAAAATTTGAAATATGAAGTTAGCAACGACGTCTTTGCTCTCTAATGTTTACCGGAAAGTGGGTTGAGCTAATTCAAGCAGGAAAATTACTGATTTCGTTGCCACCTGAGGAATGCAACCAAAACAAATTAAAATATATAAATTATTAACATCATTATTTTAAAGAAAATTCAATGGAATGTTAAATTGATCAATAACTTATAAGTAAGTTCGTCAGTCCTAAATTTTTGATGAAAAAATATTATTTTATCAAAAAAATTATTTTATCAATAAAAGTTATTTTTAGCTATTTGCGGGTGTAATATTTGCGGAGGCGAATACTTCCGAAAAGTCCAATATTCGGCCGGGCGAATGTCCCAGGTGATTTCCGGTTATGCCCTAGAATACATTGCCATATGAACTGACCGACGCTCGAACTGTTTAAGCATAGGTTAAAGAAACTTCTAATTGAAGGTATAGTCTAGTTTGTTTGTTTAATTGTGGCTGCACGCTCAGTCTCTATTGTCTGCATTACGTGATGAAGTTGTTTCCGTTGCCCATGGATGCATATCAGGACATACATGCAGGATGTAGAATCCATTGAATTGGCTATCTTAGTTGTTAAGGAAGATCGCTATACACGCTAGCTTCATGTGGTACTTATTGAAGTTATTGGGGGACCCCTGCTAGCGGAACGCTTCGTTCCTTTGGGGTATCCCCATTGCTTACTCATTCAATGTTCCACAAACTAGTTCTTGAGTGATTTGCTAACGTATGCATATGTGGTTTTGTTGTGTACTCTTTGGGAAAGCAATAAAGTTGATTTGATTGATTGATTGATCGTGAGTGCCATCAGCAGGCAAAGCTTAAAATTGTCGACTTTCACCACTTTCACCCTTTTTTCTTAATGAAAAATTAGTTAAATAAACGTTTAAATGTTCAATTTTCGTTTTTAGATTGTTAAATTTTAAAAAAAATTATTCAATTACATTTTTTTAATTTTTAACTATCTCTGTGTGTGTATTATTTGCCAAAGCGAATACTTCCGCATAGTCCAAAAAACAGGATATTCAACCAAGACGATTTCCGGTTATGCCCTATTTATGAGGCATATTTTTGCAGTGACTCGTTTCTGCTATTATCTCTTGTGCCATTAACGGGTTGTCTCCCGCTCTTTCTCGTCATCTTTTGCTACCAACTTGGTTCATGCATTTTTAAAATCATTAATCGATTAGAGTACTGTGATTCTAACTTCTGTGAGGCTCCCTCATTTCCTATTTCAACCCTTGGAGTAGTTCTGTGGTCTGCTGTTTGTATGATTGACATTGTCCCTTGATTTGGCCACAGCACATGGGGATTTCTTGACGTAAGAAGAAACGGTTTTCAGCATGCACCGAAACTTCCAGAGATGGCACTAAACCTACGTATGACCCTAGCAACACCTAACCTGGCCCTTACTGATTGAATAATAAAGAATTCAATGATGAACATGCGATGAGGTTTGCTGCTGCGCAAAGTATTCCACCATGGAGATGTTAAAAAGATATGACTTCTGTGGCAGTATATTTGTCCTTCATTGAAACACATTATTTCAGCCAGAATAAGATTCATCTCACAGACCATGCCTTTTGAGGAGTTGTGTTGATGACAATTACATTAATTTAGCAATGCTATGACATTATAAGTAAATAATGTCTGGAGTTGAAGTGGCAATTGATTGTCCTTTCTGGGTCCCTTGTTGTTGCTGATTGATTAAAAGATAATTTGTATTTCTATTTGGGTTCAATGGCTGCAATAAATGAATTGAATCCCTGTGATATCATTAACTCGAATGTGTTGTTTATGTTGCATACTTTGACAACAAAGAAATGAGCTGCAAACAGTTGTTAACTGAAGAGTTGTCAACCGATGATAACGTCATCTCGATGAGTAACTACAGGAAATACTTGTTTGTTTTAGCGCAGTTCTAGTTGGAATAATAAAAATTTAGCTTGAAGAGGATATTGCACCTGTGTGCCTTTGTGTGATCAAATTAGGAAAAGAAGCTTTGAGTATTTATAATTTACATTCAATTCAATTCAAGTTTATTTGGCAAACCAAAGTAACTAATTACATGAGATCGGCATAACAAACAAACTTTATGATTACACAGGAGACCCAATTAAGGACGGAGGGTCCTGCAGGTTAGGGCCACCAATAAATTAGGTGCAAAGTAGTTGAGTATAGAGGCCAATAGGTGAGTAGAGTGTTTGAAAATAACATGGAGGAGCAAAGCTTAACTAATCTTAACTAATGAATATGCAACATTAAGCGAGTAAAGGCACATTGTAAGATAATGGGGATTGCCTACTCAAAGTAGCTGACCACAACCGGTAATTGAAGTAGCTAATGACAAAGTAAATCACAATTTATCTTATCAGGAGAATTACAGGAACTACTGTAATCAGATTTCTCAATGATGAAGTACACGTATGCCAACGACTGTCATAAGTGAGGAGATATATCAAGATTCAATTTAAAGAAAGATATTTACTGACTTATTAGTGAGTATTATGTGAGTAGGGAGCACCAGAAATATCATGCAACTCATAATTAGGCGAAAGTTAAACCTGTTTAGATACATTTACAGAATGAAGGACAAAAGGCTAGTGAAGACTGGGGTTGGGAGATATGGATGGATAAACAACAGGAGGACGGCCATGCAGGGAATGGATTGACGATATCAAAGAGTGGTGTGGAATAAATTTGCGTGTTGACAAGGAAGGTGCAAGACCGAAAGACTAGAAGAAGATGTGTCAAAGTTGCATTGGACAACCATGGGCAATGAGCCCAAGGAATGATGATGATTACATGAGTAAGGTTTGGTGTTTGTGAATTATGCCTGATGTACTGTGTTGATTATGTATCTTACTGAACCTATGGAAAAAGCTATTATGTTTAGAACTTCAAAATTATCATTTCTGTTGGTTTTCAGTCGATGACCGTAACAGCCAACTCATTCTCGACCTGATTAATTCATGTCTGCAGAAGTCCTACTTAGATTCAAGTTACAGCTGCAGTTTCTGGAAAGTAGAGGAGATTTACGTCATCAGCAATGAGAAACTGGAGGCAAATTATCGGTGGGAATCTCCTTTATACAAGTTTTTGAAGATGTTTGATTTGCATTGTTGTCATAGGCATTTGTGCATTCAGTACAATCTGTCATATAACTGTTTTTGCATCCAAAAATAAAATACGAATACAAATTGTCTTTCTGGTTGTGCGGTGGAGAATCAATTACCTGCGCCCCTTTAATAAGGGTAATGCTTAACCCTTTGCGTGCCACTCTTACAAAATTCTAACTCTCTGTGGACTGACTGATTGTGACTTGGTTTGGGTGTCCCATCTGCTAATGATGTCTTGTGCTACAGAAGTTGCTGGTTATTGATTGTTACAGGACATTGCTTAAGTGTTATGATCATATGGCTGGTACTTCATTTATTCTGTGTTTGCATGTTTATTTATGCATAATTGGTCATATTATGTGTTTTTATGTTTGAGTAATATTATATTTTGTGTGATTTCATGTTCTGCTTGAACATTGTTTACTTGTGATTTTTTCTCATGCTGTGATAACTTAGAGAGAAATCTGAAGAGCTGAAGACATCTCATGAAAACCTTTATCCAACGACTCTCTTCACTTGCTACAGGACTGACAACTGTCTCAAGGACATCGCAGTGCATGGATTACGAACCAAATCAACCGGTTTCAACATTCTTGGTAATTGGTGCTTGTGAATATGAATATTGGTTTTATATTTATTAGAGCTGTACTGATGAATCGACCGGCCGATTGATCGGGCCGATTATAGAAATATCGGCAAGATAATCGGCGCCGATATTAAAAATTATTTATTTATTTTATAATATTATTTTCAGTCTATAAAAGCAAAATGACGACAGCAACATCACTGGGTCTGTGAAGGACGGCATTTCGTTCCGTTCCCATATCGTGTATTCGAGCCAATGGCTTCTTCAGACCAGTGGTGAGACCACCCAATGTCTCGGCCGAATATCCCGTTTTTCTGCACTATTCGGAAGTATTCTCCTCGGTAGATATTACACACACAAATAGTTAAAAATAAATTTATATAACTCGATAATATTTCATAAACATTTAACAATCTAAATTAAAAATTTTAAGTCGTATTGGTAGTTATTAAGGGCATTATTCATAACGGCCAAATTAACGGAAGTCGCAAATTTTAAGATCCTCCTGCGTATGGCATAACCGGAAATCGCCTCGGACATTCGCCTCGGCCGAATATTTGACTATTCGGAAGTATTTGCCTCGGCAAATATTACCCCCGCAAATATCTAAAAATAGCTTTTTTAAGAAAAATAATTTTTTGGGATAAAATAATATTTTTTTATCAAATAAATTTAGGACTAACGGACTTACTTCTAAGTTATTGATTAATTAAATAAGAAATTAACGTTCAATTGAATTTTCTTTAGAATAATGATGTTAATTTATACATTTTAATTTCTTTTTGTTGCATTCCCCAAGTGGCAACCAAATCAGTAATTTTCCCACGTGAATTGGCTCAACCCACTTTCCGGTAAACAGTAGATAGTAAAGACATTGTTGATACCTTCATATTACAAGGTTTGACAGTTTTTTGACAAATAAAGTTATTAAATAATAAATATATTGTTATAGCCTAGAGTGCGACAATACACTATATGAAGGATATTGCTATAGACTCTGCGTTGACTATAGATAGTTCTTCGTAGCCGTGCACTTGGCAGGTTAACTACGCTTTGCCTACGGATGGTACTCGCTGGTAGTGGCAGCGCTGCACGAAAGCAAAATATGCAATTTTGCAAAGCAACAGAAAGATAAAAGATTAATTTTTTGTACATCTTTCAATATGTTTTAAATGAACATGTGCGCAACATGCGTATTTCCACTATTGTGTACCAAATTTTCAAGGCCAGCACCACCACTACTCGCTGACCACATTTGCCGCTACTATTCGGTTCGTACCCGGATCCGGCAAATAGTTCATCCAAATACTCGGATTCGGTACCGCGGTGAAAATTGTCTACTCGGTTATGCCCTACTCCTGCGGATGCTATTCGTCAGGCCAGAGTTGTCACTACTACTCTGTTCGTACCCGAATCCGGCAAATAGTGTATCGAAATACTTGGATTCGGCAGTCGGTGGAAATTGTCTAATCGGTTATGCTCTGAATGACGAAGATGGGAGGGGAGAGAAGAAGGAGGCAACACTAACTGTTCCACCAGGAAGAAAAGAAAAGAATTTAAAACCTGCTAAAGGAATCAAAAGACTTTTGTTGAAGGTTCTTCAGCTGACTATGTTTGATGTGTTTATGTATCGGTATTGACTCCTGTATTTAGGGTGAAGTTTAACAGAAACATAATCTTAATCTTTCATTGCTGTCTTGAGACTATATGTTCTTTTCTCAAAATAGTGTCAGAATTGAGGCATGTGACTCGTGGTAAGGAGGGTATTGGTTTGGTTGAGAAATGGAAGCACTGTGGAAGCATGGTATGCAATGAATTTACACTGAATCATTAAATGTCAATTCGTTACTGCATTTAATTTATCGTGAAGACATGTTGTACTGGGTGGTATCAATAAATGATTGTTTCTGAGGTTATTGTTTTCTAAGTTGCTTTTTGTTGCTTTGAGATGGATTGCTGCTGTATTTTATTGCTTGATAGGTGATAATTCAAAAGGCGTTACACTTTGTCAACATGCTGACATACAGCTAAAGGCCGCTGAAGTTAGACCAGCACGTTGCTTTCTTTTCCTATTTTCAGTAAGTACCTGACCTGTCTACTGTTGAATGCTTGTAAAGTAAGCATTTCAGTCTGGCCACAAACGTCGATTTCTTAGGAGTCTGGGAAAAAATTTCTATTGTAATCAAGTATTTATTTGGTGCCACTTCAAGTCGGAGGTGCTCTGGACCCAGGTCAGTGTCTTCACTGAAAAGGATGGCAGTTTTCAGGTGCTTATGGAACTGATCAGAGATTAGGGAAGAATCTTCACGATTGTGTCCATTGCCGTTCTCATATCCATGTCTCTCTCCCTGAGGTCCTGTTTCACATTGTCTATTCATGTTTTTGTCTTCCTCCCTCTGCTCCTCGTTCCTCCCACATGGAAGTATAGTGTCCTTGCTGGTATTTTTTTTTCTTGTTCATTATTCTAGTTACATGTCCAAACCAGTTCAGTCTTTTTTTCCTGATCTTATCGATCAGTGTCTCCCTCTGACCATGTTCTTCTCTTGTTACTTCGTTCCGAATTCTGTCTCGTCCGGTCTTTCCTGCTATTCTTCTGAGCCAACTCATTTCTGCCACCAGTATTCTCCTCTCATCTTCCTTCTGCAAGCACTAGCATTCGGCCTCATATCGCAGCACTGGGGCGACTAGTGTCGTGTACAGTTTGATTTTTGTTTTTGTCGATATGTGTTGTTCGTTTTCCAAATCTTGCTCAGTCTGCCATGCACTGTTGATGCTAAGCCAATCCTATGCTTTATGTCCTTCATGCATTGTCCATCCTCTGTCAGTAATTCTCTCAAGTACACAAACTCCTTGATCTGCTCTAACTCTATCACGTTTAGTGTCACCCTTGGCTCCTGATGTTTCACTATATGGTCATTGTCTTGATTTTTTCAGCATTTATTCTTAACTCGAATCTTTCGCTGCTTGCATGCACTCTGTCCGTCAGTTCCTGTAATTGACATGGTGAATCCTTGATAAGGAAGAACAGTTGGCCCTAAGTGACTGAGAAACTTCTAGACTGAGCGAGCCATTGAAGCTCCCCAACCACTTGAAGAAGAAGCTGTTTCTGGCCAGATCGGCTTTAGCTTTGGAATCAGTGCCACACCTCTCTCCACCATGTTTGTACTCTCTATGACCAAGTCATTTGAATCCATATGGCAAGCCACCTGTATTGATTGTCAAAGTTCAGCTGGAGCACTCAAATGAATATCACTTGGAGGATCCCCAGAAATCTAATGATGGGAGTGAACAGTTGCTGTTGATCTTCTTGTGACGGAGTTTCTTGTTCAAAACTTTGGCTCCTTTGCCTGATGTGATCTTTCTCGTGATTTCATCGTCATCTAAGTCTCAACGTAAAGCGTCATGATGTAAAAGCATCTTGGCCCAGACTAACAGCAGCATCTGCAGCAATATGAAGAGCTTTTGGATCACTTAGTGTAACACAATCCAAACTTGATGTTAGCTAACTCTAGCGTTATTGCACCTTTAATCGTGAACTAAACATCGGACACATGGCGATGACTATCAATTTTGAAGTCTGAATTTAGAACTACTACGATATGTCTCAATTGCAAACAGACTCGTGCCACCTTCAGCTTCACTGCTACTTTATGTCTCCTTAGCATAGTTTCTTCCAAGCGCTTCTCTGCAACACATTTTCTCACTCTTGTCCTCAGCTTGTTTACAGTCATGTTGGGCCACCCCTAAACACATTCGGATGCAACTGAAGCCGGGTCATACATTTTTAAAATTATTTGGAACAAAATTAGGATTGAGATTGTGTGTAAACTGAGCTGCAGCTTTAACGAATTTTGTTCACTACTGCTTATGAACCACCATAACGTGCATAGATCATTTGGTATAGGTGTTGCACTTTTCAAATGTAGCGTATAGATCTATGATTTGTTCAATATCATACATAGATGCCTAAAAGAGTGAGAGTAGTTTAGAGAAGATAACTAAGATTATCTTGTTTTGTTATTGTGAGTTGTTTGTTTTTTGCAGTGCATGTGTAGTCGCATTGCAAGAATTGATTGCTGTGATAAAGGAAGGAACAATCGTTGTCCAGTTTTGGACTATGACTGCCACATAAGCTCCATCCGACCGAGTCTGAACGATTGTCTTCTTGTGCAAGCAGTCCGAGCGCAGGTAGGCCGTATCCGTTATCATCCTTACACAGCTTATCTATACTTGATTGATTGCTTTGTGATGAATGCATTGGCCAACATACTAAATCAGACTTGCTTTATTCATTCATTGCAGAAATTTATCTAGTGCCCCTCCAAGGTTACTACTCAGGAGTGCTCTCAACTCAATCCTGGCCCAACAGAACGGTATTAGGGCTACTATAATACGCATCTGAGTGGACCCTAGGCATAAGACGCAGTAATAATGGGAGCCCATTCCATGCCATAGGGCCAACAGCAAGGAAAGCTTGATGCTGTCTAATTGCAGTTCGTATATGGGAAACAAGGAGTTCATCCTGTGTGGAAGAGCAGAGAGCACTTCATCACTGTACACCCATGGTAGAGCAACAAAGCTCTTATAAATACACAGGGGTGGCACCTGAAGTTATAACTTCAACTACTCATTTAACAGTTGTTGTTACCAATGTATTGTTGTTTGGTGATTAATGGAGACGAATGAGCAAATGATTTTATGTATACAGCAGATTTTTCCGGGTTGTCTGACGTCTTTCTTTTCATTTTAATAGATACATTGGGTAGCTATCTTAATGCTTTTTTTGTATAGTACCCTTTATGTTTTCAAAATGTGCTGCTGATGCTAACTTGGATTGTGTTAAGGGTTGTCTTTTGTTTGAGCCTCAACGTAGCACTTAATCTCATTGTCTCTCGTGCATTCCATTTATGGTGCCCCGACGGAATAAAATTGACCGTCAATGTATGTCCAATATTAAAATTCTTTCTCTTCCTTTAAGAAATGCCTCAAAACTCACAATTTCTCATTAGCTATTAAGAATTTGGATATTTAACAACTAGGGCATTAGCGGAAATCACTCTGGATACTCGCCTCAACCAAATATCCTGTTTTGCGGGACTATTCAGAAGTATTCGTCTCCAGAGGCACGTTTACGGAAAACGGGGCCCTAGGCGCAAACATTTTTAGGGCCCTTCTGAATTTGTGCACTGAGTCTCAGTCAGTCAGTCGGGCATTGAGTCAGTCAGCCAGTCAGTCTATAAATGACGCCATGCACCTATTGAAGGAGTCATACATCTGTGACGATTTGTGACGGAAAGGGAATCAAACATCGGAATACGCAACTTTATTTAAAAATTTCACTCAATTAACAGTGCCAACTTCTGGAAGCAAAGAGGCTCATAACACATAACTTTCGCTCTTAGCATTATTACTAACACAGCTAACCGAGCTGATATTGACATTAATAAAAGCAATTATGAACTACTGCAATTATATACTTGTCATGTGAATGCTAAGCTGCAAAAATGGAGAATATATTATATTCAAAATATTTAAAACGTGAGACATGCTATTTTGTATGAAATGTTTTCATTCATTCGGAGACCCCTGAGATGTTATTTTGTAATAAATGTTTTCATTCATTTGGGGCTCCCCAAGATGTCATATTTTAATGTTTTCATTTGTTTGAGAGCCTCTGAGATGTTATGTTGTGTTTAATGTTATCATTCACTTGGGGCTACCTGAGATGTTAATCTGTATGACATGTTTTCATTTTCATTTGGGCTCCCTGATTTGTTATTTTGTATGAAATGTGCTCATTCATTTGGGGGCCTCTGAGATGTTATGTTGTGTTTAATGTTTTCATTTACTTGGGGTTCCCTGAGATGTTATTTTGTATTTAATGTTTTCATTCATTTGGTGGCCCCGGAAATGTTATTTTATATTTAATGTTTTCAATCATTTGGGGGCCCCTGAGATGCTATTTTGTATTTAATGGTTTCATTCATGTGTGGACCCCTAAGCTGTTATGTTATATTTAACGTTTTCATCATTTGGGGCCCCCTGTGATTCGGGGGCCCTAGGTGCGCGCCTAGTGCGCCTATAGGTAAATACGCCACTGTTTGTCTCGGCAAGTATTACACACACATATAGTAAAAAATAAAAAAATTGATTCAATTGTTTTTTTTAAACATATAACAATCTAAGACCGAAAATTACTAATTTAAAGCCCTATTAGTAGTTGTTACAGGCACAAACATTTATTATGCTAATTTTTCATTACACAAAATGGCGAAAGTAACAAATCTTTGCTTTGCCTGTGGTTGGTACTCACCGGGCCAGAGTTGCCACTATTATTCGGTTCGTACTCGGATCCGGCAAGTAGTTTCATCCAAATACTTGTATTTGGTACTCCGTGGAAATTGTCTACTCGGTTATGCCCTACAAACAACTCTTTATATGCATGCACTATTTGCCGGATCTGGGTACGAACCGAATAATAGCGGCAAATCTGGCCAGCGACTCAGTGAGTACCATCCGTATTCAAAGCGTAGTTAACCTGCCACGTGCATAGCTAAGGAGAACTATCTATAGTCGATGCAGAGTCTATAGCAATATCCTTCATATAGCGTATCGTCACACTCTAGGCTATAACAATATATTTATTATTTAATAACTTTATTTGTGAAAAAAATTTAAAACCTTGTTATGAAATTTGAAAAATGAAGTTATCAACAACGTTTTTACTCTCTGATGTTTACCGGAAAGTGTGTGGAGCCAATTCAAGTGAGAAAATTACTGATTTGGGGAATACAACCAAAAGAAATTAAAATATATAAATTAACATCATTATTTTAACGAAAATTCAATAGAATGTTAAGTTCTTGTTTAATTAATCAATAACTTATAAGTAAGTCCATTAGTTGTAAACTTATTCGATGAAAAAATATTATTTTATCCACGAAAATTATTTTTTCAAAAAAGTTATTTTTGGCAAATACTTCTGAATAGTCCAATATTCGGCCGAGGCGAATGTCCAAGGCGATTTCCACTTATGCCGTATATATTATATAATGTTTTTCAAGAGGTGCATAATGGTGTATATAAGAATTCTTATGATTGATTTCTCCTTTTGTGTCAGATTTACTTCTACGATGTGAACGAAAAAGGTGCGTTCTTCAACCATCCTCGCCAATGTCTACCTTTGGCATGTGTTGTCTATACTAAGTCTCAATCCAATGAAGAAGCAGCTTCTCTGCCAGTCAAGCACTTTGACGTTAGGCGACAACCTATTTCAGCAGAAGCAGTCGTTGATTTAACTGGCTCAGACGAGACAATTCCATTGCTGGATGAAGCCAGAGGTGCAATTATCTACAACCGATTGCGACGCCATTTGCGAAAAGCGACCAGTTCAGAGGCCATCTACTCTCTGTCAAACTATTTTCCAAAGCCTGTCGATGACAGGAACTTATATCCTCTCGTGTCGTCTTCTACTGACAAAGGTGCTTTGTGGCGCAGGGTTGTTGTCCAGAGTTCTTTACAGCCAACAATGGCTGACACTGCATCTACTCTTGCTGTGACCACCAATGGTGCTGGTGAAGAGAGTGCAGCGCTTGTAACTGGGCAGGAAAATCCTGTGCTCAGTTTGAGAGCGACAATGTCACAGTTCTGCGTTAAAAAAACTCAGAAGAACCCGAGTGGTGCACCGCTTGTGGTTGTGTCGAGTGCAGCGTCTGGTGCTCTAGGTATTGTAATAGCACCAAATGTCGTAGTCTCAACAGGAGTCGCAACATCTCAACCAAATACAACGATCTCCTCATGGTCAAGTGGTCGCTCAATCGCAATGAATACTATGTCATTAGCTACAGTTGTGCCTGATGTGCAGGTTGTCATGACAAATGCCTTGCCAAGAGCACTCGCACCGAGAGGTGCAGTTGGAAGGACCATCGTTCCTAGGACATTGACTCTGAAGGGTGTTGGTACAGCTGCACAAACTAATTCTTATGCTTCTTTCAACAGTACTGCTGCCCATGGAACAACTGCTGGTCTGGCTCCAATTCCGCAGTGCCCCCGGCTGGTGAGATACCTGCCACGTATATTACGACCGCCCGCTGGCCTTGGTGGCGTCAGACTGCTTCCTAACTCAAATGCTTCCACAGTTGCTGTGTCATTGCCAGTCACTAGTAGCAAAACAATGTCATGTGCTATGCCAAAATTGCACGCTTCTAACAGGGTACCACTTGTGACACGATCAACGACAATGGCTTCCCTGCCATCTTCAACTTTCAATGGTGGTAGCAATGTCAGGCCAAATACACGCCCTAGTTTGATTACACGTGCTACTCGACCACAGTCTGTGACCATGATGATTGCCAGGTCATCTTCTATCTCTGGTGGTAGTAATATCAGACCAACCGCTACATTTGATGCTATGCAGCTCATGCCTCAGTGGCAAGCAGTTTCGCCACCTTTATCTTTGCAAACTATTCCCTTGTATACAGACTGCTCAGAAGTGAACTTGCTTGGTCCACAGGCTCAGTTGTTGAGGCCAGCAGCAAGTCAGCAGGTGTCTTTAGCAGCAAATCAGCAGGTGTCTTTAGCAGCAAGTCAGCAGGTGTCTTTCGCAGGCACTTCAAGAGATCCTGCAGGGATGATTAGCCTTAGGTCTCCGCAACCGTTTATCCTTCACATTCCTTCTAATCTGGCGCAGTTCACTGTTACACGCAGTGCTGACCAGCTGAGGGTTTCAGCTGATACTGCTGCTGCTGCTGCTGCATTAGAAGAGAATTTATTTTTTGGAGGAAGAGGAGTTGAAGAAATAACAATTGAAGATGAAGGGTTAGTTATTAATAACGTTCGACCTATTGTCATCATGCCGGATGGAACCTGCGATGAGGATGAAGATCAGAATTGCAGTTTGGCTGATGGAGTGCAGGGCAATGCTGAGGCTTATAGTATCGACAAGGTCAGTGACTGTAATTTAGGAATCCTAAAGATGGAGGAGAATAGTACACATAGCAAAGTGAGAAATCAAAAAAGTCACACGATTATCCTTGATGCAGATTTACCCGTAAATGATGCTGAATCAAATAGCAACATTATGACGGAGTCAACAGTTCTTAGATTGGTGGATCAGGAAGTTGATGAGGACGGATATCTGCTGGATAAACAATTGCGCATTTCTGATGTTGTGAGCTTACAGACGGAGAGTGATAAAAGTGACTCATCATTGGTTCATCGTAGGTTGTTAGGTGAACTGTGGATGGAGAATGCCGATCAATTTGACAGTGTTGGACCTGTTGAGACTTCATTGTCGTCGAGTAATTGCAAGATAATTTCGCTGGCGTCTGTTGAAGTGAAGAATGCACCACAAGCATCTGCATCACTTAGTTTGAACCAAGCAGAAATTGTTCGTGTGGAGTCAAAAACAGCAATTTCTGCTTCCGATAAGCTAGTTCAAAGTCCAGCTGAAGATTCCTTAGTGCATTCTATGACTTCGGTAGGTCTTAAGACTTCATCTTCTCTAATGCAGGATGATGCCCAGGCTTCAGAAAACAGAGTAGGAGAGACAACAGCAGAAAAGGAAGTGGCAACTACAGATTCCAGGATTAAGTGTGGGTTGCAAAAGCAGCAAAAGGCATCATTGCAAAGATTATTATTACATCCACTGCCTGAGAAACAGAAATCGAACAGAAATGCCCAGCTGAGCACTGGAGTATGTTTGCCTGCATATAAGGAAGGCATGAGCACAACAAAGGAGGTAAGTGAGGCTAAGCAGAGACAGCCAATTCCTGTATTTACAGTCTGTGCAGATGGTAGCGTTTCTATTAGATTGGAAGATGAACCCGAACGAGCGGATGAAGACAAGCAGAATGCAAGTCACTGTGATGTCAGAATTGAGTTACTAAGGGATGTAGAAGAAAAAGATACCCTGATGAAAGCTCTTGCCAAAGTACTTGGAAATGTACATGTTATGGATTTGAGAAACTCGAGTGATGAAATTGTTTACTGCAGTCAGAATAAGAATACTGAGGAAATTACATCAAGTTCATTGAATTTGAAAAGAAATAACTTGACTAAAATGAATGGAGTTGAAGAAAGGACCAGATTAGAGCAAGATTCATTTATCAGCCATAAGCCAGCAAAACCTAACCGTGACAATGAAGCTAATGATACAAATATTCTCATTGAAAGTGTCCATTCCATGTGTCTTGACAAATTTGATGAAATTGGCGTATCATCGGGTGATGCAAAATCCGTTGATCCACTGCCCAGCAAGAAGTTGACTGCTCAGAATGACGAAGAAGAAAGTTTGAGAGGACTGGATAAGTTAGTGATAAACACAAGTCGAGCGAATAGTGTCTGTAGCATGAATACTAGTGATTTTGAAGAAAGTAATGTAGAGGGTGATGAACCATTGCAGATCTGTGAAGATGAAACTGAGAATTTCTCTGTTGCTGCACCTCAGTCCTGCCATGGATTTCAACAGCAGTCTACATGTTCTGAAGTGACCTGTTCTACCGAGTCCAGCAATGCTAATTTGAATGTTGATGTCAGTGGCATTGAGAATTTCAGACAGTTAATCACAAAGAGCCAGTGCACAAGTAATTCAGCATTTGAACAATTGCCTGTAAGTGCAAAGAATAAGTCAGACATTTCTGCACTAAATGGAAGACCACCTCTGGATTCTACAGACGAATCAGAATCTTCTAATATGCTAAGTAAAAAAGTGCTATTTCAAAGTGAAAATTCTGGATTAAATGAAGAACTGTCATCTAAAGAACTGCACTGTGTTGGAATATATGAAAGTGAGCAGGCCAGAGTATGTGAAGAACCATGTTTGGATTCTGATCTTGAATCAGAAATTTCTAGGTTACAAACAGAGACACCTTTAAGTTCTGTGAACATGTCAGAACCTTCCAGAGTAGTTGAACAGGTGCCAGTACTTCTAGATTCAACATTGGAAACATGCCGAATGAATGAACAGCAACCTAAAGACATTGTTAATAAATCAGAACTTACTTGTAGCATGAATAAGAAACAGCATCAGGGCTTGGAAACTGAATCAGAAACATGTGGAATAAACAACAAACAATCTTTACCCTTGGCAAATGAACCAGGACTTTTGGGACTAAATCTAGAATTGCCTGTAGACTCAGCAAATTCTTCCGATTCTTTCAAGAAGTCTAAAGAGGTGCATTTTCACGTGACAAATGAATGTGATGTTGGCTTAGCAAAGGAATCAAAGACTTGTAGAATGCACGAAGAACAGCATGTAGACATGCCAATTGAATCTGAATCATGCAAGACACACGAAGAACAGCGTTTAGACTTGGAAAATGAATCAGACTCTTGTAGAATGCACGAGGAACTGCAATCCAAATCTTGCAGAACATACGATGTACAGCAGTTAGACTTCGCAAGTGAATCAGAATTGTGCAAAACAAGTGAAGAACAGCACTTAGACATTGCAAGTGAATCAGACACTTGTAGAATGCATGAAGAACAGACTTTAGACTTGGCTAATGGATCAGAATTGGTCAAATCAAGTGATGAACAGCATTTAAACTTGGCTAATGGATCAGAATTGGTCAAATCAAGTTATGAACAGCATTTAGACTTGGCTAATGGACCAGAGTTGGTCAAATCAAGTGATGAACAGCATTTAGACTTGGCTAATGAATCTGAAACTTGCAGAATGCATGAAGATGAACATTTAGACTTGGCAAGTGAATTAGGCTTGTGCATAACACATGAAGAACAGCCTTTAGACTTGACAATTGAATCAAACACTTGTAGACTGCATGAAGAACAGCAATCAGAATCTTGCAGAGCGCATGAAGAACAGCATTTAGACTTGGCAAATGAATCAGAAACTTTGGGAATAGATAGGCAACTGTCTTCAGAAACAGCCAATGAGGTTGACAGCTTATGTGAAAAGCCACTTTTAAAATTGGCAAAGAAGTTGCCAAATACCAGAACATTGAAGGAATCACTTCTAAATTTAGCAATTAAATGGAGAGAGTCAGGAGTGAATGAAAATTTTCGGATGGCCAATGCTGCGAATTCTGTCCGCTCTAACTTAAAAACTAGTGAATCATTGAAGTTGAGTTGTTTTGATTCAATTGCTTCTGAAGCAATTTTACCCATCTCACCTGCCTGTGCTTCTGATGAAATATCATTTGCCAATGTTACTGAAACCATCTCATCTGCATATGTTACTGAAGCAACTTCATCTGCCTGTAAAACAAGAGCCATTTCGCCTACTTATGAAATTGAAGCCATTTCACCTACCTATGAAACTGAAGCCATTTCGCCTAATAAAGTCGAAACTGAAGCCATATCGCCTACCTATGAAAGTGAAGCCATTTCGTCTAATAAAACCGAAACTGACCCCATTTCACCTGCCTATGTAACTGAAGCCATTTCACCTGCTTACATTATGGAACCTATATCACCGGCCTTTGTGATGGAACAAATTTTTCCACCTCCCAGTGATACATACAGACCGGTGACAGAAAATGTGAGCCCTCCTTCTTATGCTGAAGATGCTCCTGTTGCTCAAGCTGTGACCGGTGTGCATGAATCTAACTCAGCTATTACCTCGGATGGATATCTGCGCTCAAGTGCTTGTCAACAGAGTGGATCAGAGACGAACTTAAGCTGCCATTACAGTTCGAAGAATGACACCAGAGATACTGGTGTCACAGCTTTTCATTTAGCAAATAATTACTTCATAGAATCTGTGAAGAAATCCGCGGAGTTGGACTCCGAAACCTCCCATCAGACATCTCCTACCAGTGAAGCGAAAGCAGTTGCAAGGAAGAAAAAGGTGTTGTCACTGGAAGAATATAAGATGAGTAAGTTGAATAGAAGTATGAGAGAGGTCGAAAACTCGAGTAACTTAAAAGCACCAGAGACACAAGTACAGACTATGAGTTTGAATACAAGTTCACTAAATTTGGACACACGTCTATTGGATGACCAAGAAGGATCTTGTTACTCACGGTCTGTCGCGTTTAGGTCAACTAGAGCAGAGGAAAGAAACAATGACCAGTTGAAAATTCTGAACTTAGATTTGAAATCGTCAGAGAAAGTAATGGAAAAGACTAATTCTGCTTTGATTGATTCAATTAGACAAAGAGATCCAAGATTACAGGGCAAAGATTGTGCATTCAAAGATGCTGAATCGACATGGAACTATGCTCCAGGTGAAATGGAAAGAGGTAAAGAATTAGATGATGCAAGAGTGCACATGATGGCTGAGGAGCAGTTTACAGATTTAGATAAAGATGTGGCAGATGTGGATGAGTTGGTAGACTTAGATGAAGATTTTGTGACTGTGGATCAGCTAGTAGACTATGATGAAGATGTGTATGTGGATACTCAACAGCAGTTGTCCATTCACCTGGCGGTAGAGGAGAAGGAGGAGAGTTTCAGTAAAAATATGGACAAATTACTGAATGATACATCAATGGAAGACGGGAATGAAATGGCAAGAGAGCAGAAGGATCGACCGAAAATTGAATTGATTACAGGCGATGAAGAGCTGGTGTGTGGAGTCAAATGGGGATGTCAGTTTATTGATGAAGAAAGTGGATCAGATGGGAGGGAACCAGGCGAAATTGAAGATGAAAGCTGCACATCTACAACAGAAGTAGATACGGAACAGGTGGCTAATGAACAGGTGGCTAATGAACAGGTGGTTGAGGTTTTGGATGATTGGGATGAATGTGGAGATTTTGTCATTGTGGGCAGCAGTCTGGACATTTTGAGTGATGATGATAAAGAAAGTGGAGAGGTAACAAGTGACTCATCAGACGAGTTCGGAGATCTGGTCGTGGACGATGGCGCAGATGGTGAAGATGAATATGATTGCAATCTGCACCAGCGGCAGTCGATTGATGGAGAAACAGATCAAGAAGACGTCTGGCATCAGTTGGATGATGCGCTATCTGTTGGTGGTAATTGTGAACATGAAGATACACGCCAGCGCAAAGGTAGCAATAAAAAAGTTCAGAAGAAGAGTCCAATCATCATTAGACTGAAAGATGCCAAACGCTTGGCACAAGACGATAGAGGGCACGGTAACGATGGGTTTCTAGAAAATGCGGGTACTGGATTGAAATGGAACTGTGAAGGAACTAGTGTGAGTGAAAAGTGTCATTCTCATCACAGTCATCATCGTAAGCATAAATCTAGTACCAAGAAGAGTTGCAGATTGTACAGAACTAGAAGAAATAATCCTGCAGACATCTGTGAATTTCCTCCTAAAAAGCATTTGAGGATTTCTGATGATAAGCATGATTATCACAGACTAAATGAGGATCAGAGTCCATTATATCGGCGGGACATTTATCAGGGAGCTAGTGGAGAGTTGAGTCGAGAACACAAAGGTTGCGTGCCAATTGACATAGAGATCATAAAAGTTTTACGAAATGTTGACGAAACTTCCGCTGAGAGATCTGTCTTTGGAAGTGCTGATTCATTTGTGACTTTGTTGATGAAAGAGTTTCAACATCTGCCTGAAGAGAGTCAACGATATTACAGCAAATGCATTCGCGAGACATTGCAAGTGGACAAGGAATTTGTGACGAGTGAGCACATCTATGGGAGCATGGCCGAACTGTTGACTGAGGAACAGAGGCAACATATTCAGCGCACAAACATCAGCCCCATCGTGGCACTCGAAATCCATCTAGAAGACATTCTCAAGAAAGTGAAGCTAGAACTTGGCAACAATAAATCAGACAGTGATAGTGACCTGTCACATCATAACCTGCTGGTCTTGACAAAAGAAATGCTCTATGACCAGCTGAATGATTTGAAATGCTACCAGAAGAGTCGTTCGGTATTCGTTCTTCCAGATGAATTCCGCCTGCCGAGAGAGACTGGAAAATACATTTCTGTTGATGGATCACTTCTGTTTATTTATAAGAGTACACTTTCTGTGAAAATATGCTGTAGGCTGTACTGTTATCGTACAGAGATCGAAGAGATGGAGGACGAGCTGAACGAAAGTCTTGGTGATGCAGGAGGACTGACAGAAGATATCTGCCGAAAACTAAGTGTTTTGTACTTGAAACGAAGACATTGTCTGCATAACATCGGCTGCTCTGCTGACCAACTAGACCCACTGAAGAAGAAATTCTCAAGAAATCTTTCTTGGTTCAGGTTGGTCAGATCATTTGTACCATGATGTAAGTCTTGTGGCAGCAGCTAATTACGTTACAGTAAAACAGATGACAGCACTACAGCGATTACTTACTTAGTGCCTTTTAAGTACCTAACTTTTTAAGTACTTATGGGTGGATCATGGTATAGTCTCTTAGTCCTTCCTGTGTAGGTCTACACATCGGGCAACGCACTTCCTCCATTCGTCTCTATCCAAAGTCAGTGTCTCAGCCTCCTTTCACGATATCTCCAAACATTTTAGTTCGTCTCTTGTGGGCTCTGGCCAGTTTTTTTCTTGGTCTTCCTCTCCCCCGCCGTGCTCCCGCACACCAGGACATCACCTGTTTAGCTCTTCTCTCCTCCTCCATGCGACAGACATGCACCATCCACCTTAGTCTTCTCCTTCTGATGTTGCTCTCAATGTCTTCTTGTCCCGTTTTCTCTCGTGCGATCTTGTTGGTTATCTTGTATCTCCACGATATATGCAAAATTCTTCACAGCCATCTGTAATGAGCTGCCTCCAATCTCTTCCTGTTTGCTGGCCATGTCTCAGATCCATACAACACGGCTTTATACAGGCGGACCTTGGTCCTTAAACTACATTCATTTTTCTTCCAGATATTTGTGAGCCTCTAAAATGCAGTGTTTGCCTTTCCTATTCGTATCTTTATTTCTTTGTCACAGCTGCTATCCGATGACACGAGGTTGCCTAGGTAGCGTCCACAGAATCCACCTCTCTTTCATCAATTAAGATCTTGTCTTCTTTGCTCCATTTCACAACTTTCATAATTTTTGATTTTTCTGGGTTGATAGTAAGTCCCATCTTCTCCCCCTCTGCCCGCGTCCTGCTTGTTAGATACTTCATCCCCTCCCATGTATGGTCCAGTAGGGCAATGTCGTCAGCAAAGTCCAGATCATTCAATCTATCATCTTCATTCCATATCAGTCCCGTGTTGACCTCTTTTGTTGCCCTCGTCATTATCCAGTGTATAACGATTGCAAAAATCATTGGAGACAAAACACATCCCTGTCGCACTTCTGTTATGATCTGGAACCACTCACCCTTCTCTCCATCATATCTCACAGCACATCGGCCACCATTGTAGAAGCTTCTGACGGTGTCGATTACCTTTGCAGGAATTCCGTACCCCTTCATTATTCTCCATATGGACTCCCTGTGCACACTATCGAATGCCTTCCTGAAATCAATTAAATTGACCAGGATGGGTTTATCGTACATTAAGGCCTTCTCTATAATTTGTCTGAGTGTGAAGATCTGTTCGCTGCAGAATCTTCCAGGTCGGAAACCTGCCTGCTCCTGTCGCAGCTGCTCGTCTACTGCAGATCTCATGCGGTTCAGTAGCACCGTAGCCAGGGCTTTTCTGGGAGCCGATAGCAGAGTGATGCCTGTCCAATTGTTGCAGCCTCCTAGATCACCTTTCTTGGGAGATATGTCTTGGTTAACAATTTGGCAGAGAAAATCTGGAACTTCTGAGTCTTCACTTCCGAGGATTGGCTTTCGTTGAGACCCTTCCTGTAGGAGCTTGGCGTTTTGCAATCCCTTCCCGGTTTTACAGGATTGCGTCTTTCCCTTCCTCCCTCCTCTTTTCCCAGCCTGTGGTTTGGTAATTGAATTTGTTGCGTTGTTTCGGGTGCAAGCTTTGTTTTAGTTGGTAAAGGTGAGCAATTCTGTATATAAAACATGTTTTTTTCTTTTTCTAATGAAAACAGTCACAATATCTGCTCTGTAATATTCTGTTTTTATACCTTCTTATGAAACATATAGTTGTGTGCTGTAAAGTACAATTTTGTTTAAACCTTTCCATTACTCGCTTTGTGCCAAAATAATGGATTCATTGTCATTAACCTTGTATAACCTTGAGTCATGTGATTGATTCTAGTAGCTGGGTTGTGCTGAAACCGTATGGCTACTTTAGTTGTGCTGGAATTGACAGAGAATGTGAATATTTAGAATAATATGTTCCATGCTGTAGGAGAATGAGGGATGTTTTACAGTCAAGGGATCACAGCCAAGATGGTCAAGAGATGGCGCTAATCAACTGCTTGAATCAGCGAATCGAGAAACTCCAAGAATACATCAAAGCTATCACAAGTCTGAAAGTAAGTCTTTAATTTGTATTTCTTGTATTGGTTGTAGGCTGTGACTATGGTAAGCACACTGTTTAGCAAGTATTCTGTAAATACTGTGGTGTTACTGCAAAACTTATTAAACAGTCTATTGCAAAACGACATGATGTAAGCCAATCAGGAAAATTTAGATGACCTGACTCAAGTATAGACAAAATGAATGTAGATTGGAGATGTTAGTTATATGCAGCACAGTGGTTTATATGTTAGGTGCACTAGGTCTTTAATCCAGCAGTGTGAGTTAAAGATTGCTGAATGAACTCTACGTAATCGATTCACCACAGTTGTTATTAAGCAAAATGTACTGACAAGTCCTTAGAGAGGTATGGTTCTTGGAAGAATGGTCCTTGGAGGCATGGTCATCGGAGGAATGGTCCTTAGAGGCACATTCCTTGTAGGTATGGTCCTTGGAAGAATAAATCTTACTTTTAGCTTACATAGCTACTAAACAGCATCCCATGGTACTAACATCTGCTGGAATCTGCTCATCCAAGGCATTTATAATTTATCATTTCCTGGTTCACTTTTGGATGTGTGGGAGACAAGTTGTAATGGTATTGTAAGTGGCTGCTGCCAGTGGCACATTGCCCTTGTGATTTAACAATCAAGACAGGAGAACAGATACTATACACAATGTTAGGCAGTTGTTAATATGTAGTTGCTGTTGACACTGAATCATTGTTATTAAATCAGTTTGTCAAGGAATATATGGTATGGTGGTCTGTTCTGAGAAAAAGCAAGTACTGACCTGATATCAAGCAGTGTGGCAGTCATTCAACTGCTGGCAATGCACGAAAGAAGCAGCACTTTCCTTATGTTCAGGGCATAGCTTGGCTGAAAGTAATGGGGAATACCCACGCATGACCACGCAAATTTCACTTTCATGCTGCAAATGTTCCTATGCCTTTTCCCCAACATGAGATGTGGGAGACTTGTACAAATTTCAAGATTTTTTACACCTCTGTAGGACACTTCATACTGAATTTAATATTGTGACACCATTCTCCACTTTCTAGATATGATACCGTGCATATTATTAAGTCTTCACTCAAACTATAATCTTAGATAGTGGTTGGAATTTGTTGTAGAATGTCCGTGGCACTTGGTGTCCTGACAGCAGTGAAAGGACAGAGCTATAGTTGAAAATGGGAGTTGTTTAATTAACAATATCTAGTCCATTCTGTTTGGCAAAGATTTAAGAGGAATTTCTCGTGCTGGAGTGGTGCTGCTTTGCATCGAGATTATTTTGCTGTCAAACTTGTTATGTGTTTGTGTACATTTTGGAGAAGAGTGCATTTCTGTTATTGTTCAATTTTTTATTTTGACTACTATAAATTTGTCAAACACGGATAGTTTGTTTGTCTAAAACGCACAATTACAGTTGTCATTAAATTGTATTACATGAAAAACATGCATACATTGTTAGCTGCTTTACGGTATGACTGGTACAATTTCTTGATGTAGTTAGAACAAGGACTTTTAAAGGCATCAAACATGGCACCGAACATGGCTCAAACAAACCAAAGATGAACTTAGATCAGCTGAGATATGTTAAATATGTTATTTTATCCAAATGAAACTTATCTGCAAATAGGTACATCTTTATTTAGTTCCAAGTTATATATGTGATGCATTTTGAGAAAAGGAACTATAAGTCTCAAATGGAGTTAAGTGCTGATTCATAATCCTGAGTAATGGCTGGTTAAAATGCTGACTTTTTATCATTGTCCAAAGTATTTTGAAATAATTGTTGAAAACAGAGTAGAACATGCACAATTGACAGGTTTAAGATATTTCAGTTTGATGTTTCATCAGTCTTTCCACACATACAATCCGTGTTAATTAGAAGTTATGGAAAAACAGCTTTTACTGTTTTATGTAGGCATAGAAATATAAGTCACAATTAAAGTTTCATGAACACAAAGTAAGATTTTTGAAATTATCATTAATCACTGTTTACCAGCCATCAATGAATACGAAATCGCTTAAAACTCCTTTCAACCCAAATTCACCTACACTCGCTTTGATACCAGTTTACTCAATAACTGTGGAGAGACTTATGGTCCCTTTTCCAAAAACGCATCACATATTATATATGAGACTGTTCGAAATGCAAATTTACATAAATTGCATCGAGTGCAGAACTGAAAAGAGGGCCATAAGAAAACAAATACTATTGAGTACAAACGCGTCATTTTTGATTAGCATTCTGTATACCAACTCCATTTTTAGCTACAAGGTACTGCAACCATAGAAGCCATTATATCTGTGGCCAATAACCTGCATTCATAAACCTTTCAGGGAGATCTGTGGAGGGCTTGACATATTGTACAAGGAAGTTTGTTGGTCCAATACCTTCTCGGTGTTTGGGCCAAGCAGATAGAATTTGGTATCCAATTTTGTCCCCTCTGCCGACGCTTTTGTAATCCAAGTAAATTAGTCCATGCCTATAACCAGAGGTGGCGATCTCGTTTGACAGGTGGGGTGACACCCAATGAGACGGGTAGGAAATGTGGGGGACACGTGTATATGTGTCCCCTCTCTGTAAAAGGTGGGGGGTACTTGACCCCTCGACCCCCGAGATCGCCACCCCTGCTTATAACTTCTCTATTCCAAGCATGTCCACAGCCTAATTTTATTAATATTGTATCATTCAATCAACTGATGGCACTGTAAAGTGCCTTAATCAATCCTTTAATGACCAGTTAGTTGTAAAACCTAAGACAATCAATAATGCTGGTCATTAAAGTGTTAAAACAAACACATCTGGTCAATAAATCATTGCACTTGGTCGATGCAGGGGTTGATTGTCACTGACTATGGTTTCACTTCAAAATTACCATCGATTGATACTTTGGGTTATAATACTGGCACTGTAAAAGAAATTGTATAGTCTTGTCATACAACTTGCAGGTTCTTAATAAATAAATATAAGAAATAAATGTTTCTGTAAGGACAGCAGCAGTTCAGTAAACCACAATAGATGCTGGCAAAAAAACCAGAAACACATCTGTGTAACATATATTCTTTGATCTGTAATCACAATCCTATTACATCTGATCTCCACTATAACACCAATTGTCAGAGAATGCAGATTTATTACAATGCATACCAAATCTGACTTTGATATTCCACCGAGTTATGATAATACTGCAACTTCACTAATTGAAATTTGTACAGTGCCAAAATGAGCCATGTTGTGGTTACCATATTTGCAGCATGACAATCTTATTCAGTCAGAACCAACTAGCAGAACGATCTTATTCACAGCAGAACCATCAAATTAACCAAAATAACCATGTGCTCCAAAAGGCTACATTAAAAACAGGTCAATCACATAATTTTAAGTGTAATTATTGCCATTAATGTGTGTGTAACAATTATTATGTATCATACTAACCATAAATGTCTAGAACATCAACCATCTTGTAGGTATATGGAGAATGCTTTTTAGGAACCTCTCAAACCTGCTGAAAAAGGGTTGTTCAAAATATAGATACAGTTGAAACAGAATCTAACTTGAGCACAATGAGCAGAGTAAGGTGTATTTAAACAGTATATGTGTTTCCAGCAATTGGTCAGTCATATGCAGATTTCATAATTTTCATTCATTTTTGGACTTCTAACGTGACAAAGTATGCGTTCTTATTCTGTTCGTTGATTGCAGCAGAGAGTTTTGGATGGTGTTCGGATGCTTCTCATTGAGGCATTTCATACCACCATGGATGTCTTATATCTGGGTTTTCATGTTTATTAACTAGACACTGCCAAGCTCCATTTAGAAAGGCCATTAGAGTCCTGCAATTGGAGTCAACCATTCTACCTTAACGGCAGTCTATGAGCTATAATTTTCTGCTTAGAAGAGGAAGGTCATCCTCAACAGACCCAATGCTGCAAGAATGTAGGGTCTCCTACAATCTGTGAGGGTTGTTTGAAGTTCATGTATTGAGTTTCATCGCCTGTTGCTCCTCTTCATTACTATGCAGTTCATAAATCCCACACATCTTGTCTGGTAAAGTTAAAACCCAATTTCACTTTACCACTGAAAGACCATTGAAACTATGTATCCAGAATTCTATATAAGCAGATGCTAATTGATATAAAAAAATTGAATATCCCATTGTCGTGGAAATTGAGAACCTGATCTGATTGTTGCCCGGAATAACCCGTGTGCAACAATGATTATGTATAAGTTGCATCTGGGTTACTTATTATTCGCCAAACGAATTTTTATTGATCAGTCCTGGATGTCAATTGAATCTCTGCGTGTCTGTAAAGCTTGCCTTCTAGTCATCTGACAACTCTTACCTTATTGACTGTTTCTTTTAATGAAGTTAATATAATTAAGGTTGTACAGGCAAGATTTAAAAGATCTGCTATGGTAAGTATCTAGTTACATACAAGACATGGCAATCAATTTTAAAATGCTATGTTCAAACTGCCCAATGCGTATCTCAAAGGGTGACCTGAAATTATGGCACTACATGCACTCTCATGCACAGTGTATATAGTACATAGCATAACACTTATAATTTAACACTTAGATTTACTTTAACTCAATGGTTACTGAAGGCATTACAGTACATAGTCTCCATCTCAGTTGCCAAATTGTTCACAGTAAATGTGAACTTTTCATAAGTTGGAATAAGCATATAGGGTCCAGGAAGTCCCAAGGCTAAGCACTTGGGCACCATCGAACTTTCACATAAACTAAAACTCCACAAATACAGAAGACTGATATTTACAGTTTGTAGACATGTATGATTAAAGCAGCAAATCTTAAGACAAGAGTTACAATTTTCTCAATAAACAGCAACACCTAATTGAATACTATATTGTGCTGCATAGCAAATAAGTAATATATTTTACACATCAAAAACAATTTCCATGGTTTACGATCAGATTAAAAGCAATCACAAAAAGTACAGAATGAAAAGACATTTTTTTCTTTTGAAAAAACTGAAGGATTTTTCCAACAATTTCAAACCAGTCATTAAAATCACAAGAAGTCTAGTTACATGGAATGGCTTTAATCAGAGCGACAAAGCTATTAGCTGCCTTCTACCCTGTCCCCATCAATACCCGTGCCTGGTGCAAAATTACCTACAGACTTCATTAAATACACTTCCAGAATGGACGTGCACACCGTAAATATAAACACATTCACGGCCAAACTTTTCAAAAAATTCCTCTGCAGATGCAGAAGTGCTGCTGTCAAAATTTAGGTCACAACGTTCTACATTGATTTCCAAACTGGTTGATTTAGCACACTGTCATTAAGGTGTTAAACAGGTTCCACAACACTCTGTACTTCATTTAAATTATGTCTAGGACAGAACTACATTTAAAGTCAATGCATATTCTATCTCAAATAATACACAAGAGAAATCATTCAACAGAATTACAAGAACTGGAGCATGGCTCAGCCTGCTCAGATAAAATGGGTCAGTTACAACTGCATTGATGGACAGCATGGATGTATTGTATATAGCTTGAATGTGGAATGATGGTACCCTGTAGTCTATATTATAAGGAAGAGCTCACTGGTATGCAAGGCATCTTCCAAAGGTATCAATTTACCTTTGCCACATATTTTCAGCATTTACGACAGATCTTGAAAATGTGAAGCATTCTCAGAATCACTGCTTAGAGAAAAGACAAATTTCACTTAATACAATGATTGCAAAAGCTCAGAAGCAAGGAGGAAAGAATGTACTCATTCGTGCGCCTATTTTGAACTAGCATGATAGAAGAACAATCAGAAGGAAGAGCAATAGGATAGATTTGGTGGTGAATATGTCACTGGCAGACAGCTGCTTCTTGAAACAGCTGCTTCTTGAAATAGGGCATGACCAGTCCAGCCCTCCCTTGCAGAAGCAGCAGCCTTCTTCCTGCTACTTGCCATTTGCTGCTTTATCACTTGGAATCCTACAGCTACCTGTTAACAAGAAAAAGCAACACATTTTCAGTGATGACCAGATACCCTAAATAAAAAGTTTCACAGCTTTGACATATATGACACCTCAGAAGGATCCTCTGGATTCCCTACATGGAGCATGTTGGTAATATTGTGACTAAGAGAAGAGCATCAACAGTAATAGTTTTCAACAACTGGCAACATAGACTAAGCTATTTTTGGCCTGTTTAAGTGGCTCTTGAGGACAAAATGCTCTGTGGTTCATGATTAACAATCCTCAAACTACATGAGAAAACAAATCAACTGACATATATGAATATTTTGACTGGAGCTTCTGCAGCTGGATCTGACAAGAATTAAATTCTACCACTTCTTGTAACAGCTAGAAGAGTAGGTAATTTAATATCCTTGCATAGTAGCATTGACATGGCTAAGTGCTGCCGAGTTTACTGCAAGAAGAATATATACATATCTTCACAGATCTCAGATAATTTTTATGTCCTAGTCTTGTACTTTTCAACACTACACTACAAATTTTCAACAGGACGTTCTACTTAACATTCAGCGAGTTGGCATACAAGTTGACATCTTATGAATCTAATCACAATACGATCTCTCGGCCATTAGACTTATATCAATTTCATGTGTAGCAATTGTTTCCGTCATCTTCTTCTAACCGAAAATAAAACTTATCATGCAGATCCTAAGCATAAAGTGCGAGCAATCAAAGAAACATTCAAAAGGCTTCCTCCATATTTACATTTACAGAGTGTATGTACAGTGTACTTAGGATGATTCCTATAAAGCCCCTTTACTTAATACTTTAATGGCAAGCTGCATTAGTCTCCCAGTACCTTTTAGTACACGCTTGTTATATGGTTAAGATTGCAAAAGAAGAAATAGTGGCCATGGCATTAGCAATCTGCGAATATGCAAGGCCCTACACGCTTCCCCAAAAGAAGTGGGAATTAATCAGGTCCAACGACTTACCAGAAGAATCTAAAGAAGCTGGTTTCATGACAATGAAGTGTAGAATATCAGACAATGAAACAATTCCCTCGACTCTGTTGTTAGCATCAACCACAACCAACCGATGAACCTAGCAACAGAAAGACAACAGCAACAACAACAAACTCCTCCTCTTCAGCTGGTGACATTCTGTACTTAACACCTGCTCTGCAAGAGCCCATCACATCCGCCTCGGTCGCTAATATATATTGAAAATGAAATTATTGAAATTTGATATCGCCCTTCTTCCAACTTCTTTTGCTCAGAAGTGCACACACCTTGACGGCGCAATTGCAGTTGTACTGCAGAACAATTGTGCGTGAAGGACTCGCTCTAGGTCCCTGCACAGTGACTGACGTCTCGAACGAGGGTTGAACCCGCTCACTCAGCACACACTGAGTGTCACTCAGTATATATCCACTAAGTATCTCCTTCATTTCAACCAACTGCTTAAACTGCACTCTGGTTATTTACATGACATGTAAAGAACATAAGGCGTTCTTGTCAAAACAGCTTTCCTTGTTGGTTGTTTGCCCTGGGGATTATTCGGTCATGCAGCCTGTCTGCCTCATGGAGTAGGACTGTGGCCTCAGAGGTGGAAGAGTGGGTTCAACAAATGTCCGTCATCCAGCAGGACGGTTGCAAAGAGGCTTGACAAACTAAAGCTTACCATTTTATGGTGTTTTCTTAAATCAAGAGCTAAGTTTAGTAAAAGACATGCAATTATTGACAGACTTTACGACAGACAATTGTGCCTAGGATTTAATTCTTACTCTAATCTTATTCTGCTACTTTAGCAACACACCACAGATCAACGGCTACATGACATTGTTATGCATCTGAGTAGAAATGATCTGGTACGGACCCAATATCTATTCAACCAAATGATGAAACCTACTTCAGCCTTCACAATCCTTTCCATGACCACAGCTAATGTTTCCTCCTTTCTACATGTTAGAACACTTTCCAATTTCTAGAAGAACAAAAACAACATAAAAATTGACAGAGATGACAAATTAAGCTTTCAACATACAGTGCAACCAACTGACCCATTATACATTCCAGATATTTTAATTTAAGTCTTAATACCAAACGTTCAAGAAGGGCACTCAAAGATGATCCTATTCTGGGTAACACAATCATTTATTAACATCACCTGTACTAGCAGTAGTTAAATTGTAGTCTTGAATTGAAAAAAGGTAAACTACATCAATTCTAACATGATTAATTTTGATTTATTTTGTGACTCAGAATAAGACTGCTTTGGTCCAATACCGGGCATTTGCTGTTGCTGGTTCATCTACCTGGAATGACCTTCTTCCATCATTAAGGACTAAACTAATGACTGGCTTCTCTCCATCAGCTTCTCGCTCTTTAAAGGAACTTCTTTTCTCACGGGACTTCCGTGCTTCTGTGAGAAGTGCTATATAAATCTACAGATATGATACAGCACTTTGGAGAAGTTCAAAAACCATTAATGTTTAGTTACTTCTCTCTGACTTTAGCCTCCTTAACTCCATATCACAGACCCTTAGCACACCGAGATTATTGTCATATTTATTCGAGAAACTTTAACAGTGAAGCACATAACATTAATTGCTAGTCACTTCCAGTGACATCACCATATATAATCAATGCAATGTAATGTAATGCAATCTAACATTTATATAGCACCACTCAAACCCAATGCTGCATCAAAATCCATCAGATGATATAAAATTCTGTGCTTACCTCCTTCCTGTTGGCAATGGCTTCACTGATGCTAACATCAAGGTCACCATATGACTTGTCAACAGCAAGATTCTACAGCCATATACAGAGAAAGACATGAAAATAATGTAATGTAATAAGTAATGTAATGAAGTCGAAAACGCCAGTTGCATCGCCGGCTCAATGCAGGCTCATATGAAAATTTTCATTCTGGTTAGTGCAATTGTTATCTGAGATTTATTTATAAACCACTACTTGAAGAAAAAAACTCATCAACGAGATTCCCAACACTAAACAGCAAAGACACTGTCAAATAAAGCAGACACTTGCGAAACTGTGGAAGAGGCAAACTGAGAACTTCGAGGTACAGCTCTCGAGAAAGATGATTCAAGTAGGGGGACCCAACATAAACAACGCTTCTGAACTGAGCTGGAGCCATATAAACTGGGTCTATTACAACTTAATGCTTATAATCAGAGGCGGTCTAATGACATCTTTCGGAGGCCTGGTAATCAATCGCTTGTGGACCATTAGTGGACTAAACCAGTTTAGTAGCACTGCTATAACATACAACTAACATCATTGTCATGCATGCCATTCAACAGAAATATATCCTAAACCAAGAATTTTTGTATCTCCAGGTTCCATGCGAGGTTCCAGACATAAATAAACACATGGATAATGAATCACATGTCTAACTTGCAGCATGGATCCTAAAGATGAGTCTACTCTGTGTTGGCAATTAATAGTTTCACTTAGAAATAATCATACTCTCATGCGTCTTTACTGTACACATTCAAAACATCACAAGAGAAACATTCAAGACTGGATTAATGCTGCAGCGCAATATTGCAATTGTGTAATAGATTTTTCTAATTCACCATTGTTTACTTTGAGTTACTGAACAGAGGAATTCGTGAACAGAACAGCAAAACTGAACTTACAATGACATCAAACTTTGCGTAGAGATCAATGATTTGGCCGCTTTCATCGACGACAGGTAGAGCAGAAATGCGTTTCTCAACGAAAAGATTAATTGCTGTTATCAAAGTTGTAGTTTCTTCCACCTTTCAGAGAAGAGCAAGGGTTTACAAGCCTCCTCGATAAATACTCAAATGATAAAATGAACACAAGCAGGGCCGTACCGAAGGGGGGCAGCGGCCCAGGGTGCAAAGGTGGAAAGGCGCAAATTTCAGGATGGAATAACTTATTATTCCATAAAATGCACTATTTTCAAAATTTCGGGTGCCATATTGATGCTAGGCAAAGGGCGCAATTATAGCTCATTACGGCCCTGAACACAAGATCTACAAACAGCTCTCATATTCAGATGTGTTCGACATAGTCTCCATTATCAAACAACGTCCAGTGTACATGAGCAAGTTATCTTACTCAGTCCACTAGAAATGCAAGAGTGGTGCACATAGTCAAATGCAACATGCAGAGCGAGCCTTTTTTTCGCTGCTTCCTAATAAATATGATTTGTTGTATGGAAATTACAGGAGAAATTAATCAGCAAGACATAAAGGTTTAATTAACTGACGAATAAGCACCCACAAACTATAATACTTACCGTAACAATATCTCTGTACGTCCCAAGGTTAAGTTCAACAAGACTCTTTGACATAAAATTTGGTTGTGGTAGATCATATATCTGCAAACAATGACTTTTATGTTCATTATGTTTATCATGACTGTTTATCACTGCTTTGTCATCATCGTGGTGTGCTTGCATGTATGTAACTGGTCATTTATGTAGCACCAGAACATCAACAACACGGCCAAGACGTGACTTCTTGGCTTGGTAAGCACTGGCAATTGGCCAAACTAGTCTGAGGGATTTTGGAACACAGGTCTGGACAATTTATGGGTTCACATACAGCAGCTAATGACTGGACTTCTTTCAAAAACTTAAAACTGTTGAGAAAATGTGAACCAAGAGAGACAGTCAGAGCCAATAACAGGAGTCAGACATAGTTATCTAGAACAGTAATAAAATAATTACCATAAACACTCAAATAAATCTTAACATTTTCGACATAAATTTTTAATTTGGCTTTACTATTACACACAAACGACATCAACGGACATAAACGATTCTGCCTAGTATCACAGTTAATATAAACAGCATTAATAATTTGTTGTATTAGGCTAATAAAAACCCCTATGAGGTAGCAAAAAATATATAGATATAGCAAACGCAAAAGGTTTCTGTAAAATAACATATTTTATAATGAAATGTCAATCCTGCATGCACATACATACAGTGGGCAAAGGAAGAAAGATTGAGATTAAGACATGATCCTTTGAAGTTACTGTTTCAGTAAGATACAAATCAGAACACATCTGCCAGTACTGAGGAATACTTTCACTGATTCACTTCAATTACTAATCAACTCACATCATCTACTAATCAGTACACATATTATTATTATTACAATAGTTTTATATAGCACCCCTTCAAGTTTGCCTACTCAGAAGCACTCCCAGTTCAACCCCAGCCAAACAAAATAGTTGTAAGAGTAAGTGAGAAACGAGGCATTCTGATTAACAGGTATTTGTAGACGCATTGTAGGTAGTTCATTACATATAACAGTACCAAGGATTACCTTCAATGATTCATTTCAATTGCCTAATGTACATGCTGATGCAAATGAACAACTATAAGCAGAGTCAAACTCATCTTCTACCTGTGATCATATATAAAGCTAAAACATATTTTAAAAAGTTACTCACGTAAATATAAAGGAAGCGCAAAATGCGCTTGTGGGTGAGTATGTAAAGCACGTTTCCTGCAGCTGTGTCTATAACTGGAAGTCGATGAACTTTGGAGATGCAGAGAGTCTGAACGGCTTCAAAGAGACTGGCCTCTGGAGAAATGGATACGACTGGTCTAGAATATTCATGCAGCTCCTCTGTAAAACAAGACACACACACACACATATCATGAGAATGACAGACAGCCCCAGGCACAAAGAGACGTGAAGACAAACAGGACGACTTAAACAAATGTAGAAAGGGTGTAGGCGCAAGGGTTGTAAGGTCATCTAAATCCGTCTTGGGACAGGTTCTGGGTGTCTTTCTTCGTTCCTGGTCTCAGGATGTTATATGAATTGGTCTCAGTCTTGGCCCTGAGGGTCAGGTCCTTCTGGAAACTATATTTATTTATTACTTTATTACCAAAATTTTAAACCACCCTTCTTCCAACATTTTTTGCTCAGAAGTGCACACACACACCTCGACAGCACAATTGCAGTTGTACTGCAGAGCAATTGTGCGCGAAGGGCTTGCTCGAGGTCCCAACACAGTGACTCCCTGGATGAGGGTCGAACCCGCTCGCTCAGCACACACTGACCGCTCTAACTGTTCGGCCACTCTGCCACACAAGTCACTCAAGTCGTGTTGCGTCTTTAACAAGAACTCTCAGTAAATAACGTGCAAGGAGGACTCTTGTGTAAAATGACAAGAGCTGGTAATTCAGAACTCATAAGTACAATCCTCCCAAAAGTGCTGAATATTGATCTCTCTAGTAAATTATTGATGTCATGGGTTCAACACTGCCTTTAGTTTAAACACACCAGCACACAGCATTCTTTAATTTTAAAACATATTTACAGTGATGATGCCTTCAACTTCTGGCATCCAAAATAGTCATCAGCACTACAAAGACCAATATCAACACATATTCATATAAAAGGATACATGGACTTATGCTCAGAATTGTAAATTGTAATTGAAAATTTTTTGAGCGCCGCTCAAATCAGCGGCGCTCCTGATCCAAGTCGGCGACTAGTTAGTAAACAAGAAGGTTTTCAAGCGCTTTCGAGACTGCACAGGGGAGAGAACAAGGAGTTCTGCCTACTTAAGCAAAGCTCCTTGTTTGATATAGAGTAAGTAAAACTGTGGATCAAACCTCTCCAAGTTGATATCTTGTGTTCTTCTAACTGGCTTACAAAACCCTGGTCAACACAAACACATTAGACAGCATATAATATTCCTATAAATTTTTTATTTATATACAGTATTTTGCAGCATAATCAACTTCATGACTCAACACGAATTTGCATTGGACAGTCTGTTAGTACAAACAATGAGAAAAAGTAGGTCATTTGCTTGGATTCATTAATTGCAGAAATTTACATAGTGCTTCTTCGAGGTAACTACTCAGGAGCTTCAGCTCAAAGGAGTCTTGAGATTACAATTAAAATGCATAATAAAAAACCTAGACTCCAAAGGCATGCCAGGGGAGACCTTTCCAGACCATGGGGCTGGCACGACAGAAAAATAACGATGACAGAGGTTAACACACTAGGGATGAGAGACTCATTGTGCACAGAACAGTGGAGACCACGAATGTCCAGAGTGGAACAGTAAACTCCCTCAATGCATGCATACATTTAAATTCAGTAAACTACAAACTAGAGTCTTTACTAAAAGGATTTAAGATTTTTATATAAAATTCCACCTCCTTAAGATATTGTGAAAGATATGGTGTACGATATGAGATTTGTTTTTCAGGAACAGTTAATTTAGAGATTAAGGAACAACTTAAGACTAAGAGATTTTCTATATCTGACACAAATATCTCATTCTGGAATTTGTTCATCAACAAAGACTAAAATTCAAAAACCCAGACAGTGGCATAGTTTGTCTCAATCCACCAATCTGAAAATAACCGATTCTAGTGCTTTGCCTGCATCTGTAAATAAATAGCTATGATATAAATTGTAATTACTTGTAATGATGGTGATCTGTAATTCTTCTGTAAAATCTTAATGAAGTCAGTGATAGTCAGCATACCTGTCAACAAAAGATATCGATACAAACATCTCACCCAAATCAAGTCAATCACTTGTCAAGAACTTACTCACTATAAATAATTAAAACAAGGTGAACACAGAGTGTAACCTGTTGGTCTACCACCTCTGAAATCCTGGTGCCTTGTAAGCAATTGACCACCTTGTCACCTTGTGCTGTCAGTTCTTGAAACTTCAGCGATCGCAGCGGAAAAACGTCTCCAATACTTTCTTTTTGAAGTCGCATCTCTTAATTCCTCCAGGTTCATTCCGGTTCTTTCGTGTATCTCATCCATTCATTTTTTCCTTGGTCGCCCTTGTTTTCTCCTTCCTTCTCCACATGCCAACATCATTTCCTTTTCTAATCCATCTGCTCGCATGACATGTCCGAAGAAACCCAGCTTCCTTCTCAGCGCTGTTTGCAGTTGACCAAATCGCAATTGACCAGATAGAAATTTTAGTCTGTGACCCTCATCCCGTTTTATTCTACAGTTTGTTTCACTATTGCTAAGTTTTAACTGCACATTTTTTTAAATATCTTTATTAATAATTTTCCTTCATATTTATTGCTTATTTGGCCAGATACATAATAAACATTTTACTGATTAATAGCTGCAATTATGTACTTGTTTATGAAGCCATTACACTTCAAGTGCAGCATTGTCTAACAGTCTGCAAAACAGTATGTTTTAATACACCTACAGTAGATCAAGGTTATCCATCTACTGCCCGACTTCTTCTATAGCTAATTTCTTCCTCCATGACTAACTGACTGTACACCCAGTCATCGTCAGTCTCTGTATATGACTGCCTCCCATCCAAAGAAATAATGTTACTAACCCACAAAGTTTCTCTGTGTTGAATCCCAAAGCGGAGCCGACCGAAGGCCGTTGTAGATGAGAGCAAAGAAAGCCTTCTTCACCTGTAACGACAAAATATTATAGCAAGTTTCTATAAACAAAACAGGTGGAAAATCTCTCACAGGTAAGTACCCACATGATATAACAAATTGTTAAATAAAAACCATATTTCCTAGACAATAAGTCATGATTATAAAAATAAATATAGAAGAACACATCTCACACAAAGGCACAACCCAAGAACAAAATAAAAAATTGTAGATATGGGAAATGTAATATGAAGAAAAGATGAACAACATAAGCATCATATGAAATCAATTAATAACAAATTTACAATGATGTAAAACGATCTTAATGTTTATCTGTGGCTGTTTCTCAATGAACATAATTTGCCTATTTATTTGAAACATTACACATAATTAAACTCCTAAATTTAGTAAGTGCAACAATTATTAATCAACAGTATTAATGACACTGTTTTAAAAAATATATTGCAATAATCCAATTGCCAACATAGGCAGCCATTTGTGTTGTAATCTGCTGAAATTACACCATAGGCACAACATATACAATCTATGTATTGACTTTCAAAATCGCCTGAGAGGCTGAGACTAGATGGGTGGGTGTGAATAGGCCAGCCGTTACTTGGCTCTTAATTACCCTGGGCACAGTTCGACAGCGGGCGGTGTGTCCAATCTGTATTGCCTGCCTAGGATTAGTCCCCAACTACATGCATACGTGTCTTACGAAGCAAGTGTTTGCTTGTATCACAACAATAGGCAGCAGCAGTCTTATCTTTTGGATAATCGGCAAAGTAATCGGGTATCGGCAAATGAATAATCGGCAATAATCGGTATCGGCATAATCGGCAAAATGTGATATCGGTACAGCTCTTGTGTAACATATGGCTATCTAGCATCTACTCAAAAGTGAGTAAAGAGTTGTAGACAGATGCAAATGTGAGCACAACACAATTGAATGAAATGAATTCATTTTGTATAACCTGAGTTTAGCTGAGTCTACAAATGGCAAGTACATCTAAAATACTAATTAGATCCATCTCCAGAATATGAAAAATGAAAGGAGGAAGACAATGAAGTGAAATATTGAACAACATACTCCGAGCTGTGTGTCGAACACAAGCAGTTTTGAACTTGTTGGAATCAAATCATAGCAGTTGTATGCTTTCATGAATTTTGTAAAAACCAGTTCTTGATTATCATCTGAAAAAGACAATCACCACTAATTAATTAAAACTGAAGCCCATGGACTGAAAGTCCTTTGGGACCGCGACTAATCTGAAACGACAAGAAATTCTATAGACCAACTTTCTGCTCTACAATATGCAGCATTCAATAACATGCTGTTATGCAAAAATGGCAAAATATTTTGTAAAATTTACACATCAGTTACCATTACACTGAGTCAGTGGGTTTGTGGCTCTAATGAGCTGTACAATTGGAACACAAATAACTGTAAATTGGCATAAGCATCTTAGAAACATTGCTGCATAACAAAATTCTTATTGAAATAAAACTTGTTGAACTTATAAGCTCTGCAAAACTTGAACTCTAGTTTGATAGTTTGGATAATGACTTTAAAAACATTAATTTGCCAGTCGAACCAAGCACTAGATACAGAATTATACATAATATAATATCAATAAAAGTCAGTAGGCCGATGTAGCTTTGTTTCCATGGATTTCTTTTATTTTAAACCGAATATTTCATATAAATAATTTCATACTATTCTTTGAAGTCATCAGGAGTCTAGGGCACTCCCTCCCCCTCGGACATTTCCCACCTTAGGACAATTCCCCCGAGTTTCCCCCTGTGACCCAGCAAAACTATTTCAACAGTGCAAATAAATAACTTTATCGGATCCGGGTATGAACTGAATAGTAGTGACAACTCTGCCCCAGTGAGTAGTATCCGCAGGCGAATCTTTAAATTTGCAACTTTCGTCACTTGTATGTTGAATAATTAGCAGAATAAATGTTTGTGCCTTTAACAACTACTAATACGGCTTAAAGATTTAATTTTCGTATTTAGAACAACAATAATGATTACTGCAAAATTATAATGTATCAGCAGTTCATCACCAAAGGCTCACGCAGTTTCCATGGCAATCTACTCCAGTATGTATATCGTAAGAGTAATGGTTGAAGATAGAAGCTCTATCATTTAGCCAAAAGCATATATGGTTGGGGCATCAAAGCAAATCATTTTGTCTTTAAACTACATTGTAATGTGGCCTTTTACAGTAATTGGGCACCATCATCTAGCAGCAGTTTAATTTAGATGCCGTAAAGCAGCGATTCCCAACTTGTGGCCCGCGGGCCAAAAGTGGCCCGCCAGGCCTCAAAAAGTGGCCCTCGACCTACCAAAGATACAAAAAAATAAGGAAAAAAATGAATATTTGACAAAATAATTTTTTCTATTATAAATTATTATATTTTATTGATGTTTATTAGTAATCTAAAATGATTAAACAGGAATTTATCCAAATACAATTTTATTCTATTCTAAAATTAAAAAAATTAGTTAAAATTTAAAATAATTATTTTTAACCTTGTGGCCCGTCATGTCCCTCAACTAAATAAAGTGGCCCTAAGTCGAAAAAGGTTGGGAACCACTGCCGTAAAGAATTAAATTGCCTTCAAATCATACAATCTTTTTGTCTTTGAGCTTTCTCGTCACACTAAGACTTGCATATGGTTTCATGCTACTTTGAATAATGGCTACAGTATAGTATTAAACTGATCAATGCTTAATTGGTCATCCTTAGCAAGGTAATAAATTTCAATATCTTTCATCCTTTCAACACTGCTCATTATGGACAACAAAAGTCCACATTTCTTAAGCTTCATACAGCACCACAGAACATTGTGCTCATGTGTGACTGTCTCCTCGGGTCTGCCCCAGTCTACCTCCTGGCATTCTGCACTAAGGTCCCCTCTATTTCACACTGGGCTTCCCTTCACTCCTCTGCCCGTGGACGGTTGGCGGTTTCCCACATTCGCTCCGCCAGGAGCTTCTTTGCGCATGTGGTCCCACCAGCTGGAGCAGTCTCCCTTCGGAAGGAGCTGCTCTCTCTTAACCGGCCGCCTTCCGGAGGTGTCTGAAGGCTTTTCTGCTCTCTGTTTAGCCGCATTCTGAGTCAGTAGCGCCTCTGATCTCGAGTGTTGCTATAGAAGTGTTCCATTACAATTACAACAAATTGACACTTTCAATTACATGCATCATCAGAAGTTCACATGCACAACCCTGTACAAATGTACAGCCCCGAAAAAATGTACATGCCCTACAAGTACTAACTCCACATGGCAGAGCCACAATGAAGCCCAATCCATGACAGACAACTGGCACTGCATGCAAGTTACACTTGCATGCAGTGCAACACACATCTTGAGAGCAGCTTCATAAGAATGGAAAAACAAAGATTTAATAAGCATAATTTACAAGATGCATTGTATAAAATAAGCTCATCACATATGGACAAGCAGAATTATCTAAATAAATCTAGCAGAGGAATGTAACACAGCTTGTAGATTTAAAATAAAAGTTGACTTCTAACCTAAATCCTCCATTGCCAAATTACTGTCATCTTCTTCATTTCCAAGCTGAAATAAGTGAGATTTGTAAAACATCTCAGTAATCATTTATACATAAAAAAACGGTAATCAACAAAGAGTAAAGTTAATAATATATGACAAGATTAAGTTAATTAAGAAATATATTTCATTTGATTAAAACACAACTATTTCCTACAAAGAACAAAGTTAATTATCAATCTAACTGTTTTATTTAAGGAATTTCACCAGATCATGAATCGAATAACATAGAGGAATCATGCGCTCATGGCTAATTTTAAGAACTTTATATTCTAAATGTTTTGGGTCATGTTTTAACTCAATATTGAGCTGATTAAGACAGCATGCTTTAATCACACCAATGAGTCATTCCATTGTTTACCTGGCTCTGCACGTGTTAATCATTCACATCAGTTCAGTTATTTATTGTGCCTAGCTGACACAGTGGTCATGTGTTTCAGCTAGGGAGATACATTGGGCGCAATGTGCATCTATGCTTAAAATGAGGGCAGTATAGCATCATATTGGCATGCAATTTACAACTTGGTACTCATATGGGAAATCATTAAGCCTGTGAAGAGGCAGTACTCTTGGTAAACCCATAGTTGCACAATACCAAACAGTTCAGAAAACAATAATCTTTCCAGTCAAGTCAAAACATGACCTAAAATTTAGAAAATATATTTCTAAATAGAGAATTATACAGCATCTCATAATTTTTCAATAGTGATAAGTCATGGACCACTGCACACCAGTCTACTAAATTGGTGGCCAGGAGACTATATGGGTGGCAGTACCACATGCACTGCTAAGAGCATGAATAGATTTCCCACAAACTTGTTTGGTGCCAAGTTGAAAGTTTTAGATACAAACGTTGCTAATTTATTTGTGTGTACACAAATAAACTTGTGAAATTTACAAAGAAGTCAGAAGTACAGTTGTAATTGAGATGTAATTACATGTAAAATATCGTAATTTATTTAAATATAACTGCATATTACAAACTGGGCAGTCAATGACGCAAAATTCACTGTTAATCAATTGACACTTCAAAGACTTCAACATCACAAACTCCATAAGTTTCCTTTGTCCGTACTCATCAAAATAAACCTGTCCACCATAAATAAAACATATGCCAATTCCTGTACACAGTTCCATCATCATCATCAACTCTCCCTCTAAACTATTTGCACTCATTGTTTACTTGCAATCACTTTGGAACCTTTGCTTGATTGCACATTCGACCTAAACTCTGCTCATTTAATAGCTAGTGATGCAAAATGACCTTAATTGGTCTATAGAGTAAGCATTTTTTAAATTGCTGTAATTGACTGGAAATTAGCTATATCATTTAATTCTTTGTGTTCCATCATTAATAAAGACTTCAACATAAGGCTAACATGAATCACATGGAACACAGCTACACTCTAATTGGCAATACTGGTCTAGTAACAGTCTTATAATTTCAAAATGCATAGATCTTCTGCAGCCAAAAGTTCAGTCATAATAAACACGAAAATGTTACTTAAATGTCCGAACATGTACAAAATCTAGCGATTGAAGAACTCTGCGCATGTGCAACCTTTGGCGCATGCACACTGTAAAACACCTCAAAAATTTTAATATGTCATGAGGGCGGATTAGGGTCAGTTTAAGCATCGTGAGAGCAGCTTAGGGTCAGGTTTAGTGTCATGAGGGTCAGGGTTAGGAGAAGTGTCGTTTTTAGACATATGTGAAGAATTTTCAGCTGCAGAAGTTATTTTCCCACGCGTTGAGAGGCTGACACTTTCCAAATTCCCTCTCTCAAGTATTATGACAGCATATTCTTCAAAACCACACAAAGAATTCTTTGGTATACCCCATCACCAATTGATATGTATAACTAGGTTGTCACTTGTTATTGTAACAGTTTTATATCACGAATGTTGCTTAAAAACCTAGCAACTTAAACAGATTCATTCACATTGTTCCTGCAATTCTGGAAAAGACAACAAGCATCAAATAACTACATGTAGATAAATAGAATGCTAGAGTCTCTCTTTAATTTTCTGCCTTTTGGTTCGTATGTCCAATGTCACCACTACTCTCTGTTCTGGGTTTCCTCTTTCACCTTCTTGTAGTCACCTCCTTCCATTATCCAGTCCAAAATCATTTTTTTCGGTCTTCCTCGTGTTTCCTTTCCGTTTGTTTTTCCCTCGATGATGTTTCTCAGTAGGGAGTCGCCTCTTAGAATGTGTCCAATCCATCTCTTTTGTCGTTCTCTTATTGTCTCCAACATTGATCTTTTCTCTCCTACCATCTGTAATACCTCTTTGTTTGTCCTGTATTGTTTCTAACTAACTAGGAGAAAGGAACTTCTTCCATTCTGTGCCACATCCACATTTCCAATGCCTCTAACATTTTTTTGTCTTCTTCTCTTATTGTCCACGTCTCTGATACTTAAAGGACCACACTCCATATCATCATTTTAATTTTTTTCTTTTTCAAGTTTCTATTCAGTTTTCCTCTCAGAATTTCTTTCCTTTTGTAAAATGCATCTTTTCCCATTCCTACTCTTCCTTTAATCTCAGCATGGCACCTCGCATCTTGTGTAATCATGCTTCATAGGCAACAGAATCTCTCTTCTTCTTCTATCTCCACTCCATTTATTGTTATATTTATCGCTTTTATCTCTCCCTTACTTATCATCATTACCCTTGTCTTCTTTGTGTTTATTTTATATTGCGTGAGTGCAGATCAAAAATAGAGTACGCAAAAATGATTTTAGTTAAATACATTCATTCCTTTATTTATGAAATATGGTATATGAAATTGCAAATTCAAAGTTAATTTTAAGGAAAAAGAAGATAGCAGTCAGCTGAAAAATGAAGAATTTTTTACTCACCTGGTGTCCCGATCCTTCTCGATCTTTCCAAATGATCATGTGATGGGATTCTGATCCTAATCAACAGAATTATTTTGAGTCAAAATACAGATTCTAAATTTTACTTCTGATATTTTAGGATTACTAAGCTCACATTCATGAGACTGCCACTAAAGATAAATACATCAGTTAAATAATCAAAGCAGCATTCGTTTCTCTAAGCAACCTCCACATAATCACTAGTACACAATCAAGTTGGCTGCTTGACCTTGTAATGCGGACCGGTGCAGCAGAGTTGAGACAAATTGAGCTGGGCTAGTTCTAGAATGGAAGAAAATCGACAGAACTTAGTGCACACTCAGCCTTCTATCATTTTTCAGCCAGTAGCGGAGAACCATTTGAAGCAATTTAAAGGCGAAAAACTGATGCATTGCTTGGTGGATTTTCAGACTCGGCTGAAGCCTTCAATAAAAAGCAACCACATAATACCATTATGACACATTTCAATTATAAAAGTCACATGGTAAGAAGTATGGTAAAAGTGCATTTTAGCGTTTTTCTATGATTTCATAGTTCATATGTTGTATTTTGTCATATTTTATTATTTAACGTGAATAGACAGTAGTTTAAATGGAGTCGGGACCGATGAAAAGAAGACTGTATAAACCAGATTGATGAAAAGAATCATGCACACAATGGAAAATGGTCGATGCTTAAGTAGAAGCTGGACTGATGAGAGAATGTCATTACGATGGAAGTGCATGGACTCAAAGAAAGCAGACCGTGTACGTAAAACCTGGACAGATGAAAAGAAATGTACCTAAATAGAACCTGAATCGATAAAAATGATCATGGGCTTATGTAGAAGCTGGATTGATGAAAAGAATTCTGTAGTTTTTGGACAGTTCGACGTTTTTCTTTAGAACATTGCTTGCAGCACTGCTAATTAAAAAAAGCTGTTTTTTGGAACAAAATTGTGTCGAAAATAAATACGCTAAAATGGACCTTAACCAGATATACATAAAGCAGTAAGTACGTTTATCATCGACGATCGCATTAGGGCGCTTTATCTGGGTGTCACTTGATCTCAGTTGTAGATTAGACATTTCGCAGTTTACTATCTCCCACTCATGAATTAATGCAAATTCGACTTTTTACTTTATCAAAAGTTGCTAAGACATTAAAATCTTTAAATATGTGTATACTCCGAACAGCAGCAACTTAGTTACTGAGACTTCACTTTTTTCATGCTTCCGGTTGCTTACAAAATCTAACTCGTTATAATTTATTCCCGCTCTATTACCGCTAAATTAAAATTTCGTATTTGGAATAAATTGTAATTTCCGACTTGCTAAAACGCGACTTACTGAAACGAGCGCATGGCACCCACTTATTCACTAGCGCTGGGTCGAGTCGCTCTAAATCCCCAACCGCCACGAATACCACAGGTAGAGGCATCGCCATTTTGACTCGGGAACCATCCAAGTTACCGTCCTCAGCTCATCTGGCTAGCTACTGTTTTCGCTCCTGTGAATGCGCCTCAATCACTCTCAAACGTCCTAACAAAATTCTGACCATCTTCAATGTCTACCGCCCTCCTTCCTCCTCCTCCTCCTCCGCCTCCTCCTCATACTCAAGTCCTTCATCCGTCTTCTTGCAAAAATTCACAACCCTACTTTCTACCGCTGCTACCACATCCTCATGAATTCCTTCCTGACCATAGATCGTTCGTGTGTTAATCTGTTTGATTTGTATATTAACCCTATTGTAATGATGGAAGAGGGGACTGCGTTATGAAAAACGGCGATGATGTCAAGTTTATAACTTTAATGAACAATATAATATAATGTCAAGTACTGTATAAACTAAAATTGCGAACATTCTAACTACAGATATGAATAGTATATATAAAAACAAACATTATAGGCCTATCAACAGTAGTAAATATATATATATATATATATATATATATATATAGACAGAACTGATAAACAGTAGGCACAGCCAAGTGAATCAGCGTGGGCGAGTGGGCTGAGACAGTTGGAGAGACTGGCATTATGACCAAATATGGCTGAGGCAAGAGCGAATGCCGGGCTAGGAGAGGTTAAGAGACCGGGTCCGGTGGAAGAGCGATGGGCTGAGCGCCTGAGAGATTTGATGTAAGATGACCAAAGGATACAATCGGGACAAATAACCAAATAAGGATAGACATGAGGTAGAAGGACCATATAATGGGAGGATGCAAGAAAGGGTATAAAAGATGGGAGAAATTGAGAGTCGGGATTCACTCTCAGAAGGCGTCAGGTGCACGACAGAGGACGTCATCAACTGCAGGAGGAATCCGCTCTCGAGGAAGCGACTGGAACGACAGATGACCAAGACGATAGAGATAGGACTGGTTAAGGTCGACAGTCTGAGAGTGATGAGGAACGTTAGTGAAGTAGCAAGCTAAGTTGTTCTACGTTAATATATTTTGAAGTTAAATTAAATAATAAGAATAGTAATCAGAAAGAGACTCTGGTGTCATTTTGTTGAACGAAAACGCAAACCGAAGAGACTGGAGACACACGGCTACAATCCATCACCGCTACCACCAAGAATTGATGTCCAGATTGTTGTTTGAGAAAGGGTAACAAAAATCATTCCCTCCATTACACCTACCCTCATAGGCTATATCACATGATTCGTCAGGAACAATTGCAAACATAGATAGAATTGAATTTATATGAATTATGTTGTTAATTTTTTTAGCGACACCTTTCCATACCGAAGATGATTTGGTGTCGCTCTCCTCCTTATAGGTTCTCTCTCCAGGTTTGGGACTGGCCTACTGTCAGAACGCGAGAAGTGGTGGATCGATTTCCTACGTGCCTGCATTTGCTATGTTCGTATCATGGACCGTATCATCCATAGGCCTATGTGTGTATGTTCCGATATGTCACTGTGTGTATCTATGTATGTTTCGATATGTGTGTGTATCTTAAGCATTCCATCAAACAGACTGTACAGACGACATATTTTCTAGACTTAGGCCAATAGGCCTACACGCCCCACTCGGCTGCCTAGCTGGGACCTGTGGATTAGCACAATCATGCGGACGTGGGAGCGTAGCCTACGCGGCTACTCCCACATATCATCCGTAGGCCTATTATGATTGTGTTATTCCACATACATATAAATTAATAAAATATCTAAAGCGCGAAATTGCTTTTTAAGTAGCATATGCTATACCTTTAAGTTCATCGTGCAAAAAAGTGCGGATATACAGTTTGTCAAATAAGGAATATACTTCCTTACTTACATACTAAGATCCGAGAACTCTTGAACTTAGCTAAAGGTCAAACAAATGACGTAGATAATGATTGTCTCAGGCCCAGCTTGAAGGAGACAGACATTGACGTCATTATAAATAATAGCGTAGCAGAGCCGACGTCCACGGACAGCCGCTTTAAATTCTGAAAATGTGCAGATATTTATCGAAATTCTTCCTATTTCCGATGTGCAAACTGATGTTTCGATCGAATCTTCGTTGAAGGGCATCAGGTAAACCCAAATGATTACAAAACAAAGCTTTTTTAATCGAAATTTGCAATTTACAGAGCGATGTAACGATTTGTAATCCTAGCTAGGCTGAAATTTTCGAAGTAGCGCCTTCTTCGATCAGACTCATTATGACTTCTGTAATTAAGTAATGCCGAAAAAAAATGTATAGGCCTAGCTAGGAGCCTACTTGAGTTTTATTTGAGTAAGCTAGTGAGGCTGATCAGTGACTTCTACATACGCCATGATACATTTTATAGATAAGGTTTTTATATAATTTATATCTAATTTAAAATAATTTAATTTAACATTTATATTGGAATAAGCTAATCAAAGTATGTTTCTACATTTTAAATGTAAGTTATTTAATTATTATATTATGAGTAGGCTAATTAAGTTATCGAGACTCTGACTAGGTGACTTCTAAGCACGAAAGTTATATCCTTTAGGCCTACATTAAAATATTTTGCTTTTTTCTACTGAATGCATGTTTGTCGCTTCCATCGGAAGACGATTTGATTCCTTCGACTGGAGCCACGAGGAGGACGATGGTTGAACGCAAGCATTTCGGCCCGCAGGAGGTGAATGTTTGGCCTAATTATTATGCTAATGTTACAGATGGGCCTATATTAGCTATAGGCTGATAGGCCTAGCCGCCTAGGTTAAACCTACTGAAAAGGTCTTGAAATAACTTATATCAGCGGTTCCGAACCTTCGCTTTTTTATATTGTAGGCTTACCCCCAAACTAAAAAAATATTTGTGTGCGTAGGCCTACCCTAACAGGAAAATACTTGTCAGAAGCATTCGATCTCTGGTAATTTATTTAATTAGAATAGATTACTGGAATAAGAATATTGGCTATAAATTATAATATTATTAATGAATTTTACTAAGTTATTTTATTTATATAATATTTGACGAAGCTGTGACGTCATTTTGGTGACCAACAAAGAATAGATAATCAGAGAATAAAATAATAGCAAGACAATTCTTTAACACTATTTAGACTACATAGGCCTACCTATATATGCTGCTGTTATAGTAAAACTAATATATGCATAAATATGGCATTTCAAAACCTGTAATCATTATCTGTTTCTGCATAAAAATATTTTAAATTTGAACAGTTTTCTTGGGTAGATCTACCCCTTGGCAGCAGCCGGCTTAGGGCCTACCCCTAGTGTTACGCGTAACACCGGTTGAAGGCCGCTGGCCTATAATACAAGTTAACGAATAACTGCATATCTACTTTAATAATACTATACCAGCTGATGCTTGGATAAGTTAAGCTATAGCTATAACACGTTTCTGACATGCTCTAGACCGAATGTGATATAGGCCTACTAATGTTGTTGTCCAGTATTATAGCATTCGGATGGGTTGCTTCTAGGCGTGGCCTAATAAGTTACAACAAGTGTCGGACAATAGTGATTGACATGGCCTGGCAAAAAATACGCGTACGACAGTCCAAACACCTCCACTGTTTGCACTCTGACAATGACAGACCCAAGCCTAGATAAAGGAAAAGGGCGACGCAAATGATCTACATGTTATCACAAAGTGTCGTTAAACTGAAACTACTACTACTATGCTAGCTATAACGGTCTTTACATGCAAGTCTGAGAGAGTTTTGATGTGTAGAAGTCTAGGCCTACATTACTTTCCTTGCAATGTTTTCTCGATTAAGAAACTCAATTTAAAGATCTATATTAATTATACAGCATCAGCGTATTGAAAAATTCCACAGGTCAGAGAACTCCGGGAGTTTTGGCACCGTCCGTCCTGGCCGCCTATCAGATCTGGCACTGTCAATCCCTGACAGTTTCATTTCTTCTGACTGATCTAGAACCCGTTTTCATAGGCTCTACATCTATATCTGTCCTGACTTCTAATCTGTTTTTGGATCTTTCAATTCTGGCGAGTCTGCCAGAACCGGAAGATCCGTAAGACACGGCGCCGTCGCCACTGACACCGCAAATCTTTTATCTGAATGCGGCACTAGCTATTACTCTCGAGTTGTATTCGAGGGCAACAGCTAGTCCGTTCGCATGTCAGCTCTGGCAGCTCTGGCACCGTCAATCCCAGATAGGGTCATTTCTTCTGACCATCAGTGTACTTTCTATAGGCATTCTGCCACGACTTTTAATCAGTTTTTGGGTCTTTCAATTCTGGCGAGTCTGCCAGGACTGGAAGCTCCGTAAGACATGGCGCCGACGCCACTGACACCGCAAATCTGTTATCTGATTCGGCTCTAGCTATTACTCTCGAATTGTATTCGAGGGCAACAGCTAGTCCGTTCGCATGTCAGCTCTGGCACCGTCAATCTCAGATAGGGTCATTTCTTCTGACCATCAGTGTACTTTCTATTGGCTTTCTGCCACGACTTTTAATCTGTTTTCGGATTTTCGGATCTTTCATTTCTGGCGAGTCTGCCAGGACTAGAAGCTCCGTAAGATATGGCGCCGTCGCCACTGATACCTCGAATTGTATTCTAGGACAACAGCTAGTCCGTTCGCATGTCAGCTCTGGCAGCTCTGACACCGTCAATCCCAGATAGGGTCATGTTTTGGGGCCATCAGTTTACTTTCTATTGGCTATCTGCCACGACTTTTAATCTGATTTTGGATGTTTCAATTCTGGCGAGTCTGCCAGGACTGGAAGCTCCGTAAGAAATGGCACCGTCGCACCTGATACCGCAAATCTGTTATCTGAATGCGGCTCTATCTATTACCCTCGAATTGTATTCGAGGGCAACAGCTATCATCCGTTCGCGTGTCAGCTCTGGCAGCTCTGGCACCGTCAATCCCATATAGTCTTTTTTTGGAACCATCAGTGTACTGTCTATTGGCTATCTGCCTAGACTTTTAATCTGATTTTGGGTTTTTCAATTCTGGCGAGTCTGCCAGGACTGGAAGTTCCGTAAGACATGGCGCCGACGCCACTGACACCGCAAATCTGTTATCTGATTCGGCTCTAGCTATTACTCTCGAATTGTATTCGAGGGCAACAGCTAGTCCGTTCGCATGTCAGCTCTGGCACCGTCAATCTCAGATAGGGTTATTTCTTCTGACCATCAGTGTACTTTCTATTGGCTATCTGCCACGACTTTTAATCTGATTTTGGATGTTTCAATTCTGGCGAGTCTGCCAGGACTGGAAGCTCCGTAAGAAATGGCACCGTCGCACCTGATACCGCAAATCTGTTATCTGAATGCGGCTCTATCTATTACCCTCGAATTGTATTCGAGGGCAACAGCTATCATCCGTTCGCGTGTCAGCTCTGGCAGCTCTGGCACCGTCAATCCCATATAGTCTTTTTTTGGAACCATCAGTGTACTGTCTATTGGCTATCTGCCTAGACTTTTAATCAGTTTTTGGATCTTTCAATTCTGGCGAGTCTGCCAGGACTGGAAGCTCCGTGAGACATGGCGCCTTCGCCACTGATACCTCGAATTGTATTCTAGGACAACAGCTAGTCCGTTCGCATGTCAGCTCTGGCAGCTCTGACACCGTCAATCCCAGATAGGGTCATGTTTTGGGGCCATCAGTTTACTTTCTATTGGCTATCTGCCACGACTTTTAATCTGATTTTGGATGTTTCAATTCTGGCGAGTCTGCCAGGACTGGAAGCTCCGTAAGAAATGGCGCCGTCGCACCTGATACCGCAAATCTGTTATCTGAATGCGGCTCTAGCTATTACCCTCGAATTGTATTCGAGGGCAACAGCTAGTCCGTTCGCGTGTCAGCTCTGGCAGCTCTGGCACCGTCATTCTCAGATAGGGTCATTTCTTCTGACCATCAGTGTACTTTCTATTGGCTATCTGCCACGACTTTTAATCTGATTTTGGATCTTTCAATTCTGGGTCGAGTCTGCCAGGACTGGAAGTTCCGTAAGACATGGCTCCGTCGCCACTGTCACCGCAAGTCTGTTATCTGAATGCGACTCTATCTATTACTCTCGAATTGTATTCGAGGGCAACAGCTAGTACGTTCGCATGTAAGCTCTGGCAGCTCTTACACCGTCAAACCCAGATAGGGTTATTTCTTCTGACCATCAGTGTACTTTCTATTGGCTTTCTGCCACGTCTTTTAATCTGTTTTTGGACCTTTCACTGCTGGCGAGGCTGCCGGGACTTACACCGCTACTTCGTCATCTGACATGGCGGGTTAGGTATTACCCTCGAATTCCTTCCTGCAGTAATTCTTCCTTCGAGACTTGTGATGCAGTGAAGCCCTGGCAGAATGACGCTCGCTACTCGATGGATCAGAATTTCGGACAGGACCGACTACAGACGATCCAGTATTCCAGTTGACTGATGGATGCAGCTAACTAGTTGAAACTTACTTTTTATTAAGGTTTTCGACGAATCCAACAGACTTGTTGCTATCAATTTTCAGACTATATGTAGGCGTATAGAACATGCTAAAATTATATTATCGATAATAGGCCAACGCATGCCTTATTAAGCCGCGCTGCCATTAATTGCGCTTCTGTACTAAACCTACTTGTTTTTAGGTCGGTCTGCATCTCTTGTCTTTATTTATCCTTGTATCTACACTGTTGTAACTTAAGACTGTCACTTTCAACCAGCATGTCCACTGGCTTTCAGTTTTTCGGTCTGTTGGTGTTATGCTGAGTCCTCCATTGGACAAGGAATTTTGTCGGTGAGTCCACTTAGATTGACCATCGATTGATGGCTTTCAAGTGGTGCTTTAGAAGTTTGGTGATTTCGATTAATTTACGATTACGATGCATTATACAATACGTGTTACACCGGCGCTAGTGAATTCTTTGAGCTAGATTAGGTTAAAGACTTAATATTTTAAAAAATGTCTTTCTCATAGGCTATGTTGGTGTTATCTGTACTAATCCCAGTTATAGGCCTACTTTATTTCTTATTGTTTCTTTTCTTTTATCTTTTTTACTCTGTCTTCTTGTTTAGTTTCCTGTCTTATTGCTGCCGTAATTACGTTGGGTCGTTTTTGGCGACTTTATGAATGTATGTTTAAGATCCATGGATCTGTCTTTATTTCTGTAAATTGTTTCCACACGTCAATAAGTCAAATAATTACCATTATAGATATATTACCATTATAGATATATCGAGAAAGAGAATGGCAAACCGTATGCAAGGTAAGTGCTGCGCACGACGTCGTTACGAACAGCAAGATCTGCTGATTTTGTTGATTGAATCGATTGCATTTAATTGAAATGAAGAGAGAGAAATCATGGAGTTCGATGATAGTTTGGTGTTGACCTCAGGTCTGCGATCAACAAACAACTATCTTCAAAGTCTATGCTTGAGAAATGTGATGGCCAAATGCATCAGATTTCTCTGTTGGGCCTTAGAATCAAAATAAATGCATTTAGGTAGTCCATTCACGGCAAATCTCTCAAGAAGTTCTACTTTCCTTTTTCGCGTAATACTTGAAGGTGACCTAGTCGTCTGTCATTAATTAAGCGCTTTTGCATTTAATAACAATTAGCAGAAACTCTGAATCGCTGCTTCGTATAATTCCAATCTCTGGCTCATTTTAGCTGCATCTATCGATCTCGATCTCTTGTTTTCAGAGTCTTACAATGATCTCTCTGCATCTCTTTCATATTGCTTTTTTTCAGAGTCTTACTTAATTTCAGGTTCATGCTTTTTGAATCTTTGTCAACAAAAACACTTTCGTCGTCACATTAGTATTTCTTCTATCTGTCTGTCTTCCTGATTAACTGATTGTCTGTCTTTGTTCGTATATATATCTAGCTGTATGTATGTATGTATATATGTATGTATGTATGTATGTATGTATATATGTATGTATGTATGTATGTATGTATGTATATATGTATGTATGTATGTATGTATGTATATATGTATGTATGTATATATGTATGTATATATGTATGTATGTATATATGTATGTATGTATGTATGTATGTATGTATGTATGTATGTATATATGTATGTATGTATGTCTGCCTGTGCCTGTGTCTCTATATATCTATGTATGTATCTCTGTCTGTCTATCTGCCTCTTTGTCTGTCTGCCTGACGGTATGCATGTCCGTCTGTCTATCTATCTGCCTGCATCTCTGTCTATCTATATGTTTGTATACGTACGTCTTCCTGTATCTCTATCTACTTGTTTGTCGTCATCTATCTATCCGTCTATCATCGATGTTTATATTCTCTGTCTGTATATTTCTTTCTCTGTCATTTTACTTTTCTCTGTCCGTCTCTTGCATAATATATCTCTTGCTTATTGTTACTCTATACCACTCTGTTGACAGCCAGCCATCTATATGTTTTGCTGTGTCACTCTACATCGCCTCTGTCTTGTCCTCTCCCTCGCTTCCTGTTGACTCTCCAATCCAATTTTATACGTACTTAATACCCAGTCTGTTTTCATTCGCCCAGTCTTTTTTCTATACCTCGGAGTCTTCTATTTTCTACGTATTCTCAGGTCCATGAATTGAGACTTTTCACGTTTTGTCCGAACGAGAATGTTTTTCTTGCGTTTCCATCCCAGTAAATGCAAATTATTCAAATTTTATAATTGGTAAAATTGGAAGTTCTGAGGGTGACACCAAACTGGCTACGAAATTCTACTGCTTGGGAGCTGAAGTGAATGGACTGCGGAGACCGTTGCCACCACCTCCTCGTGGTGGTTTCTGGGCATGCTGTTAAACCAGGTGGTTGATTGCATGGCAAAGAGTGGCAGCAGTAGACCTACGTCGTCACGTAGGCCTACTCTTTATTTTATCAAGATAGCGTGCCGTCGTATCCGCGATCGAGTACCTAGCTGCATGGTTCTTAATTAAGTTTTCTGAAGTAAGACTGTGAGAGCTAGGCTAGCGCTAGGATGGATCAATTATATTGTGTTGTAACTTTTTGCGTAACCTAGGATGGTAGAGGAGTGAATGACATCCCGAGTTCGGTTCCGGGACTCTCTGTGGCCTTTGCGGATTTCTTCGTTCAGAGGGTCTCTGTTGTCAGATCGGCCGATGATGGAGCACCACCTCCGCCGTTCCGCGAATTCTCAACAGCTGACCTTTTCTCGTCCTTCTCACCTGTCACGTCTATCGTCGTGTGTCAGATGGTCAATGACGCCATGGACAAGTACTACATGAAAGACCCAATGCTCACCTGGCTGCTCACATCCTGTCTCGATCTACTCGCCCCATACATCGCATCAGCATTCAACTCATCGCTGTCATCTGGTGCTTTTCAGACGAGCTACAAGGACGATTACGTCACTCCTCGTCTCAAAAACTCTGCGCTTCCTCATGGTGATCTCTCGAGCTGTCTACCCATTTTGAACCTATCATTCCTGTCGAAGCTCCTCGAGCGTGTAGCCAGCGTCCATCTGACCGAGTGCCTGTCGTCGTTAGGCCTTTTACCAGACCATCACTCAACCTGTCGGAGCTTTCACTCAACCGAGACCACTCTCTTGAATGTAATGTAATGTAATCCTCGAAAATTTCTCAGCGCCCACAAAAGTCACGTCAGGGAGTTTATTCACCGGCGCTATGCCAAATCAAGTCCGCGATAGCCAATCCTCTCGTTTCCTTTCGGTGCCTGGTCGAAATCCATGGAGTCAAGCAGAAGAGACAGCATGGTGCTGCGGTGTTAGTCGATGATGAGTTTGGTCATGTGGTGGCACAGGAGTAGAATCTGGATAGGACACATTGAAGAGTTCGGTTTTTAGTCGTGAATGGGAAATAGCAGAGGATAATGAAAGCGGAGGAGGATGAGCGGTTATATTTGGAGGTGAAATATGGGGATGAACAAACTGACAGAGTTCTTTTGGGAGTCCGTTCCAAAGTGCTGGTGCAGCATAGACTAAGGAGCGGTTGCAGAATTTCAGAGACGATGAGACTGGAGGTCGAGATAGAGAAAGATATGACGATGAGCGAGTTGATCCGGGCGGTTGGATTGTAAGGAGTTAACGAATTTACGTAAGAGGGCTAAGAGGTTTGAAGTGCGTTGTAGGTGATAGATACAATTTTGCAGTTGATGCGTTGAGGAACTTTAAGCCATTGAAGTGATTTTAAGACGGGATTATATGATGGTGTTTTGGGGTTTTAGTGACTGCGCGGGTAAGAGCATTCTGAATTGTTTGGAGGCGTCTTATTTGTGAGGAATCAATGTTGTGAAAGAGAGAATTGCAATAATCTAGTTTTGAGTGAACAATTGATGTGGCTAATGTGCATGCAGTCTTGTAGTTGAGAATTGGGCGCAATCGACAAAGGTCGCGGATGTGAATATAGCAGGTGCGAGAGAGCTGAGTGATGTGGTCAAACCCCAAAATTGCGGACAGGAGAAGAGTAAGGCACAGGATAAGTTGGGTTTGTTTGAAGAAGGTCGGAGGGGTAGGTAAGTTTGTTCAATTGCTCACGGAGGCCAATGATGAGAAATTGCGTTTTTGAAGGGTTTAGACAAAGCAGGTGGATGGTCATCTAAGTTGATATGAGGGCGATGGTGTTTTGAATGTGATTTATTGCACCTGTTAGTGATTGAGGGGAGAAAGATAGGAACAGTTGTTTATCGTCAGAGTAAAAGTGATGATCTACAGAAGACGAGGAAATGATTTTGCTGAGTGGTGAGGTGTACAGAATGAATAAAAGTAGCCCAAGAACAGAACCTTGAGGAACGCCGCAGGTGAGGCTGTAAGGACTAGACGAGCGACCAGAGGCATTGACAGGGAAAGAGCGTGAAGAAAGGTATGATTTGATCCAGGATGGGACAGTACCAGAGATTCCAAATGTAGAGGAAAGGCGTTTGATAAGAATGGCATGATCTATGGTGTCGAAGACTGCAGAAATGTCTAAGAGAGCGTCATCGATGGACTGTTAGGCCTATTTGGCTTTCGAGGAATGGACTGGAAACGATGATTTACCAATTAGGACGGTTGAGAGGATGCAATATTCACCTATATATTTAACAGTGACATTTTAATCCCAAAACTTGACGTTGATACAGGCAATAGCGGGTTACCCGTTATTAATCTGACAGTACCTGACCCAACCTGTAAAAAATACTTACCAATATCACCTATTTCAATAAACATGACGATGAAAAAGTGCACAATTTGAAAAATACTCTTCAGAATAATTTTTTCCTGTATTTTTTGTCTTGCAAAATTGGAACAAAGGTCGTCAAACTGTATTTCTCTCATCATATTAAATTCAATACACAGCAAACTAAGTGAACTTTAACTCTATTGACCAATTGTGGTTCTCTGATCGGTTTTTATTCTTTTCAGCTTAATAAATGAACGCTTACTAGAACAATTAGTTCTTACTAGAACCATTAGTGTCTTTCTTTTTTAGGAAACCATCAAGTTTGGGAACTTTGTGTAATGTCTTCGCAGCTAACTGTATCTTTTTCCGTTTATCCTACCCGCTCTCATAAGGACGCATTTAAAATTTTGAAAATGCAAATTTTTTTTATAGAAACATGCTAGTCTAATCTAAAAAACAAAAATAATTTTAATTTTTTAATAATAGGCCTACTTTACCTAAAAGATGACTAATTTGATGCACTTTTTCAATTATTTTCCATAAGACTCTCACAACAAGCGGATAACATTAGGCCTACGGCTGTTACGCTAAGAGAGCACAATAATTTAGTACAATTATAAATCGAGAACCCCTCCTTAGGCAGGCCGCACGCGGGGCCCTAAGCCATGGCTTAGTTGGCTTATGCCTTAATCCGGCCCTGCGTAGGCCTACTGGTATACCAGGATTACCCGCCGACCCTTACTATCTTTATAGTTCGTGTGACCATTTTTAATGACAAAAACACTGAGAGATTGTTATGCATACATTTTTTGCAAATAAATTGTATATTTTTACTTTCAGTATAAATACAAATTCTAATTTTACTCGCGTTCCTAATAATTATGCCAATCTTGTATGCTACGGCATTTGCATTCAGCATTTGCAGTGCATGTGTTAACGACCCATTCATTGCTGCGGGCGTTTTCTCACACAAATTTCTTCTCTCAGTAACATCTCACGTGGAAGAAGACTTAGGCTACATATATATATAAGGCTAAATGTCGATGTGTACAGAATGCAGGCTAGTTGAGACAGTGAAAATTGCATTTACAAGAAGGAATCTGAACAGTACTTCGAGGTAGGCCTTTAGTCTGGGTTTCAGAAATTTGCTTCGAGGGATACATAGGCATATAATGTCTTTGAAAGACCCTTAATTGTTCTCCTCTATCTACGCCCCATAAGATTATAACTCAGCTATGGGCACACTTACCGTTCACTATCAGTGGGAAGAGGACTATATACATCAGCCTTTATTTGCTGAGCCTAGAAAACTGAACTCGCTGGCACTTCATAATCATGGCTGCCTCGTTGGCTAGATTATTGGACCACTGATTTTTCTCCTTCGGACTCTGACCTCCCACGGACTAGTACTTGGGCACACTCTCTAACTCAACTAAGCGCTCATGAATAAGCTGGTGCCCTGCCCTTTGTTTTCAAGTGGCGCTTTGGAAGTTTGGTAATTACGATTAGGCCTACAACTGTATAGCTTGGCGTTTCGATGATCAATTTCAGATCAGGCCAACGTTTCAGAAATTCCTGTGAGGCAAGTGTAATGATGGAAGAGGGCACTTGGTTAGGAGAGATGATGATGTTGATGCTGATGCTGATAATGAGGATAAAAACGACGACGGCGACGACGACGGCGACGACGACGGCGACGACGACGGCGACGACGATGAAGATGACTGTGATGATGATGATGATGATGATGATGATGATGGGGACGACGATCACGATGATGACGATGTAGGCCCTAGAGTTTATAGCTCAACTGAATAATATATAATGTGTAGCATTGTCGATCTAAACTAATTAATGAGTAATTGAGCGAACTCTGCTACACTATTCGATGTAGAAATTGGCATTATATGCCACACATGTAGACAAACATAATAGAACAATCAACCTAAATAAATAAATATACATATATATACATTGTAGGCCTAATTATATATATATATATATGTGAATGCACTAGACTCACTGAAGACACACAGCAAGAAGGATTTTTCAGCACAATATTATGGATCTCTCCATAGCCGAGAAAAGAGCAATTGCCATGGGGCAAGTGTAGGTCTATCGGTGGAAACTAGAATGACAGGAGGCTTACGTGGAAAGACCGGATGTACAATGAGCAGAAAAGGCAAGGACGCAATGTCAGGCTGGAATAGATGTAGGGACCGTATGTGAAATGATCAAAAAAGAAGTGGACCAGGGTAGGGTTATAACAAAATAAGGATAGACTGGGGGAAATGGACTGAAGGGCCTATCAAAGTATGAAGGGAGGGGAATAAAGGAGAAGTGACATCTGGGGTAGGGAGTCACTCTCGATTCTCGAAAGGCGTCAGATTAGAGACAGAGAACGTCATCGACCGACTGTTATGGAGAAATTGTCTCTCGAGGAAGGAACTGGAAACTACGATTTCCCAATTAAGACGGTTGAGATACAATATGTAGGTCGACAGGCCGAGATCTGTAGAGATGAGCTAAAGTGAATTAGTAAGTTAAGTTGATTTAGGTAAATACATTTAAAGTTAACGTTGAACTAATAATTATATTAGACCGAAAGATAAGCTTGCAATGTACTGGTTGAACTTTAAAAAATCACATAGCCTATATATGTATCATCCCGAAGAGACACAAGGAAAAACCACGCCTCTTCCAATAAGAATGATGTGCAGATTAGTGCTCGATTAATAAATCTACAAACAACTATGCCCTATAGTAAGCATAAATCTTTCCAACATTATAGCAGGTAAAAATTCTAATCAATGGATTTAGAAGGATTACATTGCGGTAGGTTTATTTAGTTTCATTGAACGTACGTGTTTGGAGCTTTTAAAGAACAGTATAGGCCTATAATAGGCCTATTACATGTATGTCTATAAGTTAACAGATTTTCTACTTCTTTGTAGTAAGACTGAATGCGAGGACACCCCAACATCGACTGCAAAGCAAGGCATTCTATTTAAGTATAGATATGGAAAGATAATATTATGTTGTAAAAGTAAATTAGTGTTTCGTGTTGCAGATACGAGTGACATGTTTTCCAGGTGCTATTGGTTTCACCTGATTGGTCTCTGCTTCACCCACGGTTAGTACAACGTAATTACTAATTTATTTGGAACTTATATAGCGCCGATGTTGGGGCACAAGGCATTAGTCCATGTTGCACATAAAACAGGGTAAGATCTGCTGAATGGCAAGTTTTAAGTTTTGAATGAAAAACTTGTGAAAGCTTTCCAGTTGGAGCAATTTTGTTCTGGGGCGTTGGTAGGATGAGGTGTCATGCGGTATGGTCCATGAGCTGTAACCTTCTATTCAGGTTCATCCCAATGTGTAGGCATGCACACTTCTTGTTATATTGGCCCATAATGCGTTGGCATAATTGAGACTCTTCTAGGTGTTCCGCGCCTGACGATCCTTCATTTGGTGACACTTCGAACACTGCTTCGTCTCCTCAGCATCGACTGTAGGTATATACCGGTAGAATGTTTAATACCTTTGGCTGTTCTCAGTTCGCCGTTTTCACAGCCTTCCTAACTCAAGACAAGGCATCGTCTGCTGCTAGAAACCTCTCTCCCATAACTAAACTTTGCAATCGCTTAAGTCCATCCTTGAAGGTCATGATTCATACATGTAGGTACCTAACCGATCGAGGTGTAACACAACTGTTAGACTTTGCGCCATAGTGAATAGTGAATCAGTTCTACATTTTCTATGACAAAAAAAGAATCGAAACATCTTCTTTCTTTGATCGTCATAATCATTGAACAGCTCTTTCGTTAGAGCTAAGATCGCCAGGCTATCGTCGGATTCATCTTCGATGCACTACCAAGAAGCTAACCCACAGGTATACTGCCTTCAGTGGCGGCTCTGGACTTTTCCAGCAGATGGTCCACAAAGGGGTCGGGGATCTGACAGATAAAGTAGACTCAAATTCGGAGGGGTCGCCTGGGGGCCACAAACGCAGCGGATGGGACATTGGCCCCTCATGGCCGCTCTTGTTGAGCCGCAACTGAATGCTTTTAGTCTCTCTCGTCAAGTCCTGAAATCATGTGAAAAATGCTAGAAACTACATGTACATGTACGTCTAGCCCACTTCAACTCCTCGTCTAAGTGTAGGCCTGTAGGCCTATATAAAACACCAAAGGCTGAACGAACCGCGGGTGGCAAAGCGTGTTTGCTAGCACCACTTTATTGATTTCCAAATTAAAGTCACAGATTTTGAAAGGTGAAACTATAGGCAAACATTGAGACCAGAACATAACTTAACTTGGCGGTTAAACTGTGGTCATTTATCGCAACCAGAATGTCACGTGGTATGAAAGATTTTTTCTTCAATCAATGCCACCATAGGCGAAGACCTAGATGGGACAGGAGGGACCATGACAGAAGGAGACGGTCCCTGTGGAGGTGATGGCGCTGTTCATATCCTTCCATATTTCATAAATATTTTTAATTTCTATTGTGTTTTCCACTGTACGCCCATTTTTTGCTGCATCCATGTTTGGGAATTGAAATTTGTTCGACATATTCCTCCCAAACCCAGTACTAAGTCACTGCATGCCTATGAGTGTTGCGTCTATTACACTATGCGTCTCGTGCTTCCAGTCAATGCATGTAGCTACAGTACACCAAGCGTAGGTATACGCTCCATTTACATTAGTTAGATAGGTCTAGATAATAACGTTAGCGTAACAGTTATGTGTAGGCATTTTGTTTCTCTGTATAATAGGTCTTGCAATCTCAGTCGATCGACCATACAGATGCGTCCTTGATGTCCAAGAGGGACACTGTCAAGAGCAGCTCTTACGTTGGTTCTACAACAGCAAAACCGGTCATTGCGAGACGTTTGTTTACAGCGGATGCGGTGGAAATGCAAATAACTTCAACGCTACCATGTATTGCCTTCTTGCCTGCAACGGAACCGAAGGTTTCATGCTTCTTCTCTATCTACTTACTATTAGAAACATGTTCCTGCTAATTATTATTTTCATATACATATATATATGTAGTTGCATATTTAACTAAGAAAATATCGTGAATGTCCTTAGGCCTAATTGCCCTAATTGTTGTAGTTTTGTCCTTTCTAGGCAGGCCTAAAAAGTTATTCACAAGACCCTATAAAAATTTCACTACGTAAGCTTACAATCTTACATCCGTTGAACGGTTTCGCTTAGTCTGTGAATTCTGTCTAACCACCCAGTGCTATTTCAACAGCAGTTCTGGGCAAAGCTATGCACTGGGGACTCTGACCCACGGGCATTAACATTCAAACTGTGAATTAAATCAATAATATAGAGAGTATAAATGCATTGGGACTTTTGGCATTCACTTTGTAGCGAAATGAATTATTTATAGCATCGCCCTCCTCCTTCATTTAGGCTGGGAACTGGCACAATATCGAGGCGGAGTAACTATTTCTAATAATGTGGTTATGTGCGGTTTTTATAGCTGACACTCACGCGTACTCGATTACGTCAAACGACACCGATCAACTGAAGATTGGAAATGTAAAAGATGACGTAGCCAACGATCAGGCCAAGGTATTCAAATATACGCACAGCCTATGTTGTAACATGAAGTGTTAATATTCACATATCTCGTAGGCCTCGATCTATCAATCAATCAATTTCATTAAATTAAAATCAAATATGTCCATTTGCAATTGCAGCCAAACAACAGTAGCCAAACGTCTATATATCTACGTATTCACATTTTAATAGTAGCAGTAGTATTCCACATTTAGTAGCAATCACAAATCATGAAACAATTAGGCTCCAAAGGGATGAATCCCGCTAGCGCGGGGCCTATCGATAAACATTTACGGCTTTTAATTGACGGCTGAATTATTTTTCCAGCAAGTATTATTGGTAAATGGAGGTTACAATGGATTGACTTCCAATACACGTTATAGATTGCTAGAATAACAAAGGCAACCCTCACTATAAGTAGCAAGTTTGAACTTTAAGCACAAAAATAAATTATCTCATTAAGTGAAAACTTAAAAACTTAATTAAACATTAAAATTAGTCAATTTTTTATACAAAACCCTTTAATGTGGTTTGACAGTAACAGTAGCAGCAATTTTTATATTGCCTTTAGTGACAATTCAGTAACACTTCGACAGACCAGTATACATTTATACTCTTATCCGAGAACATTAAAACAATAATACTATACAAAGCCTGCAGAAGGTGGATGACATGCACTTTAAATTTTATGAATCTCCACCACCAGACGAAGAGCATGACACCAACCGCATCTTTCCATCACTAAAACCGCCCCGGGATGACACTTGCTCCCGGACTATTAGGTCTATTTGCGGATCTTGCATGCCTGAATAACATACACTAATTAAATAACGGCGAATTCGCATTATAGGCCTATGAATCATGCCTATGGCAGTATAGCCTACCAACTAGCTGAGCTTTATCTCAATCGTTGGCTGTTTTGATCCTTTGAATTAAGTGATATGCGAATACGCTCTCGCGCACAGACACTATGATGCAGATGTGGGGTTTTTCCGCCGGTGCGAACGTCCACAGTTCAGCAAAAAGTTTTCATGTGGTCAGCCTATCTTTATGAGAAACGTTGCCTAGCAACCTCCGAAGCGAAGCCTTGTCTTGTCTGTGCCTCCCTCTGTAAGCGTTCGAACACCTTTCTATTCGATCGATATTTCTTAGTGTCATGTCGGCACCCCATTGGAAAGCGGTGGCGTAGCGGTGTGTTCTGTGCTTGCAACCGAAGAGTCGCAGATTCGAACCAACTTCAAGTCACTGCGTAACGACCTTAGACAAGTAGCTCAACCATAATTGTCTGTGAGGAAGGCAACGGGAAGCCACTTCACTCATCGCATCCCCGAATGGCATGAAATCAATGGACCTGCCTTTGGACAGAGAACTCACCATCATCATCATCATCAAGTCGGAATCACCAGGGATGAGTTTCTTTTCTACGTGGCGCTGTTTATCAAGCTACAGTCAGGCAACAATGTTAATTACATATAATTATGATTAGGTTCACTTGAAGACTCAATGCTGTGGAGTGTGGAGACGATCGCTATTCTGCAGACCATGTAGTCAACGGAACGCGCAGCTATGCGAAATCACTGGTCTCACTTCTAGATATCTTGTTCCGAGACTCAAGTTGCAATTATACGTGTTTGAATAGTTATGGGTAGCCAATTTGAAGGTATCACATGTAAGTGACCCTTCGTTCGTTTTGAATTCAGACCCTCAGACAGAAATTCCGAGCACCTAAAAGCAGAGCAGGCTCTGGGCAGCCACGGTCCTCCTAGAAAAAACTTCTTACAGTCCTCTTAGAAAAACTTAAGTGAGTTTGTTCTATAGCAAAACATAATAAGCAAGGTAATATTCAGATGTGTGAAGCTTGAACTGTTGTATTAATTATGAACTTTACTTAACTATTTAGCCTATTATATCTTTCATAAGTTGGTTGTCTGGCCCACGGGCATTTGCCCCTTTGCGAACCTGTTTAAGTCGAAAAAGGCGTGAAGTAAATTGATTGTTCTTATGCACTGTTTTGAAGACAACTCCTGCGTTCAAACAAGAGATTCGTTCCAAAAGAAGCAACAACCATCCGAAGAGAAGTATAATCCAACGAACACCAAGCAACCAAGACAAGAAAAACGAACCGAAAGATGCTAATGACATTCAAGAAATCTTATCGCAACTGTCGCGCTCTGTAAATTTGATGGAAAGAATTGTACAAGACAACATGGGCAAGACACCAAGGAAGCGATCAGGAAAGAAACAGAGACGTCATAAATCTCTCCCTTCCACTGCATCAATTGGCACTCTCGTATCGAAGCATTCGAACGCATCAGAAGTAAAAGAAGAAGAAGGCAAACAAAGGTCTTTGAAAGCAATAGAAGTGAACAATCACTCCGAGCATTCTAATGGCCAGGAAGATGATGTGACCGATTCTAGCGTAGAGGAAAGAAACATGCTTGATGTGAAGATCAAGAGCATCATAAGCGATCCTTCGTTCATTTTCTCGTTCAATAATATCAGCGCACGAGATATGTCTGCTCTGAAGGAGGCCGTATTTGGGATGGACGCCAAAGCCCTTCGTTTAGTTACGCCATCAACCCAGGCAGGAGGTGACAACGTTGACGAAGCGGACGCAGGAAGTAGACCAGGCGAAACTACCATCCTGAAAGTGGAAGAAACTGACGGGAAGAATCAGGTGGTGGAATAGCTTCCATTAAAAGAAATCTAGAAAGAGCGGGATTTGGGTGCATGACTCCTAGGTACAAATAGCATGTTTCTACTGTATACATGGAAGAGATGTATTTCAGTTTAGTGAAGAATAACAATACGGTCTTCGTTAATTAGGAGTGCACAGAAGTGTCTGAACTCAAAAAGTTTGCAACAAAAACGATTCTATTCTATTCTAGGTAGTGTGACCACATTTCTCTTCTGCCATTCCGGGACAGCATGTCAGTTTTTTCGACCTAAATAAAATTCAGCTGGGTTCATTGGGATGAGCGCTATACTTGCGCAATGGCCCAGCTGAAATCTGTTTCAAGAATTTTGAACTAATAAAGCATCTACTTGAACTTTTTTAAATTACAAACTCTAATTTCAAGAAGGCAAATGCCACGCGATCACGTAAGTTAATCATTTTGAAAATTAGTAAGTTAGTAAGTAAGTACTTTATTGAACCGCTTGCAAAAACACTGCGGGCACCTCATAATATGAACAACCAAAAATAATCAAAATTGGAACGTATACTGGCAGAGTGCAGCACTACGGTGATGATGCAAATAGGACTTAGACGTTGAATCCACACACCTCAAGAGACTGCAACTTAGGCCCTATGAAGCTTACTAGTGCCAGCTATAGGCCTATTACCAGATTGCCCGGACAGCATCACGTCATTCCTATCCCAAAAACATTACGTTGACTAAAGATTTGTGAATTCACAACCAAATCCTATCACCAACCTACAACTCCCTACTGCAAGTTCAAATGTGCTCGTGAACTCTTTACTATCCAGCCGCCTATACATGTAGTTCTACCCGATCATCAGTCTCAGTCTTTCTCGATCGATCTCCGGTCACTTCTAATCTCAAATTCTCCAACCGAGGTATATCCCACAGTACAACACACCTCTGAAACGCATGACAACCTTCCTCTCGCATCATTTCGGATCTTCTACGTCATTGTTAATCAATGACTGTAGCCTGTCCTAGATTCTTCCATCATCCCTCGAACTTTCCACTCAGAACTGAAGTATGACGTCTTCAAGAATTCGCCTCATTCGATCCTCCAACTTTAAATTCTAAGCGACATCCACCTTAACAACTGCTATGTCTCCCCTCACCTTCAGGCAGCCCAACCCAGACCTCATTCGTACAACCCTTTTTAACAACCTCTCTGACTTGACGTGGCGCTCGATAATTAACAGTGCCCTGCGCTTGACTTCGAGTGGCACTTAAGAAGTTTGGAGTTCACGATTATGATTAAGCCTACGATTAGACTTAAACTTATTACCACTTATTGAAGAATGTAGGTCAATAATATCGTTTTAGAGAACGACGAATGAGTTGGTCACATAGAATCAACATGTTTTATTAATTTTCTCATTTTGAAGGGATGCCCTGAAATACTATGCCCGAAAGCGACAAGGAGACTATAATTACTTCGGCACTGGTTGTTATTTCTACTATCAAATAATTGGGATATTAAAACAGCATCTTCTACATGATTGATCATAGAAACACCATCCCAGGACGTTACATTGTCCCAGAATTGACCTGCCCGGGATGCGGGACATTTGGGGACAAGTGGTTACCCTAGTACAGACACAGAACCAACTCGAGTCAGAGAAACTAGTTGAAGAACTGGCGCTATATCAAATCGACTACAGGTTGAGATTCATGGAGAGTAAATCCTGGAAGCGAGGACCGTGCAACTGCGGGATCGTTACAATACGGTAGCCTGCTCTGTGGGTAAAGAAAATGGGGTAAATATACAAAAAGTCGTAGCAGGTTGTAAGATTAATTTATTAGCCGTCAACTTGCTTGGAAGATTTGAAAGGGGGCGACTCTGTTTGGGAAGTGTACTCGATTACTTTCTGGAACCTGTAAGAGGTTGAACAATGAAAACTCTGTCAACTAACTGTGTATCTTGGGGGTCGTCCATAAATGACGTCAAGCGAAATTGGCTGATTTTTGACACCCCCCCCCTCCCCCTTGTCACACTTCGTCACAAAAAGTCTGACCCCCTCAAATATGACGTCACAATGCTCTGACCCCCCAGAAAAAACCGCTTCATTTAATTTCAAATAAAACATAAAAATTAATAATTAACTTTTTTAAACATTGCTGAACTTAGCATAAAAAATCATTTTAAAATAATCGTAGACTCATCGTCTATTAATGCTAAAAAAATGCAATGTTCAGAATAATTTTTATTCTTTTATTTTCTTATAAAAAGAAGTAACCTATAGAATTAATAGTAGTAATTATGTATAGCAATATTGAAACTTTGCGGTAGAACGACTTATAGTTTTTTCCACAGCAGGATGAAAAGTTCTGAAGTTCTGGTTGAATCATAGCAAATTATTATTTTATGATTGCACACAATTAATTTTATGCTTCTCCATTTTCCCATGGGGAAGCAAAATGCTCCTTAATGGAATAAATTGGGGTAGCACAGATCTGTTCATCCTGTGGTATAGATATTCCATTCAGCTCAAGATCTTCTTCCTCCATCCAATCCACACTCTCTCCATTTTCTTCTCTCGCGAGTATAACCATTAGTTCACGTTGCCGACGTGCAGCTACTCTCTGTGGCCTAATGCGTTTTGGTGGAATAATTGATTCCTGCTTGTGAGTTGCAGAGTGGTTGCGCAGCATGACTAACGACGCGAAGTATGTGTGACATTTTTTGCAAATCCTGTCGCCGATAAGGATTTGAAGAGCGAGGAAGGATGTCATCCACTTTCAAACTTTGAGCTACAAACAGAGATGGGAATTTATGAGATGCTCCGTCTGTTGTCCTTTGTTGCTTTATAAAATATTAAAGGACGTTTTTATAAATTTATCAAAAATTATTTTTTAATGTGACGTCACATTACTCATACCCCCTCCCCCCTCGTCACACATCGTCACAAATGTCAGACCCCCCTCCCCCCCTAAGTGCGTGACGTCATTTATGGACGGCCCCTTGTCCAGCCTGAACTCTATCAAAGCGTCTGACAAACTACCTTGTGGAATCAATGCGCTCGCACAACTATGTGTTCGGAGAGGCAATGGTTCTGGTCAAAACTTACATGATATGTTAGTTGAGAACAGGAGAATTTGCAGTGAATTAATCTCTGGTTGGATGTAGAGTGAAGGTTGAGGCAAATAGAGGGATCGGGAATATCAATGAGTTACTAACGGAGGCATATAAGTGTGAATTCAGTTTTAGATGGGTTTATGCAGGCACAGAGGACTTGAGGTCATCCAGATTTGATGATTTGGAGATCCACATGGAGAACATCCTTTATGGAGATGGAAAAACCGCTTTGAGAAACAGAGATGAATAATTGGGTATCGTCAGCGTATATCGGAGATTGTCATCTGAGTAGAGGTGAGCCGGATGCCCTTTCCCCAATAGAACCTTGTGGAACACCCCAGGTGAGTGCCACTGAGAGGGCATGATTGGGATTTGGGAGAAGGCTGTCTATGTTTTTATGGAGAAAGAGCGGGAAAGGACACAGGATTGAATTAAAAGTATACGACCATTGTCAGTAAACCCAAACCACTTGAAACCAGATTGACTGTCTTTCAGTAAGAAGTCAGGGTCGAGTTTGCACTGCTTGCTACTTGTTACGAATGGGAGACCTCAGTCTCTGATGTTGGATGGAAGGCGGATAATGATAAAATAGGCGGGGACAGAACAAGGACAGTCATGAGTAGAGTAGGGAGTATCTGGGGGTGAGTCGATCAATTGTGGTTTTTGAAGGGAGTTATTGAAGAGAGAGAGATGTAGGGGCCTAGTCACTAGCAGTCATCTTTCCCGAGCAGAAGGAACAGAAAGCAGAGCAAGAGAAGAATGGGGAAGAGAGTTTATATTCTTAATATTAATAACGACGCGTCAATTTCCTAGGCTATGCAATATTCATTCTGAGTATTTATATAGCATCCCATCAAGAACATACACAGAAGCGCTCCCAGTTCAGCCACGACTAAAGAAAAAACTTGAAGGACATGATAAAATTCTGAAACTAAGAAGAAGAAGAAGAGAGCAGAGGAAGATGAGAAGAAGGAGGAGGAGGAGGAGGAGGAGGAGAAAGAGGAGAAAGAGGAGGAGGAAGAGAAGCCATTGTCAATATGCAGAGAGTCAAGGTATACTCTGCACAAGTATAAACAGTTTTACAAAGATATCATTAGGACTACCTTTGATTTTCGTTCTCGATCGCTCGCTGCAAAAACACGGAGAAAGGCATGTCCGCGCATTCCAAACTGTCACGCAGTCTTGTCGTCCGTTGAGACTCATCGAAACGTTATAACGACCAATTCATAGCTTCGGGCTTCTTCTCACACAATACTTCCGCTTGTACTATCAGTATATAAAGACTAGCTGTATTTGCAAAATTCGTCCATTACCGAAGTGTCTACATAATAACTTGTTATGTAAGTATGATCAATGTTTGTAAGGATGCTGTGTGCGTTCGAATCAGGACTGTACAGTTCGATTCAAAACCTAGTTTTCTTGGATTAGCTTAAAATGCCTAAAAGATCTCAGAGGTCAAAAAGTTTGGCTGTTTAAGTTTCTTACTTTTAGAGTCAAAACCTCTAAATTGATCGTAATTGTGATCGGTAACGTTCACGTTGCCTTTTACGCTCACTGGATTTGTCGCCAGCAAGATACAGCGTAAGCTATGCTATATACAAATTATGTGAAATGCTTCGGAGGGGCGCAACCATAACATTTTCCTCTGGGGTGCTCATATCATAGAACGTCGTTGGAGTGAAGCATTGTAATGTATTGTATTATATTGTATTGTATTGTATCTGAATGATGATTGCTAAATAATAGCGTGTAACACCTCGCATTTAAATGTAGATCTTTCTTTTTTCTCTCTCTCTCTCCTATTGTCTACTTAGTTAAGTAGTTAAGTCCTAGGGCTAATTATTTTATGTTATTATCCTAAACCAGCCGTCTGGACATGTTATATTTAAATGTGTAACCCGATTAGAGGGACAATTTGTCTCTTTAGGGTTTTCTGTTCCCTTGTTCCCAATACGATTGTAACTATGTGTATGTTTTCTCTGATTTACATGTATCTTGTAATGTTTTTTGGACCAATAAACATTAGGGTAAATGGTTAATTTAAGCCTTTCTAGAGCGCTTCTACTAGGGTGAACCGTTCAGAAGCGCCGCCAGTGCGCAAGTCCCGGGAGAAGAGGTTGGTTTTGAGAAAAGCGAAGGAGGAAAAGGGACTGCCAGCTAGAATATTAGAGCTAACAGATGGAGAAAGACGAGTGCATAGGCAAGGACCAATTCAAGCAAACGATCGAGACTGAGCCATAGTTGGTCTAGTTCGAGGAACCAAGAGGTTAAGTATTTTGAACGAGCTAAGTGGACGGATGGAGGAAACTGAATGAGGCCGAAGTACTACATCAACCAGATAACTCGGAGTAAAACCCCGCTGAGCCCGAAGAACAAAATGAGAATTTTAAATTGTATACGAGCATGGAGAGGGAGCCAGTGAAGTTCATCAAACATAAAGGTTGAGATGCGACATAAACGAGGAAAGCGAACCATCAGTCTAGAGAAGTGAAGTATCGTACTAAATGCACCCTACCCTTCCCACAAGAAAAGAAAAACTCATCGGAATTAGGCCTGCATCAATTGTGTGGATCAACTTTTTATCCAGGGCCTGAGCATCACCACAACCTCTGGTTGTGCCTCTGATTCTTCATGCACTTTTGGGTCGTACATTTGTGTCCGGCGTGCGTACATTAAATACCACTTGACCTAAACAAAACTAAGAAAACATAACATCTGAAGAACTTTTCTTCAACTTCAGTTTTTTCCAGCTCTGACTCGAGCGTGTGCTTTAGGCTGTTATGCTTGTATACGCAGTAAATCTACTGAGTTGTAAATAAAGTTAGCATAATGGCAAACGCATTCAATATATGCTATGTCGAAATTTAACCTAGGCCTATGCTACATGTTTCGCTCGACTTCTTGTAATGAACTTAGGAGTTGAAGATTCGCTTCTGACAGATACAGGAAGTAATTTATATGTCAAGAGCGTTAACTCGTCGATGTAGTCCCACCGCTCATAACACGGCTAGACATCTGATGCTGCTTTATAGTCAACGAAGCGCTCTATAAATTATATGCCTCTGAATGTTTTATATTGAAGCACTGCTGATTTGCACTGTTCTCTATTTCCAAAACATAGCGCCTACTGTTGAGTCTCCACAGGGAAATAAGTCGCATTTATTCTTTAATATTTCTTCTCCGATTAAATTATGTAGAGTTTTGTAGATATAGACGACAGCAGGTGTATTTGCCGAGATGTTTCCTCTCAGTGAATCGACTCGTAATTGGCTCTGTCTGGCTGGTCTATTCCTCACGTTTGGTAAGCAAATTCACTAACACATAAGCCAAACGGACATGGATTCATTAGCGACGCAACAGGGGGCGTCTGCCCTACCCCAATCCCGCCCAGTCTGGGTCTTGGGGTTCGTGTAGATCCGACGAACTTTTGTATGGGGAAGGGGTACCCTACAATGTACATGCATGTGGCTTGTGATTTGACATTTCACATTTAAGGTCATCTGCATCCAATAAAGACAAATTTTGTTACCAATCGAGATGATTTAGGTACTTTTATTTCTAAGTTTTACTTGAAGAGTTTGAGGCCAAGAGGAGACCAAATTTAACTCCATTTGGCAAAAAAATGAATAAAATTGTGCAAGATCCTGGGGCTCCGAACCACGCCCCGATGGGGAGTTTATGACTCTCCTCCATGCCCCTAGTCGCTAGGGGCTATTGCGTTCCTCCAGACCTCGAAGCTCTGACGACGCCACTCGGCCAATTGCAGCTTCTCAGTTTAGTTAGATCTTTGTTAGGTGACTGATGGTTTCTGTAGCAAACTATGCTGGGTGAGTATAACATCCAAAGCGTAGGCCAATAGTCAACAACAGTTTCTTGGCCCTAATAGGTCTTATTTTTCTCGTGCATTTGTTTCTTCTATTCCGTTCAGTACAAATCAAATATAGGGGCTTGTCAATTGTGTTCCCTATCAGCAGGTCTATCAAGATTCGATGGACAATGATAAGCACTGATTGATCGATCCTCTATGGAATCATGGGTTTCATATGAGTCTTTGGGAAACCCCGCCACTGTTTGGACTGTCATTTTGACAGTGCCAGTCCCAATCCTGGAGAAAGAAAGAGGGCGACACCAAATCATCTTCGTTATGGAGCGGTGTCGTTAAAAAATCAACAACTCATGAGCCTTTGGGAGTATGCTGACAGGGTTTCGATTACCTTAACTTCCTTAAGTATTTGGCACAACCACGATATACATAGGCCTATGATGATCATTGTGGAAGATTGGCCGATGGAATAATTATCTCTGCCACTCAATCTCAGAGAAAACAGTTGAATCACTTTGCGCCACATATACCTTGTATCCTGGGCAATGATATTCCTGGTGGTTGAGTTACAAATAAAGTTTATCTAAACGTGCCTAACTGCCTTTTATTATTTTCCGACACATTCAGCTGTGCTATAATTTGTATTATAATTCGTGCTTTGGGCTCTCCACCGATTTTCACAATGGGTGAAAACGTAGGCTACAAGTATAGTTTATGTATTGCATGCGGTTAAACATAACCATGGGCTTTTACACCAACAACCTTTCTGCCTGTTACTCGCTGACATTTTATCTGTTTCCATCATTGGCGGCACCACAGCTGAGTCGATGACGACGTGGTGTTTGCTCTTTCAGCTCTTGCAATCTCAGTCGATCGACCATACAGATGCGTCCTTGATGTCCAAGAGGGACACTGTCAAGAGCAGCTCTTACGTTGGTTCTACAACAGCAAAACCGGTCATTGCGAGACGTTTGTTTACAGCGGATGCGGTGGAAATGCAAATAACTTCAACGCTACCATGTATTGCCTTCTTGCCTGCAACGGAACCGAAGGTCTATTTCTTCTTCTCTATTAATTTGCTATTAGATACACTTTCCTCTTAATGTCTCATTATTATAGTTCCTTTGCTTTTCCTTGTCAGACTTTTAGGCTATATTGGCTAAAATCTTTCACTTGCAAACTTGTAGCTTTTATTTGATAAGGTTTAGTACCTACCTTACTAAATGCCTACCACTCAACCCTTTCCACCTTTGAATCACGGCAAGTCGGCAACGGAAAGAAAAGTAACATACATTATTATTAAACTGTCATTTATAGCGCGCTTAATCAAAATGAATTTGCACGAAAGCGCGTAACAGAAGTCTAATCAAGATAAATCTTGAACAGATTATGTCTTAAGGCTAGTCTTAAAACGTGACAGTGTCGATGATTTGAGAATAAAGTTAGGCCTACTAACTGAAAACTGAAAAAGATAATAAATCACTATTTGGCATACAATATTATATATAGAAAACTCCTCACAAAGGAAATGGTTCAGAGTTCAAGTGGTATGTTTATCGTAGCATGGAATCACGACGATATTTCTACCACCAAGCACCTTTTTACTTCGCTATTGGGAACTCATAATATAGGCCTACATAGGCTTGTACGCCGACTCCAATAAGCGTAGGCATAATACACGGAGACAGACCATCGAGTTGGCCCCAGACGAGGTTAGCACTGGACACCATTTGTGAGTCTTTAAAGTTGCTATTTGACTGTTAAAATACAGGTAGGCATACAAATACATTTTTATGCTTTGACGTGTACGGTTATAAGTCCGAAAAGGCCAACGCACGTCTGACCATAAAAGGAAACATTGTATTTTCTTGAGTAGTCTTAATGTTTTCATTTTAATTCAAGCTGACACCCACAAATACTCGATTTCATCAAACCAGACGGATGAACTAAAGACAGGAAATGGAAAGAACGACCAAGTTGATCCGTCATCGGTAATAATTGAATTACTCTATATTGACGACTAGTCGAATCTTATCTAAATGTGATTTAGATTAGATTAGTTTGATGATTAGGCTTATAGCGTTTAAATCCAATCACTCGTAGGCAACACGGGTTGACAAACTCCATCGTATACTTTTACTCAGCACGGCCAAGTCTGTGGGCGAGCTCTCGGTCACAACAATAGGCTACCGGAAGGATGACTTCAAAGGCACTCAGCAATTCCAATTTCGCCAAAATTTTAAGTGTGATTCTCTGATAAAAAGCAGCCAGCATAATAAATGCAATAGTGTTGCAATAGATCATGCTGATATAAGCTCTGCAAATATCATACATGCATGATTACTAAATTTAAGTAATTATGAACATCTAAATTGTAAGTTGATGCAACATTGGTGTTTATAATCATTAACGGTCGCTGACCGCACAAATATCGCTACCTATAGGAACTGATGGCGATAGTTGAAGATTTCGTTATTTACCATTGGTTAATTTGTTTATTGCCCAGGGTATAGGACAGGCATTGGCCATGTTTTGAGTTTTGTTGAAGAGTTGGCAGAGAGTCAATAAAGCGGTTACGGGAAACTATAAAAATAATCTCAAAACCATTATTAATTGCTAAGTTATGTTATAACGATAAACGTAATGATATAAACGACCTTAAAAAATGCTAGACTGCCTTTTCCTCTTCACTTGACATAGTCACAAAAAGATGACCATACAATTCGTAGGCCTAATAAAACATAGGACTAATTAAATATAGGCCTATATTTTATTTGTGTTTCTAGAAATCTCCTGCATAATAACCGTCATATATTCCTGCAAAAGAAGTTGCAGCTGCCAGGTGGTCAGAAGGAAAACTAAAGACAACCTGAATCGCAACAATGCGTAAGAAAGAAGAAAGAAGGAAGACCTCAAATCAGTCTAATCTCACCAAACATTATAATGTACGTAAGATTTTGAGTTCAGGTTCTGGCAGAATGGTCGGTTAGTAATCCCTAAGGGCTAGGTGACAGCATTTGAGGTCGACTAAGCAGGTCCACCAGATACACGGGCTGTTAAACTAATTTATCCAAATTCACATAGTCATTGTGTTGTCATTTATGGTAGGCCTAATAAAAGCTGTTATGTGTTCTCAATTTCTCATCTTCTCATTACAGATGTTACACTAAGACCTATGAATGTTGACCCCACAATTAGTCATATACATGTATTATAATTGTCAGCCTCACAAAAACCGGCGAATGCTGGCTTCATGATAAGACTATTGGAATAAGTATCCTTCGGATCTCCGGCTCTTGCCTAAGAACTCGCTACTCTAATTTTTATTCCGTTCTGAAATCTGTTTTATTTGACCGAGGTTGGAGCAGGTAAATTTCTTGAAGAGGTGCGATATCAAGTTTGATTGATTGATTGATTGATCACTAGAATTTAAACCAATGAGTTGGCAATAACCGTTACTGTCTACACCACACGTTCTGCGTGTGTGCATTGTCCTTCATTTAGGCTAGTTACTTTCATGCACATATTATCCCTTGAGATCTGTGTTCCTTTCTGTCAGAATTTAATTGTTAAGCTATTCGGAAAGTATAGAATGGCTAAAAACCGTTTGAATTTGAAAGACATCCACAGGCCTATGTGTTTGCCTAGGGTTATGCATGACCTGTGTCCATATATTGAACCCTAGCTCTTACAGGGTATACAATACGGGAATTAAAACAATTTCTTGCTAATTATTCTGTGTAAGACTGCATTGCCAGAGTTGTAAGCTGAGTGAGTAACTACAAATATCAAAGCCATTTCTTTAGTTGAGTTTTTTTCTAATTATTAAGCTTTGTCTGACACATGGCAAATATGGCAGTCATTAGTCTGATTTGGTAAAAACAACTCGCGATATTAACTGGAGCGACACAAGCTTCTGCCTCTTTTATAAATGACGTAGAATTTGTTTGGGCTTATGTCTAAATCTTCGTGTTTTCAGACGATAAAAACTGCGTAAATTACCGACGATAGATGGGGTGTGTGCATGTCATCCCATTAGCTTAATTGACCCAAGTCAAGTGGTTGTAGCCCGGTATATAGGCCCTAATTAATATTCTAACAACAAATCATTGGTTAGGCCTAGACCATAGATTATGCACTCATGATTATTTCAGAATAAAGACTGCAAGAGTAGAGACCACCACGAGGAGGTGTTTGCAAATGCCTCTGTAGTTCATTCATCGTAAGCCCTGAAATAACTAAATTTGAGCACAATCACCAGAAGCAAGCACCCGATATTCCAAATTCCATGAAATTATAATATAGCTAAGTTTTCTGTTGCCACAAACGAAAACGAATGAAGTGACATGAGTAATAACATAATAGACTATATGCCAAGCCACAAAGAGAAGATAATGCTTTCTGAAAGAGATAGATGGCAAGCAAAGCCAAGCACAAAAAGAAGATGGATGTCCAAACAGAGCAGCAAGCAGGACCTGGTCGCTAAAGGGTAAAAGCCCTTTACACCAGCTAACTAAGTGCTCGTCACCGGTGAAGCAAAATGTACAGTCGATGTCGGTGTCTTGATAGGAGCAGGTCATCACTTCGGCTGTGATCGCAAAGCAAAGGATAGTAAAGGTAATGTCCGGTTCGAACCGGATCTTGTGTTCACTGGATCAGCCTACTCCAGACAGACCCTGGCTTTTTCCATCCTCCACCTCAAAAGGCTGTGGATATATTGCACCTTCAAAACAATTAAGGTACATCTAGAATTTCAGGAAAGTGGACATCGCACGTGTTGTCCGCTTTTTGCGAAGCAAAATGGTTAAGGTCTGTGTGTAGGCCTATACGTTATCGATGAGAAGTTGTAAAGCTGATGACTCATGAGGAGACATAAAATGGTGTTTTCTATGAAGGCATTTTTCACATATTTCAAATGTTTCTGTGCTGAAGATTGTTGTTTCAATCATAAGTAAATCCAATGATTTAGGTCGAGAGTCTGAATAATCTTATGTTAGCGAGGTATACAATTAAACGATTTGTGTGATGAGACTGCGGACGTTGTCAATGCGTCTGTAGGCCTATAGTAATTTCCACCGACTTAAAAGGGAGTCATTAGAAGGTTCATGCACAGCCTGCAAAGTACGTTGGCATTTCATCTTCAAGTCCATTCGTGCCATTTATAGCTGCCTCCCTTCGCGAAATGAAACGAAATGATTAATTTCTGACGGAGGGTCCTATAACATCAGCAGCGACGGGTCTTTTGTTGTGCAGGTGCTGGGCCAATTACACACTTGATGAGCCTTCGTCTGATCTGGTTCTCAGCAGACCCTCTACACCCCGCGGGATGGCAGAGACCCCGAAATATTCACGCCCAATTGAACACCGCAGGAGCCTGCCTCTTTCTTCGCATTGTACGGCAGCGCTCAACAGATCAAACTCCGTCGAAAGCAAGCATAAAGAAAGAGCGATTGACCAACGCCGTGGGAGAATAATGAGCTAATTGTCGGTGGACAATGACAGGTCGTCAGCCATTGTCACCTTCGTCGAAACGTGAGAGACATTAGTCAAGCTGTTGGTAGAAGCGGCATTACAGTCCTGCACATGTATGATCCGTAAATATAATATGCTACCATATATGTATAGCTTCAACGGACGGAAACAATCCTACATATATAGGCCTACATACATATATACATATATACTTAATTATGTGCACATGTACATCGTGTAGCAGGCTACATCATATATTTCTCGTCTATAACGCAGAAGAGCATCGAAAGCGTCATCTGTTCTAGCCTATACATGTATAGCGACTGCAGTGTCCTCTGTTGCCATGATGAGATCTCTTCATCCTTCTTCATATGTTGTCACACCCAAACATGTCTAAGTCAACTCAGACATGTACAGAATCTTCATAATTTATAAAGCAATTGAAAAATCACTCGACACGTGCATCTATAGATCCATGCATGCATGTCTAGAATTTTTGCAATGGACCTATCATGGGTCTATCATTCACGCGGTCTACGTATACTTCCCAAATCCCCACCTATGCATATTGTAATTGGGTATATCGTGGGGAGGGTAACTGAAAATATGAACAATTGAACATATGACCTGACACACGTGATATGCTGACTCTTCTCAAGTCAAATGCATATAGGGCTTAATGATCAAGAGAGTAGATCTAAAAATGCACGTGCTGTAAGTTGCAAGTAACACGAGATGTTCAGAAAAGTTGACTCACACATACATCACGTTGCACGTGTTCATGATGTTCATGAACGATGCACCATATACAGCTATAGAGTATACATTAATTATATATATATATTATATGTGGCCTATACTTCCTGCAGGGAATATCATATTCAGTGACCTGGGGGAATTGATTTAATTAATTAATTAATTAATTAATTAATTAACTATTTCAGTCATTCTTAAATAAATTTTTGACTAAATTAATTGACGGCTTAATCTTGATACTACAGCACTAGAAAAGCCTTCTTTCGTGAGTATTATTGCTTGAGAGAATCGACCGTGCGCATAACACCGGTAAGAAGATGACAACGCTCTTTCTATTAGCCCATCTTATTGTGAAGGCCTACAGCAACTCCTGTCGGCCATGAAGGTATTCAGTGGCGTCCAGATAGAGAGGGGTGCGGATGCAAATGACTCCAACTAAACCAGAGGGATTTATTTCTTAGGATGGATTATCGTGCCTTCGTGACACTTGGGATCGGAGGTTTTGCCTCCACCACTCAGAGGGGATTGACGCCCCTGAAGGTATTAATTGTAGAGCAAGTTGTTGGTCACGTAAGGCAGCAGAAGGAGTGTTTTTTGCTGATACCGATGAGACAGTAACAAGAAGGAAGCAACTGTACTGATAGGTGACAGATGATTGTCAAACAGGGTGGCAAGGTTTTCTAAGGAAACAAGCGATCTGTTGTTATGGAGACAGTTTAAGAATGCGACTTTGAGAATTGATTCTTAATTCATCGAGAACAGCAACCATAGACGTTGACTGGGTATAGTGGGACAAGGTTATGATGGAGCTGGGAAAGTTCTGAGAAAATATAAATGATTCAAGATGAAGATCTAGGAGGCATCAAACATTTGGTGCCAATGCCATGGTCATCGCTTCAATCTTGTCATGTAAGCAACAGTTTCGAGTTGCCCTGAAACGAAGAAAGCGCTTGAGCTATTGGAAGAACTCTACATGTATGTGTGTTCCTATGGGACCAAGAGAAATGCTATCTTAATGGAGGCACATAACAATGGAGGGCAAAAATGTTAACTGAAGCGAGTTGTCTGTACAAGATGGAATAGTATACACAGCCTCAATCGTGATGTTGTGGTGCTTTGAGTAGGGTGCTTTTTGCAAAACATTGGTTAGGCCGGCGTTAAAAGCCCATTGTAAACATTCAGTAGATAGCACAAACACACAGCACCCCTTGCTACAGTTAATAAAGTTAAGTAACATGACTATTGTAATTTTTTATACAATGCAATGTCTGAATTTCTGTATAGTCGTAACCTATTACAGTAGTTACTTATTATCTTTGAAACAATCTGCGTTTAAACAGGTGTCCCTCATCGACTCCCAGGCTTGGTGGGGTATGGGACTGTGCTTCCATCACCATGAGTGGGGGAAAGAAGCCCCTGGGACCTATACATGATACATATGTCATGTATATGCGAAAGCTGCAGCAAATACACGAAGTCAGGCGCACAACCAGAACATTTCCAGAATCTGCTCATATTGCAAACACCGAAGTCGTGAAGGAGCGTACTGAAAACACCCTAACCCCTTCTAAGAAGGAAGAACTCATTGAAATTGGATCAATTGTGTGGGTCAACTTTTTTATCCAGGGAGGGGTGCTTAAGTACCCTTCAGCACCCCCCATGCACGAAGTATCTGTCATGTATACACACCTTACACTATATATATATATATACATACATATATAATTCAATATTTACGTGTCTTTCTTTTACGGCATAAACGGTTCTAGGGTTCATTGACCTTTCCGTCGGTTGCAGCAGCAGGTGCAGGGACACTATATAGTGGCGGTGCTGCATGGAAGCAAAATCTATACGCAATTGCGTACCAAAAGAAAGATAAAAAAATCACCAAAAATATTTAAACAACAATTTTTAACGAAATAAAAGAAATAAAATATATAACCAAATAGTTTGTAAATAGAATGAAATTTTCAACTTCGTCAGGCCATACTTACTTAGTACTTAACGGTGTATTAATGCTTTCGAGACTCAAATGGCTAATATATATTAACGGCTTTACATAACGGATGATAATTGAACATTCCCTGTTTAAAACCTTTCTATTTTCATTTTGCTTTTAAATTGCAGTTTACAATTGCGTACCAAATTTTCAGGGCCAGCTCCGCCACTAACGCTATAGAACCACAGGGATGGTATGGTATGGTATGGTATAGTATACCTTTTTTTCATTAATCGCTACAGCAGCACACAATGACATGGGACGTAGCGCTCGTGAATATACTGGTGCCCCGAGCCTGCATGGCTTATGAGTGGAGCCTTGGAAATTTGGAGATTTAATACTATTAGGTCTTCGTGGATTTCAACCTCGCCTCTCTGATGGACGATGATGACTCTGCGTGAGGTTTCACTCGATGCACCAATCGTCGATTTATGTCTTGTGCTTCATTGTGATAACGGTGCTATAGAAGTCGTCAGTATAGCCGAGTTTACCACCTGTTCATCGTCATCATTATCATAATGAATTGCAATGGTTACAGCCGTATAGGTGCTAAACGATAACCGGATATAGGCCTATGCCACAGATTACATTGTGTCTTTATTCTTAGTTAAATCAAAATTTAATGTTCTACACCTCTCGATCTCTGCCCCAGCTGTTTAGCGTCTCCGCGTTTAGGGGCCCCATACAAATTCTGCAGACTTTCGAAAACAGGTGCTTAAGGTATGTGATAAATTATCAATTAATATAGGCCACACCTGGCCTTGCCTTTTAAGCGTAGCTATAGATTTATATTTAGAACTCTTCTGCAGCTCATACATAAGAAATGCAGAGGAAGTGTCACGCGTGAGCTACCCGTCCTTCAATGTTAAGTTGGTAACCAGACCGTATCGAGGCATCCAATGAACATCGCTGTTTCAGTCCATTGGTCTCGTTATCAGAATATCACTAAGAAAGACCTCCTTTCCTTAGCACACGTGTCGACCAATGACCTTGCATTTGGAGGCATCACCATTCGCACACAGTTGAGGTGACGGTCGATCGAGATTTCACTGGTCTCTGAATTCACAAAGTCGATAAAATGTTTAGTGCATCGATTTGCAATCTGATATCAAACTCCAGTCACGTGCTTTCTTAGGTCGGCTATTTAGACACAATTATATGTTTCTGGAATAAGAGTCGTCATAGGCCTAGAACCTAGTTTTGCGCAATTTCCATTTATAAATAATGGAACAAAATATGGTGTCAGCCTGTCAAAGTCTTCAACAGTCTTGTCGCGGAGGAGGAAGACACTGTGATCTGTATCCGATTCCTCCTTTGAACTTAGGCAGGATATCAAAGTTTCCGTCGTCTGCACTTAGCGATTGCTACTACAGTCACTTGTGTTCGTCATCAACACTTTCCCATCATTTGCAGACGACACCAACCTCATCGTGGATGAACAGTAGAACGATGAACCGAAGATCTCACGGGATCAGCGACATTCTCCACCGTACAACGCCTCCAGTCTCCTACAGATCGTCAACGCCACTGGAGTCCGTTGCCTATGGTAACGCGTGTGATAATATTCGGCTTAGAACTTCGGGTAATTTTCAACATTTTCCATCTGTTAGCAAATGATTAGTGCTGAGTGATTAGCTGACGAAATAATGAATGTTCTATTGTAGCAAGTCTGAATTCTGACAGAATTGGTCAGTCTGATCTATAGATTTATTAAACACATGTTGCCGCTGGTCAGACATGCAAGCTTGTTACTTTACGCTAAATGATGCAAATTTAAACTTATTCATGAGATTTGATTCGCAATTTATACTCAAATGGAGAATTAGTCAGGGTGAGCAAAAGTAGTCAGATCTTCGTTATTCGATTATAATGCTGAGCTATGATCAACTTCTGTTGATTGCCTCAGTAGTGACTCATAGACCTACATCAAGAGATAGTATTATTATTATGATAATCTATCCAAATACTATATTAATATATTGATCTCAAACGCTGCAGAGCTGTATAGGACTACTGCAACCTAGCACGTCCAATGGGGGCGAATAGAGGAATGCCCGTAATTCAGTGTGAAGGGCATACGTATAGCAGCGAAATGAGCGAACTTTGTCCCAAGACTCCCAACGAATAAGCAGTGGCGGACCAACAGCGGTAACTCCACCAGGGTGCAGCGGGGTGGTGAGTGGCGATACCACGTCCTTGAAAAACTAAAATGCCCATTGATTTAGCTGTGGTATGGCGAGATCAGGTCGCCATCAAAATACATCTGACCCCTACACTCTCCAGTGGGTACCACGGGAGACGAGCAGGGTTATGAAAAGGAAAACTCAGATTTTAAACCGCTTATCCTCACCTCGGATTACAACAGCAGAGCCAGTCTATACTCCATAGCCTAGAAACAATAAGAGAGTCTGTCGAATGGGTGCATAATGCATATATATATATACACGGTGATTCATTAAAAAACGTACCCCTAGATATTTAATTGTAACTCCGTCAAATATCGGTTTATGTCAAAAAAATTTTAAGTGAACATAGAGGAATCAGTTCTGAATAGGAAGAAAGTTACAGTTTATGTTCAAATTGACCCCCTCGGGCAGTAACACACGCGCGAAGACGCCTACGCCACTGCCTGACTGACTCATCAATGATGCGCTGATCCATTTCATCCCATACCTCCACAATTCGGTGACGCAACTCGTCGACATCATGTATTCGATTTCTGTAGACTTTTTCCTGCATGACGCTCCATATCTTATAGTCCACTGGATTCAAATCAGGGCTATTAGGTGGCCAGTAATTAGGCGGGATGAAATCAGGTGTTTCAGTTTCGAGTAACGCAACGGTCTCCCGAGCTCTGTGCGCAGGAGCGCTATCCTGCTGGAAGATGAAATACTCCGTTATCTCACGAATGTCAGGCAAGAGACCCTGCATCAGTAGAACATCTCTGTAATATTGTCCATTAATCTTAACACCTGGTTCGATGAAATGGATGTTCGTACGACCGAGTGCAGATACCCCGACAGATACCATAAGGGACTTGCTGAAAGTTGGTCGAGTCCGCAAAAGACGATTTGCTGGAACGTCTCTCTTCCTTGTACCGGCTGAGACATAAATACGATCATTCTGACTGTTACTGGGTGCTGCCACAGTAAACAATTTCTCATCAGTAAACCAAATGAAATTCACTAAGCTTGCAGGATACAACCTCAGTAGCTGACGGGAACGTGTCAATCTTGCTTGCTTGTTGGCTGCTGTGAGTTCTTGAGCGTGTCGTTTCTTTAAACATCGCAAATGTAAATCATTCTTGACAATTCTCCAAACTGATGTCTGACTGATTCCTATTTCTCGAGCAATTTGTCTCTGTGTGCGATGCGTTTGCGGCATATCTTCCTGGCTGAGCACCAGCGATTCAACCTTTTCAGCATTGTCGGTTGTTGCTGCCGTACGCGGGCGGCCGCTGCCTGGTCGACGATGGAAAGACCCAGTTTTGTCGATCTTTGAAAGTAACGCATTTAATCCACCAAGAGTCCACTCTTTATCAGGAAATTTCTTTAGAAAACGTTTTGCACTGTACTTTTTATTCTTTCGTAAGAATGTAACAAATTGTTTATCCTCTTCGGTAAACACCATTTTTTCGCGATATTTTCGTGACGTCATTAGTTTCGTCAATCGCGTTACGTCATTTTAGCTTGGTGTGTCAAATGATTTATGTAGCACTTGAATAGAATATCAAGCATCATTATTCTGAAATTTCATTAAAATTAATGGTCATTTACCTGAGTTATGCTAACCTATGTAAGGTACGTTTTTTAATGAATCACCGTGTACATCGGCCATAAAGAACCAGGAAGACAGAAATCCAATGCAAAGAAAAGACAAACGAACTCTGGATACGGGGATCGGGAGCAGCTATGGGTTTCAGACCCATGCAGTGTGCGGTGGTCTTGGTATCTGGAAACAGAGTGCATTGCAGAGTATATTGGACACCTACAGGTAGATCTTCGACCCATGGATCAAAAGAGAGATTCCAATACGCTAAAATATGTGAATGAACACATGAGAAATGCAGCCAACCATTCAATGATTCAATGCAATAGCATAGTTAACTTTCATTCACTACAGTCTATACTGGGCCACATCTATATATATAAAGAGATGATTTTCTCTCTCTGTCTGTCTGTGTATCCTTGTCCGGCGATGCACTGGCAGAGTTTTAGAGCCATTCACTCGAAACCTTCACCGTTTGCTCGGGGAACACCTGGTACACGCATGAGCATGATGTTAGAGGAAGCGAGAAAGCACGAAATTCAGAAGGAAGGTCGTTCCAGAGACGAGGTGCGGCGTTTGATATGGCGCGGTTGAAGAACCTGAGATGAGATGCAATCGGGGGCCGAGTGAGGGTGAGGCAAGAGGACGATCGGGTAGAGCGGATTGGCTGGATGGTGAAGAGTTCGCGAAGATACTTCGGCTGGGAATAATGCATGGAGTTGTAAGTTAGTGATAACACTTTGTACGCATCAGTGTCCATTCTCTGTCCGTTTATGCATTTGGACACTTTTACAGCTATTCACTCGAAACCTTCGCCGTTCGCTCGTGGAACACCTCAGACACACAGTAGAGGGTTGGTGAACCCGCGGCCACCGTCTTCCTCCTCTCCAGGGCCAAAAGCCTGTTTCAATCCGGGCGAACGCCGGATACCCCAGCTAGTATATTATAACTTAAGATACATGTTATAAACCTAAAGGTCTATGGTATGGTATATATCGATGATACCTATTTCTCATGATCTATATACACAGTGGCGTATCTGCCTGTGTGGAGCCTTTATGCGAACCTTGCTCAAGCGCCTTCCCACTGAGCAAGGTCTATTTTCAGTGCCTCACGCGTGCTTTGACTTCATGGTGAATGTCGTTCACATTTGAATCGGAAGCTGCAAGCGATAATCCGTTGGATCGTGTTTTCAGATAATTTTATTCATCGAGAGAAACTGTGTTGCAGTTAAAAAACAATTCTGTTATTTTCGGATAGTAAGAGATCTGCACTTTTCTTTTATATTAAACCACATAACAATCACAGCATAATAAACAAACATTCGTTAGCATTGAAACCACCATTGCATGATGTCTACTATTTAGCAGACATTTTGCACCTACTCCAAAGTCAGTGTAAAATGAGTTCAACTCATCTGCACTGGAGTTTTCTCAACGAACAGAAGAAGTACAGAAATGTTTAAAAAAGGTTCTTCTACTCAACGAACAGAAAGTGATGAAAATGTGTTCATTTCAACGAACACAGCTAATTACTACATTTATGTGCAGTTTAGCAAGTGGTCTGAATAATAATTATATTATATAATAATTACTCATATTATGAGTAACGTCCTATTTAGACTAAATTTGCACAAGTAGGGTGTAGTCGATTTACACTATGCGGAACGAGTGGAATCATGTCAACCAGTTTTTTTTAAACTCTCACTTAATGGTTTAATTTTGACAACGTGAAAGCAGGCGTGATAAATACCGCGAATCTATCACGCGTTCGTCAGACGCGTGAGCCTACGGGCTACGACGCTAAGGTTTGGGAATTTGTGAATCTAACTATCAACCGAAATAATAAGAAAAACTAATTTTACATCGGCTGAGGAGGCGCACTCAACCCTTGGCGCCCTGGAGCAATTGCTCCGCTTCGCTCCATGGCGCTACACCCCTGCTTCTACACCATTTAATTAATGGTCTTTTTCATAAGCTAATAAAGAATCGACTCGCTCTGTAACCAGTGACGATCTTCTTTCTCAGATTTAGCATTTAATTATTGTCTGAAGACTGGATGGGTAACTGTCCTTTCATGTCAACCATTTTGCTGGACATGGAACCAACACTGGACGATCAATTCTCGTTCGAGATAATACCAACGTTACTCATCAACATACTTTTCGGAGCTATTACGATGTGCATATATTCACCAGTCTTTGCATTATGGTATTGATGATGAAAAAGTGCTAAAAATAATTGAAGCACCGGATATTATCATCGTCATCGTCACCACCACCACCACCACCACCAGTGGTCCACCACCATCATTATCATCATTATTACCAAGTACTCTAACTATCATTATAAGGTTTCGCCAACGATGTTCTGCTGTTTGAAGGGGCTACAATTCCGAAATCGTTCCTTGTGTCAGATTCACTGGTGATTAATGATCCGAAAAAGACTCACCATACGAGACCAACCTTCGCCGGTCACCAGATATTTGCACTGGAAAAAACATTCGAACAGACGAAATATCTGGCTGGTCCTGAAAGAGCTCAACTCGCCTCTAGACTAGGAATGTCCGAAGGACAAGTTAAGGTCAGTTTTCTATTACAATATTTTCATTCATTGAAGTTTGTGTATCAAAAAACACCTTTAATTGGGTGCGTGGAACGAGTCGCATGATAGCACATGGGCCTCGGGGCCTATATATTGGTCGGATTGACCGATGCCAAAACGCTATCGCGATATTAAGAGATTTCAGACAGCTCAAAACCGATAACGAAATCGGTAGGATATTAATTGTAAAAACCAAAACGGAATATGAAATACAGACAAAGGCGAAGAGTGGTTATACGCTGGAATAGAATATAACTCTCGACCAATTATTTTTAATGATAACGGCTGGGTGTCAAAGAAATTTGATACCAACATCATCCTATACAAGACTGACTTTGCACAGTGTTGCTGAGCCATTCAGGCAACATGCGGCAATAAATCTAACTTCGGTATAACGTCAAGGCGCACCAGAAAGCTATCAAAATGCCTGATAAATTGTCAATAGTTCATCTACATGGTTTGAGCTTCCACTATCAGTAGTGGTGATATAGCGGACACTAAATCGCTGGACGTACAAAGAGACATACGCACACGCACAAGCAGCCATACGCACACGGACAAACGCACGGACACGTACATCTAGACATACGCACACATAAAAAGACACATACGCACACATACAAAGACACATACGCGCACATACATACATACAATGACACGCACACATACACGCACGCATACGCACACATACATTCAGACATATACACACATACATACACGCACGCATACGCACACATACATTCAGACATATGCACACATACATACACACATACAGACACACATACACACACATACGCACATACAATGACACGCACACATACACGCACACATACAAGCACACATAGACACACATACGCACACGTACACACATACAATGACACGCACACATACACTCACGCATACGCATACGCACACAACACGCACACATACGCGCATACGCACGAAATAGAAACGCCCATTTTTTTATTTACGGTTCAGTCATTGGCGGAACGGCGGCGGCGGCAGCTGGCCCGTCTCCCTCACCTAGGGCGGCGAGCTCATCAAAGGAGTGGCCGTAGGTCGTAAAATTGACGAAATCCATACGATATAAGAACCCAGACAAAAACATCGTTTAAATTAGCGCCTACAGTGGATGGTTTACTTAGGCTCTATATAAATGCAATCCCACCAATTCTGTCATCTAAAATACAATCGATGCTTAAGCCTTGTGCGGAATTTGACTTACCTACTTACTAAAGTACATTAGACGATTGTTTATCTATAAAACTTTGGAAAATTGCGAAGCTCGTTTAGTATCTACGATGAACTCGAAACATAAACTGATCACTTTGCGACATTATACGAAAAGTAACGACATGTGCCGCTCCATCGTATACGTAAAAGAACGTGATTTTGCCGAAACGGCAAAATCGGCCGAGAATTCCGAACCGGATCTCGAAGATATCGTAAGGTCGCCAACGATGGGCGAAACGAAAATTGTTGAAGGGTCATCGAAAGAAGAATTGTCAGATTCGAGCGGAGGCAGTTGCGATGGCAGCGATGACGATAAATTCGTCTTCGCCGCGGACATTTTAGCCGAATACAGATTCAAATGCGCTAGGAAGGAAAATGAAACTCTGAAAACAATGTTGATATGTAGACATTGTCGTTCGCGCGGCGTTGAATCCATGTCTCTGCCTTGCGCTCACATCGTGTGCTGCGAAAATTGCGCGGATATACTGAACTAGTGTCCTCTGTGTTCAGAACGTGTATTGGGAACGGTCAGAATTTATATGGTCAAAAAGTATATAAATTTATTTTGGATCGCGAAACATTCACTCTTGAGCATGGATCCAACCTGGCAACACTCGTTTTCAGCAATAATAAGCGGCCCCAGCGGGTCGGGAAAGACGCAGTTTACTCTTGGATTCATCGATCACTTACCGCATATGGTGAAACCCGCGATCGATAAAATTCTATGGTGTTACGGAATACATCAAGAAATATTTTACGGATATCCGCAAATTCAATATCATGAAGGTCTCCCGGACTTGAATATTTTCGACGGCAAAGAGAGAACTCTGCTCGTCTTGGACGATTTGATGAGCGAGACCGACGAAAGCGTTACACAACGAACATTTTTCTGGGCGAGAAACATTACGTCTACGTTAGAAAGTAAACACTATATAGCTATTCGGGAGCAAGGTTCTGTAGTCATTCGATAAAAATGTCTTCGAGATTGAAGAAGTATTTCGCCAAATTAACCTTACTGAAGGAAGCGACTGCCAAAACGAGGAGAAATATCCTGACAGATTGCAGCAAAGGTCTCTTGCATTGCTTGTGCGAGTGCGCAAAAAATGTTTTAAAAGGTAATGTTCCGTTCACAAAACCTCAGAAGAACAAACTGAAGCGTTTTAAGAAGAAGTTGCGTGATCTGTTGTCGAAGACAGTTCGCGTGGAATCGAAAAAGAAATTGTACAATCCGGAGGTTCTTGGGCTCGTTACTGACGCCGGTGCTTTCGCTTCTCGACTCCCTTCTGATACCGAAGCTCATACCTCAAAATGGAGAGCGTCATGAATTACGCGAAGAAAATGGGTTTGGTGGAACCGCGACAAATTGAAAAGTATAAGGAAACCATGTTGGATAAGACTCTGTCAATGTTTGAAGGAAAAATGTACGAGATCTTACACAGAAACGTGGCCGACGACGAAAAAGCCAAACACTATTCCAACAGTCTAAGACGGTACTTGAACATCGATAGGCCTGAAGTCGCTACCAAATTTAACTCCGACGAGTCCAAGAATGTTGGAGAAGCGATAAAAGTCGAGGATTCGCCGCAATAATCGACCGAGGTAGAAGCTCTCGTACTAGAAAACGTTCGGAAAAAGTGGAAATCTCCGGCTTCGCGTCCTTTGACTCATATCAAAAACAATCCAGAAGTCGGATGGAGCGATAAAGGAGAACTCGTTTTGAAGAATACTGCTATTCCTAAAACGCACGTCGTCGACTTGGTTAACGATCTAATGAGAAAAAGAACTTCGACGCGCGTGCCCAACGGGTGGAGACGTCTCTCAGACGCTTTAAAAGACCACAAAATACTTCACGAGTTAATCGGGAACGAAGACAGATGGAATTATATTAACGGATCGTCGAACTCTGCCGAGTCAGTAACTCCGATCACCGGACGAAGATCGACCGCGTCGCCGAACGGACGCAAAAAGCAGCGAAAGACGTTGAAGTGGGCTCTTTACTGATGGTGTCGTATTTCGATCCGAAGCATCCGGCTAGTTTCGGTTGCGTGGAAACGTTCAAGAGACATTTAGAAGAGCGAATTAAATCTAAAGATTTGAAAACTTGGTTATCGGATAAAGACGCTTATACTTTGCATAAACCCGTCAGATTAAAATTTAGACGTAGAAAAACTTTCGCCGTAGGTATAGACGATTTGTGGCCGGCCGATTTGGTCGACGTCTCTTCTCTATCAAAATATAACGATAAAAAGTAATATATGTTAACGTGTATCGATGTGTTTTACAAATACGCGAGAGTTCTCCCGCTTAAATCAAAGACAGGACCCGCTCAGACCGAAGCTTTTTCGGCGATGTTGATCGATGGATCGCACCCCGCTCACTTCCAAACCGATGAAGGCACCGAATTTCTGAATAGATCCTTTCAGACTCTGCTGCGCAAAAATGCCATTCTTTTCTACACTTCAGAAAACGAGGATATCAAAGCGGCAGTCGTAGAGAGATTTAATCGTACCCTCAAAACCAAAATGTGGAAATATTTCACGCACGAGAACACGCATCGATACGTCGACGTTTTGCACGATCTCGTATATTCGTACAACGAAAGGTTTCATAGCATATATTTTCATAGGTATTGATCAGGCTCGTGTATCCCTATCAAACGAAGAAGTCGTGAGAAAGCGCCTATTCGGCGAAAAGAAGAGACCGCCGGTTAGGAAGTACGAGAATGGCGACAAGGTGAGAATAAGTAAGGCCAGAATAGCGTTCAAAAAGGGCTACTTACCTTCGTGGTCGGAAGAAATTTTCGCTATATCGGGTGGACTACCTTCCGATCCCGTAACGTACGAATTGACGGATTTCAACGGCGAGAAAGTAAAAGGTAAATTCTATCAAGAAGAATTGCAACGCGTTTCTAAAGAAGACGACGTTTACAAAGTGGAAGCGATATTAAAAACTCGCAAACGAGGCAAAAATTTCGACTTTTTCGTGAAGTGGAAAGGTTACGACGACAGTTTTAATTCTTGGACTTTTGATACATTGGATACTTAAAGGTCTTTCGTTTCAGATCGATCGCGCATACGATTGTTATAGGATGGCTCACTTTTATCTCACGTTATCGAACAGCAGCTCCGCGAACTACTATCCGGATAATCAGATCACGCGATTTACCACGAGATTAGAGAAAGCCGTTCTCTGTCCGGCGATTGGGAAGTCGGTTTGGTCGAAATGCATTGCGCTCGCAGTTGGAATAATTTATTCAGAGGGGAAGTTAGAGTTCACTATTCTCAATCCGCCGTACAAAACGGCAAGCAGATTTACGTACATCACACTATACGTCTCCCGGTCGGATACTACGAATCGCCTTCGAGCATTGTGTAGTACGTAAACTATCATATACAAGAATTTGCGATAAAGTCTGAACTCAAAGACTTTCCGACCTTTAGTTATAACGTCGTAACGAAACGCTTCCACGGAGAAATAAGCGAAGGCGCGTGTCTGATATTTTCACCGTCTCTATGTTCTATGTTGGGCATCGAGTCGCGGCAGAATCCCATACAACATTTCGAGGACGAGCCATTAAGTTTTTGATCGGGTAGCACGTGCGACGTAAATCGAGGATTTAATTCCCTTTTCGTCTACTGCAACTTGTTGGGACACGCTATGATCGGAGATACCAAAGATCCTCTGCTTCGAATCGTACCGATTTCGGAAAAAAACGGCGATATCGTCCACACCACGTACGAAAAGCCTCAAAACGTACCCTTGCAGCAAAAACATTTCGATTCTATCGAGATAGATATAAGGGACGACATCGGTCTACCCATACCATTCGAAACCGGGAGTGTTGATAACGCTTCATTTCAGATTGCGCAAAATCCCATATCTATTACAATGAAAAGACAATTTTGTTGTGACCGCGCGTCGCTTCGCGTACGAAGACTTATTCTCAACGTAGCGGGAGCGGAATGCCCGTTTTCCAAGGCTCTCGCATGCAGCGCGGACACGGAAAGCTGGGAAGCATTCTCAGCGACTTCTTCAGGCGCGCTTGGCCTTAAATTCAAACCGGTGCTAAAGCTTTCTGAAAACAGTTCTTGAGAACTGGTTTGCAGATAGCCAACGACGTTGCGGATGGGCAAAATTTCAAAGAGGCTAGCAAATCTCGTATTCCGGCCGGTATAAAAGAGTTTGCGTCGACCAACCATTTCAATAATCAAAGCGGTAGCGGCGGTAAGAGACGCAATAAATCCTTAAAGAGATTAGATAAAAAGCCTAAGCTCAATATATTCGACGAGGAATAATGGCCTTCGTTCACCAGCAGTCTTGCGAATGCACCAAGAGCGAATTGGATCTCTTCGTCGTACCTCCGACGCAGACCAGCATAGAAAGCGGGACTTTTGTGGAATATAATCCAATTTTGACAATTTCTCAAGGAACTTCTATTGAATTCAGCATTACCGGTGCCGGACAAGAGTATTTGGATTTGTCGAGCACTCAACTCTACGTTAGAGCTAAGATTGTGCGCGCAAACAACGACGACATAGACGGAGGCGATCACGTCGGTCCAATCAATCTGTTTCTACACAGTCTGTTTTCGGAAGTCGACATTACCTTAAACGATACTCTCATCACCGATTCGATCAATACTTATGCTTACAAAAGTTATTTGGAGACGATTTTGAGCTACGGATCCGCGGCCAAAAATTCTCAACTCACCTCGGCGCTGTGTTACAAAGACGTGGCAAGACACCTGGAAAATGCGAATCCCTACGACGACGGCGCTCTAAACTCTGGATTTAAGAAACGTAGCGCATTAACCAACGAAGGAAAGGTCGTGGACATGTTGGGATGCATTCACAGCGACCTATTTTTCCAAGATCGATTCCTTCCTCAATATAATGATGTGACTCGTCAGAAATAAAGATCCATTCTGTGTGATGTCATTCATTAACGACGCCACGTTTAAAGTACAAATCTTGGATTGCAAACTATACGTTAGAAAAGTGAAACTCAGTCCTTTGGTATTCGTGGCGCACGCCAACGCTTTGGAAAGAGGGAACGTGAAATTTCCGTGCCTGCCGGAAATGTGGATGCAACTCAAGAAAGCCTTTTCTCCGGACAGTTGCCTACCAGAATAGTCATCGTATGCGTGGACAATGACGCGTTTAACGGAAACTACAAGAAGATTCCATTCAACTTTAAGCACATGAATCTGACTCAGCTAAAAGTGTATTTGGATGGTCAGCAACAATCCGTGAAACCCGTCGAAGTCAACTGTGCCAATAATCAGTATATTAACGCTTACGCCATGCTATTCATGGGAACCGGAAAGTGGATGCGAGACGAAGGAAACGAAATTAGCAGAGACGACTTTTCTGGCGGATACGCTCTCTACGCTTTCGATCTGACTCCGGACCTCTGCGAGGGCGATCATTTCAATTTGATTAAACATGGAAACATTCGACTGGATATGAAATTTTCTTAAGCTTTGGCCAATACGATAAACGTCATAGCCTTCGCCGAGTTTGAAAATATCTTGGAGATTGACAGGTCTAGGAACGTAGTTTTTGATTACAAAAACTGAAAATGAACGGATCCAGAATTGAAACGTTACTTCGACGCCATGCGAAATGCGCGTCGGTGTTTGCCGGAGTATTTGCACGCGATCGTCTACCGAAGACTATTCCGGGACCGGCTTTACTCGTTTGCAATACAGATCCTCACTACGAAGCCGGACAGCATTGAATCGTTTTGTACGTGGAGAATTCTTCGTACGGAGAATATTTCGACTCGCTCGGCAGTCCGCCAGAAGATGACTTTAGAGATTTTTGAACAGACATTGCGAACATTTGATTTTTAACGATAAACATTTACAAAGCTACGTTAGTCGTTTCTGCGAACACTATTGCATTTTCTACTGCTTGCATAGATGTAGAAATAAAAATCTTACCGCAATTACTAATAAGCTTACTTCGGATACTGGACTTAACGATTATTTGGATCATAATTACGTATGTAAGACGTTTGCCAATAAAATTTATTGAAACATTTCCGTCATTCTTTTAATGTATAGGAGTTAGAAATTGCTCGAGCGCGTAGGCGATATTATATTTACGCTCGCCAGTTGTAGCGGATATTGTCTTGCACCATGGACGAATATTCCCACGAGATCGTTCCTTTGATAAGCGCGCCGCCCTAGGGGAGGGGGAAGGGCCAGCTGCCGCCGCCGCCGCCGTTCCGCCAATGACTGAACCGTAAACCAAAAATGGGCGTTTCCCTTTCGTGCGTATGCGTGTATATGCGCGTATGCGTGCGTGTATTTGTGCGTGTCATTGGATGTATATACGTGTGCGTATGTGTGCTTTTATGTGTGCGTGTATGTGCGCGTGTCATTGTATGTGCGTATGTGTGCGTATGTGTGTATGTCTGTATGTATGTGTGTATATGTCTGAATGTATGTGTGCGTATGCGTGCGTGTATGTGTGTGTGTCATTGTATGTATGTATGTGTGCATATGTGTCTTTGCATGTGTGCATATGTGTGTTTGTATGTGTGCGTATGTCTAGATATACGTGTCCGTGTGCTTGTCCGTGTGCGTGTGCGTGTCCGTGTGTTTGTCCGTGTGCGTATGACTGCGTGTCCGTGTGTGTATGCCTCTTGTCCGTTTGCGCATGTCTCTTTGTATGTCCAGCGATTTAGTGTCCACTATATCACCACTACTACTACCGACTTCCTCTTATCTATATTTCCTCCATCATCCACTGTTCAGGATCTTGTAGTCATCCTTGATCGAACATTTTTCGATAAACCTCAATAGCTCGGAAGGTGCTCCAAAGCGTCATTATTGCGATTTAGAATGTAGTGTTGTTAGTTACCTTCTATTAGTTTAAGCAGGACACGTCCTGTATCATAAAAATACTATGGGTTTAAATGCAATGCAATAACAAAAGGCAATATAAGATAACTGTAGCCCAAAATTATGTAGTTTATCGAAATATTTATCAGTGCATCATGGAGGCATTCGCCATGTATATGAAGGGATTTTAATTCTGTACCACACTGCCCCGATGTGCCATGGGTTCTATGGCCTCGTGCCATTTGGGCCCGTGAAGGGTGAAAGCCTTTGACCAACCTTGCCTTTTGTTTCGCTTTGGCATTAAAGCATGCATGCACTTTTACACATTTGTAGGTTTGGTTTCAAAACAGAAGAACGAAATGGAGGAAGAAAAATGCCGCAGAGATGTCTTCAGCAAGAAAGAGATTAGAGAAACATGCAACTATTGGCTTAGATGAACAACTAGACGAATATATTACAATGGACAACAATTTGGCCCCAATCGAGAACTGCATATAATTATATGAATCAGCATTAAATACTTAGAGTTTATACAAAATTATCTCATATGCAGATCTCATAGCATGCACTTAGTCTATAGATTTGTGTAATAAATGGGACTATTTGCATTGCCTTAAATTATACATCTACCTACCAGAAAGCCACGAATGCTTGTCTAATGTTGAATATGGACTGCTCGAAGCATGTAGCCATCAGACGTTCGTCAACAATGAACTAAAGTGCATGGTATGCCACGTGCACATAATCACATGTAGCCTATATACGACGGATGCCAACGCCTATCGTCGCTCCACGTCATCAAAGCAACTTAGTACAGGGATTCTGGACGTGATACCATCTGCTGATGACGTTGCCTATAGAATTCACTTGTTTGCCTGAGTCCGCCAATATCGACTCTATATAGGCCTAGTTGTCTGTGCATTGCTTAGCTCACAGATTAAATATATATGTTCTAAGCGACACGCGAGGTAATGCCTTCTCTTCAGAGGGTATAGGCTATACAGAGCAACTGTGATTAAGTTTTCCTGGATTGATGTCGTACAGATAATTTTCAAAATTCCAATCATGTGACCTAACTGACTGCCCCATTTTCAGACCTATCTATGTGACAACTCGTATCTCCGATCGTCTGCATTTTGAATACAAGCACCTGTGCGTCGGATGGGGCATAGCTTGTAACGAAAAGAAGCATCTATTTGTGTTTAGTAGCAAACAGCGAACATTGATCGAACAGATTAATGATAAATGATAAAAGACAGAAGTGACCGTGCATTATTATAAAAAAAACATGTAGGGACAAGCATGCGTAGGAGGCCTAGGGGCCTATATAGGCCTACTCTCAATCCTGCTGTGAAGTATAATTAAATAAGTGTTATCTTACAAGTGCGACTATTTAAAAAACATTCTTGTAGCGGTTCCGTTTGCTTTCGTGCTTAAATAGCGCAGATGCATACATGAACATCCCAATGAATTGCACGACAATTTCCTCGAAATGGTTCTATGGCATGGTGGCTGATTGGTTAGAGCGGTTGCCCCGTAACGCTCAGTGCGTGCTGAGTGAGCGGGTTCGACCTTCGTCCGAGGTGTCTCTGTGTAGGGACCTTGAGCAAGTCTTTCGCACACAATAATATTATTATTGCCCTGCAGTACAACTTCAATAGCGCAGTCGAGGCATGTGCACTTCAGAGCAAAAAATGTGGGAAGAAGGGAAATATCAAATTTCAGTTGTGAAAAATAAGAAGAAGCCTAATGAGTGAGACAATAAGATCAAATTCATGGCAATTATACTAGCCTATAGATACGCTGAAGTTGGCACTTAGGCCTATGTAATAAATACCGGATTGATGAGATCATTGAGATCATTCCTTACTGCTTTCCATTTCAATTAGTGCCACGCAATCTGAGGTATATATAATATATATAGGAACAGAACGCACTAACCCGAGTGCCACTCCCAAGCCCGGATAAAGGAGGAGGAATAGGAGGAGGAGGAGGAGGAGGAGGAGGGCGATGTTAAAAATCTTCTGCAGACGTTGTCGTTAAACTAAAACTATTATATTCTGCAATCCGAGGATCAAATCTCTTAAGCAAAGCTAAGATTGGCTTTCGACTCTACCATGGCACTATATAAATGATCTGGGCGAATGAATGGAAAAGTTAACCAATTTGTCAGGGAGCAAATAAGTGATCGAACTAACGATTGAATGTTGACTTGTGGACTGGTGGACACAGGTTTACAAGGATATTTACTTGTATATATATATATATATATATATATATATATATATATATACGCCTTGAGCGACGTAAACATTACGAAGAAATAGCAAATTATGCACCAACAATCAAGTTTTATAGTTGTATTAGCATATATGCAAGTGTTTCAAGTGCCAATATAATAGATTATATATATATATTATATATTTAGGGTCAACCTATATATACAAACACATGGTTTGGTCTAGTGATCGCTTATAGTCGGTTGGTCGCTGCAAACACTTCGCCTGAATCGATATAAGCGCCTCCTCCTCTTCTGCCGACGACTTACAGACATTAAGCCCTACACTGGAGCGGTCAAACGCTAGTCAGCTCACGGGATTCTCGCAAAGGAAATCTTACTCCGTAATCTGCAACAGACGAATATTACTCTACAGATATCTATAGTTAGCCTATATGCAAACAGTGACGTACATTTGATGTAAATATTCTTAGTAGCAGTAAACGCTGCTTAGTGCGCAACATTATACAGAATTGTTGTCGATACTTTATTGTAAGGAATTCATCCATGGAAGCTATAATTATAGGTCTAATGCGATAAGGTGATCGAGTTCCTCATATAGGCATGTCAGCTTTGTTTCGTTTCTAAACGTTAGCTGAATTCTTCAACTTGGAAAAGGCATATACCTCGCTGAGCTTACTGTGGTGACATAGTGGCCGATTATTTTATACAAGACTGACGTAGTGTGCAGTTAGGGCCTCATCTTTTACAAGGTAAGTCGTAATTATATATACCTATATAATTATATGCAATGTTACTTGCTGCCGGCATTGGGCTTTTTAGATAATAATTTCACATTTTAAACGGTACTTGCAAAGTTCACAGAAACCGATAATTGTGTAATTGTTGAAAATTTAGTCTTTAATCATGTTAGAAGAAATATGTGATCTTGTTAGCGGGACACCTTTACGCTTAGGCCTATATTGTCTCACCCCCTAGATGTCAGCCATGCAGTGCTTTTCCCTCTGAATTGCCGAAATATAAGCTTGCATTCAAAAATGTAAAATTCAATATGTGTACGTATATATGTATGTTTATGTATACTGTATAAAGACATGCACACATATGTGTAATTTATTTACGCGCGTATGCCTATGTATATATCAGTACTGCCTCTTGAAAGAATGCATGCAGGTATTAACACACGTGAACAACGTGCAAACGTCTTCAATACATTATGATACGAACTGCAATGGTTTCCCACCCATGCAATCACTTATAGCGCATGCGCTCGTCGTTAAGGTGTTAAGTATATCCCAGAAAAGTGTTGACAACGCTTCTTGTATTCGCCATAGCCTATATAGGCATACAGGATGGCTCAATAAAAAAGACCCAAACAGGAGCAATGCAATTTATCAACAACCAATAGAGATATCTTAGCCCAACTTCTCAAGATTTACAGAGGAAAGATCTGCGAACAATTCCTGAAAATTTCATTGAAAACTTTTCATTGCCTCATAAATTACAGCTGTCTCCATTTAATATTCCGCATTTTCACAATTACGCAGAAAAAATGGACAGGCATTTGTAATTTTCAATGTAAAATAACGCCACCTTTAATTACAAATTCAATAATAATGTGAAGCAGAATATCTCAAAGCCGTGTGAGTATATGCGCCACGTCCTGCTGGAAAATGAAAGAACTATTTTACCTAAACCCACCCGTTAACCATCAGAGCAACCATGTTTGGTCTGCCGGCAAAAAACGCGATGTTCCATCGCGAAAGTCGCCTGGTTGTTGAGAGAGAGCCAAGTTTGCGAAGCACTTCATGGTTTCTGCTGGCCTGTATTACGGCGGCAAGAGAAGACTGGATTTAACCACAAGCAAGACAAGGCTAGAGTAAAAGGAAAACTTGACGTTAATACACTACTACCCTCACTCTTTGAAGATTGCAAGTCTGTTCTACCAACTGAATTCACTTTCCAGCAGGACGGGTCCCTGCTCAAACGGCAAAGTTAGCTCAAGACCTAATTGCCACCAACTGCAATGACTTCATTGACAAAGAAAAATGGCCATAAAACTCACCAGACCTCAACCCTCTCGAGTATCATGTCTGGGGAGCTATGCTTGAGCGCTACAAGACATTTCATCCCAAGTCAACGATTATCAAAGAGCTGAAGAAAGTCTTGCTAGCAGTTGCCGCAGGACTCAATCAAGCTTGTGTGAATGCTGGGGCGGACACATCGAACATGCTTTGAGATATACTGCTTAAAATCTTTTGTATTTGCAATTAAAAGTGGTGTTACTTGACACTGAAACTTACAGATGCCTGTCCACTTTTCTGCGCAATTGTGAAAATACGAACTATTAAGTTTAGACAGCTGTAATATATGAAGCAATGAGAAGTTTTCAATGAAATTTTTTGGGATTGTTCAAAAATCTTTTCTCTGTAAATCTTAAAAAGTTTGGTAAAGATATCTCTATCAGTTGTTGAGAAATTGCATTTCTTCTGGTGGGGTAATTTTTATTGAGCCACACTGCATGTATATACATGCGATGGCAATGAAATCTCGAGAGATTTCAATTAACTCGTCCATTTTAAGCTTCATGGGATCAAAGATACTTAGAGTGTTGCGCCATTGGGGTCAGGTGTTCTTGGGTATAAATTTTGGGAGCTATTCTTGAGCGCTACAAGACATTTCTTCCCAAGCCAACGAATATAGAAGAGCTGAAGAAAGTCTTGCTAGCAGTTGCCGCAGGACTCGTTCAACAAAGCCACACTGAGCTTCACCAAAAGACTTCGAGCTAGTGTGAAAGCTAGGGAGACATTTCGAACATGCTTTTAAATATACTGCTTAAAAAGTGTTGAATTTGCAATTAAAAGGGGTGTTATTTGACATTGAAAATTCGGGTGCATGTCCATTTTTTCTGCGTAATTATGAAAATACGAAATATTAAATTTAGACAGATGTAATATAATATTTGAAGCAATAAAATGTTTTAAATTAAATTTTCAGGGAATATTCGAAATTCTTTCCTCTGCAAATCCTAAAAGGTTTGGTAAAGATATCTCTATCGGTTGTTAGGAAATTACATTTTCTGGTGTTTTTTAATGAGCCACCCTGTACATGCCGTGAGTTCAATCGCATACGCACAATGTCATGTTCTCTGACAACTGCAATGGCGACCGTTACGTTGAGAATGCGTCACGAACCAATTTTCCTTCAGCTGTAGCCTACGCAGTAAATTAGGGTCATAGTCAGACATATATATATATATATATAGACATTATTATTAACGTTCTTTGGACCAAATCCTGGACCCAAAATATTATTGTGTCATTTGTTTATCAGCTATCGACATTAAACTGTGTCAACGAGAACATAATAGTTGGAAGAAGAAGACAACACAGCAAAAACTTTATAGGTCAACATTGAGCATTAAAGCGGCTATTTGTTCACCAATAGGTATTAATTTTCATGCGCGATTGACACAAATTCGTCATCATTCAAGCAAATGAAATTTTAAGACGATCGGTCGTTTTTTGGGACACAATTTTACTGTTCATTTCTTACTACTCCCTTCTTATATTTTTTATAGAATTCGATATAGTCTTATAGTAAACATATGGTATTTAGAGTTAATCCTAGGGGCCTAGAGCAATTATCAAAGTTTATGACATGATTATCGGCTGCCGATAGGGGTTTAAAGGAATTACTCCATGCAAACGTCCATTTTTCTCTGACAGGCTCCTTTTGGATGCGCATGCAACTCTGTTAAATTGCAAATATTCATGATTATAGCCTATAATTGTCATTAAATTTATGCAGACGCAGAATCGTCATGGCAGTGACTTACGATCAAGTACGCCAGGTGATCGCTCTGCCTCCGGATCGCAGGAGAGACTTCGATGTCAATTCTTTGCTGCCGTGGTTCCAAAAACGCTCCTACGTCTTCAAGAATCTGAAGACTAGTGAGTCATCTTAAACACAGTTCACTTCATGATCTTCATCTGATTTTGACAGCGAATCTTTCCAATCTGTATACATAACGCTTGAGCTGAGAAATAGCGTTAATGTAATGTGTATTCGCGATTGTCTGGAAAGGAGCAAGTATATGTAGTTATAGGAAGCGGGCATCAAACCAAAGCAATTCAGCAGACATGTGTCTATAGTATACAGACTTACACGCTTACCGATGTATACATGCCACATGCAGACAGAATTCCTCTTCTCTTTTCAGCAGATCTTCTAATATAGTCTACTTTCTTTGTCGGTGATTTATCATTAAGAACCAACTGAATTCCCACCAAAGGAAGGTGTTTAATTCATTTTAATTTTTAAAGCTGAAATTTATTATTACTTAGTTGCATGCTGCCATGCTATTGCTTGAGTGACAGACACTGTAAAGAGAGCACAGCATGAACTGCAATCTATCGCTACTTCTCGCACGCAGACATAATTTTGTATAACGTAGGCTATAGAAGGCGTTTTTTTAGCACTGACGACAGTAAATTAATATTGTTCATAGTATAGGCATTATCTTTATTTGTTGATCAACGCTATTAGAAAATCGAGTCTGGCTATTTGTGAAGACATTTTGATTACTGTTAATAGACTTATTATTAGTCATAGCGCACGTAAAATTCTCTATAGGCACGATTGTGCTTGAGGGTGGGGGTCACAAGTTCTTCCGCAAACCCACCCGCAAACTTTGTTAAATCATCTTTTGTGCTTGAAGGTGTTAGTTGAAGATGATTATGTCGAAATGGCAAAATAGAATGCATAAAAGGCAGGAAGAGCGTCGTTTAATTAAAGAATGGACATCTAAAAGGTCATTTCAAATTGTGCAGTGGAGAATGATAACCAAGGCTTGTGATAACTTTAAATTCGTCACAAAGTTTATCGATTGGCCTAATAGTCCAGGCATGCAAGCATAATCATATGTCCCTGGATCAGATCCAATCTGACGAAACAATATTCTGTATAATTAAGTCTAAGTTGTATAGCGCAAAAATGGCACTCTCATGGACGACGTGTGCTTCTGAAATACCTTGGAAGCAGATGATAATCCTTTTGGCATAATGCCTACATCCAGGTGAGAACAATTCTCTGTACTCATGGCAGTCTCAGTTAAGACTACGTCGAGGAGTGCTTGCTCTTGCCCAAAAAATAAAACAGAAAGACATGCAGCCTATACTCTCTTGTCTGCTCTCGCCTCTATTGCATAATAACTCTGCGTTTACACGCACTGTAGGCCCTACGTAGGCCAATATATGTCAAATCGTGAAGCCAGCATCCTTCAACACATCCTAAGTGATCTGACTGGGACAACGTTCTGTGTGTATCTTCTCACTCATTGACTCTGGTTGCTGACCGTCGCTCAGCCCCATTGCATGGTTTCCTGTGGAACTCAGAATAAGACTTACGTCTCACATAAATTTTAGCAAAGCCCCACAACAAGTACTTCTGCGTTCTCTTTTTACATTCCGTCACGCAGTTTTGCGATCTTCTGACTTCAGTCTTTTGCTTGAGACTCGATATGTATAGCACTGTATATATATACACATATATATATTCTATTCGCTTCCAGTTTTCAGATTTCATTTTCCGATTCTTCTTCTATTCATTCATTCTTCTACTTCTTCCTCTTGTTCTTGTTCTTCTTTTTCTTCTTTTTCTTCTTCTTCTTCTTCCGGTTTGCCTATAGGGAGATGGTTCGGACGTATACATGTATTGTTTGCTGAAAGAAGTCAATCGTTCTGGATAGAAATAGCATCCAGGGTATACTGCCATTTGTTAGGCGACAGACGACGACGACGACGACGAATCGACATCGTGAAGAGGTCCATCGCCTGACTTTTTTCATCTATTTATCTATACACAGCAACAGAGGTACAAAGTACCGCCAAAAATAAATGCAATATTTAGTGTTGGATACACTTTGTATCACTTGCGTCACAACAGGTCGTATATTCTGACATTGTGAGCAGCAGGTCTTCGATTATCTGAACAAGCATCGATAGACGATTGTCGTTTGACATTGTTAAGCAAACATTTATACAGCACTTCAGTTGAGTCAATCGATAATTGAACAGCACTCGTCGTTAGTCGGTCGGTCTGTCGGTCGGTCTGTCGGTCAGGTACCTCAAAATAACAGCACATGAGAATTTGTTTGACGGTCGCTAAACGACGAAGACGGCGCCTTACATGGATTTATATAGCTCGCTAGCAGTCAAGACAAGCTTGTGCAACATCCGTTAGGGTCATACCCTCTTGATGCATAATTAATATTACAACAGTTACAAGTTGCGCAACGTCCCAAAGAAGTGCGAATGGGAGGCGCGTTTAGTAAGACTCCAAATGAAGATGTTACATAGGTAGACCTGTATATATTCCAATGACAAATAATGAGCTTTTGATGCGTTTCCTAATAAAGAGATAGAGTTCGAAATTTGGACAAATATTGGTCGATTCCAATTTCTTAGGAGCAGCAACATGGAAGGCACGAGAGCCCATAATAATATATATATATATATTTGTATTCTTTATTAAAACCAACTGCTAACCGCATATTGGTGTACATAGTTTGTCACATAGGTAAATAAATAAATAATAAATTAATAAATATCCATGTGACAAAAAGTTTAGCGAGCCAGAGAGTTTGTCTCTTCTGCTGTTGGAATGGAAAAGAATGGGAATGGGCGAAAACCTGAGAAGCCTAATCGGAAGAATATATCTTAGATCGACTGTTTCCAGTCACTGCATATTACCAAGATAAGCCAATAAGAGAAAGGAACTGATGGCTCAATGTTGCTACTACATGATGATGCGGCATTCTATGAACGGCGATTACCCATAATGTATATTAGGAATAACCGGACTCTATGTCGTCTCACCTTCTGTCCGACCTGTCGACATAATTTTATCAAGAGAACCAAATCGCCAGCAGAGGGCTAAACATTTGGAGTATGGGAAGGCTGGGGATGATGTGGCGATGCGTTCTCTGGTAGGAAAGACCTCAGGTGCAGTTGATTGAGCAAAAATTCTGATACACTTACATGTGCGCCAATGCCTGCATATGTAGCGAGTGGCTACAAACAAATTATCGTCCATTATTGGATGACAGGTTTAGAATTTCTTATCAATGCTGGGCTATTGAGTACGACGAATGACGACAGCCAAAGAAACGCTGACACGCGGCAAGCACAGTGGCGAGAGGTCTCACTGATTGACACTCTCGGTCGATATAAGAAGACATTGGATCCTAATATCCCTCACCCAACAATAGATCCATCATGCAGGCTAGACTGCTGCCGTTATATAGAGAGGTCGAAGACTATGCGCACTTTGCTTAGACACTTTGACTGTTCTCGCTGAGATGGAGTAACTATTGAACTGTCTGACCTGGATAATACAAGTGGACAGAATGATTTGCAATAATTTATCTCTCTACAACTGATCACACACTAAGGACCTTCACACAGGGATAGACACTAGCAGCTGAATTGGGCGCCTACCAAACATTTTTCAAGGGGACAAAGCATGTAGACCTTACCTCAAAAAACATGCGCAGCACACAGAGCATGACATGAACATTTGTGGATAGATTTAAAAGAAATTCTTTAAATTTAAAATATACAACTAGTAGTAGTGGTGGTGATTGTGGAAGTAGAAATGGAAGAAGTGAAAGTAGGGATAGTAGTATAGTACTAGTTAAAAGATATATCAACTTATACCATGAGCAAAATGTACCGGTAGCCCAATTACCTCCATGTCCCAACGTGTACCGGTACGAGCCGATGAGCGCTTATATAATCGTGATCGCAATCTTCAAACACCGCAGTAATTAATGGCGACAAATTGTCTGAAGACAACATCATTCCACAAAATCCTTAGTCAGCTTGGCGACAGTGACCGTCCCGACGATATAAACTAGCATCTTCAGATCTAGTCTAAGAAATTTATAGAGGGCGTGTTCACAATCAATTGAGATCTATAATTAATTGATTGTGTCCTTTAGGTAGTTTCGGACAATGTCTGCTCTTCAGTGAATGTTTAAAATTCCATTGTTTAGCATCACGCTATAAAATTGAGTTTGCTTGTCTCTCGTGTTTGTCTAATGGTATAAACACCAAGAGTCGTTGATATGAATTTATTGGTGTTAATCCTCTCCTCAACATAGGTCCAGAAGTCTGCGCCAATGCAAATACAGATCGAGCGGGACAGTTTGCGTGTGCTATCTATTGTAAATTGTTGCATTTTGACAACAAGTTAATTAAATAAACGAGAATGCAATATAAAACAGAAAGATATAGAGGAACCATAGACTTGGGCCTTGGTTTATAAAGGACAAGTCGACTAAAACGGGAATTGGGGAAAGGTCAGACAAAAATTCGATTTCCCAAACATGGGTGCAGTATCAAAGAATGAAAAGTGGAAAACGCTGTTGAAATGTTGAATATTTTGAAAATATTTATGAAATGTTGGGGGGATTTAAACAGCTCTACCTCCTCCACCTGAAATTTCGGAGGAAACCGTCCCCTCTCTTGTTCCCGCTAAGTCTCCGCTCTTGAGAGGAACACACGATGGATGGAGACAGTGACTATAGATAGGTCTACAAGCAAACGGGGAAACTTCGCATCAGTGGTCAATTACCCACCCACCCCCGGCTTAAAATCAACTCTCTGCTCATCAATGTAGACCTACACGCTGTTAAATTGATTATTGGGCTTCATTTTCTCTTCTATATTAACAGTATGCGTCTCGTGAAAGCAAAATTATTAATTGATGTAAATAGTACTGTATTCGTCAAATGTAGGCCTACAATTGATCTTAGTGCCACCATTTATGTGCTTGACAAAAAGTCTTTATGAACGTAAGTAAGTGTGAGCCATATGTTGGGAAAATCTATTTTAATTAATTACAATTGATAATGGTTTTAATTGTCCACATTTACATTGAAAATCCAGGAGTATATAGGCTACCTTGGAGAGGTGCAGTTAATTCTAACGATCTGTAAATGTTGATCCAATCAAAATGCAATTTATGGATGCATGAAATCATTCTGTCATTTCTAGAGCGCAGAGAGCTGTGTATAGATAGTGTTCTCTTGTGAATCTGTTTCTAGAACTGTTGTTTGATGTCATCAAAAACCTGCATTTAATTCGGATGGATGAAGACGAGATAATCATCAGACAGGGAGACAAAGGCGACTGGTTTGTATCACGAGATTTCTGTCTAGTCTCAAACTATTTATATATATATCTCTTCTAATTTGAGAAATATCTTCTCATTTGCTTTAGATTTGTCTTAATATGAAAACTCCATCAGTCGTATTGTTACCCATTCCTCACACTTCAAACGCTTTTGGATCAACTAGGCCTCTACGAGTATCTGTGTTTATAATCCACACATCAGTCTTACCATTCATTATTCATATGATTTCACCATTTTTCTAACATAAATTCAGATTCAATTGTAATCTCAGAAACTGTCATCGCTAACGGAGTACTGCTTATCCGTTGCTATTGCGCATAGACCTATAAATATATGAGCTTATTAAACATCTAATGAACTGAAGTTCTTGCATATAGCATATATATAATACCTATAGCGAAGTTGAGTAGGCCTATGGAGAGGAATTGAGGTCTGAACGTCCGGGCATAAGTCAAACGCTAAACGTGATAATAAATCAAAGCGATTTTTATGTGCCCACGATTATTAATTATAATAATTAATCTCAGAGTCTCGTAAAACGAGCACTATCCACTGACCGCCTACTTTAAAATATAATGCAATGTAGGCCTAAATTAATATTTAGTCATAATGCTAATTGCCGGATAAAACGAAATAATGAGATTTAAACAAATAGGGAATAATAAGCTATATCGAGCATTTGCCAAGTCAGAACAAACAGGCTTCGACTGACTGGTTTGACTGTTGGGATGTTGTATTTTAATTTAATGTCGCTGCTTGTAGGCCTATCGATTCTTCTCTTCCGAAATTGTCCAATCACGTGGAAATCTATTGGAATATTTGTTCCATCTGGAAGCTGTTCTGTAGATATTGATGCGCAGGATCCAGTCTTATAAGAGTAACAAAGCTGAATCCTGAATACACAAATGCTTCTTGAACCTACATACCTACTTGATTGTTGATAGCTATAGCACATTGGTAATGGAATTATAACCACTATATAAGGAGTTCATCGTTAAGTTGGCAGGACACGTATACCTTGACTATAAGCTTACTTTGTTCACGTGGTCTTAGTAGAGGCCTTTCATCTGGCAAATCTTCTGTTTGTAACGTTTTATGATTTGAGAAAACCCTCCTAGGCCCCTATATAGGTCTATATTTGCGTCTTATCTCAAGAGCCGTGTAACAGCCGCTTCTGGCTGTCTTCATGCCGGGCGTCGCTGTTTATAGAGGTTCTGCTCTTCATCACTTGACTTCGAATGACAGACACTCGGTTGTTTACTTGAAGTTCTTAACTCTTCTGCTGATTCAATATTCTCCTTATTATATGGCTGTCGTGTGTCGTAAGTGTAAGCTGTTGAGATAAATAGCACGTGGCCACTAGTGCGGAGGGGTGATGAGTAATGGATAACACACTGGCCAGAAGAACAGCCCGTGAAGTGTATTAGGTCATAGATCGCTGGGTTAGTTTTCTGCGTTGCGTTTAAAAAGATCAAGTATGTGTGTGTTATGTTTTAGAAGGACATCTAGGCCTAATCGTCGATCCAAAACTCTTTTGGTGATATAATTATATAGCGCTATTATTGAGTGGTCGTTCTATTTGTTCAGTATCTCTTTGAGTAATTGCTCGACGTATTCTTTGGAATGCGGTGATTGGAAAATGAAGCGAGGAACTCTTTTCCCAAACATTTATTTGACCACTTACATTAATTAAAATAAGCCAATAGCAAACCGATATGTCCTGTAGTACATAGGCTACTTAATCACTGATCAGGTTTTGCTATTTTGTTAGTGAAACTTTCAGACTGCAGTCGACCTAATATAAGACGAGCGATTTGTCGTTTCATAAAAAGGACTATAAGATCAATGTTCTCCGCTATAGACTATAGGTTCTATTTGCACACGTACGTAGGCCTATAGCAAAGCGATTTAGCCTGCATATCTGACCAGGCTTTGTTAGTTAAACTCTCAGACAGTCGACCGAGCATTAAGACGAGGTATTCACCGTTTTTTCTATGTAGACTTTTAAATAATGTTCGTGATTTAGCTATCATTGCATTCTGCTCGGACCTGCGCACAATAGTGTGAACCATTTACAAAACGTTGCACACACACAATTTCTTGCGCACACAGTCTCCAAAAAATTAGAGGGAACATTGCTTCTGAGAGTTAATCCACATTGTCCTTTCCATGTATATAGGCCTATTATTATATATCTCTGGTTCATTTGCTAACCTATTTGTGCTGTATGAATTTTCCCTAGCTCCCCAAGTAGCTCGCAAGTTCATTACTTATTTGAGTATATAATTATTTAGAGATACTTTGCCCAACGACAACACAAAGTAACAGCAAATGTGATTTCTGTATATTTAGTATGTATATCATTCTGGGAGGACAAGTGACAATTTATAACAATGATGCCAAACGGGTGAACGATGACGGCGCAACAACAGGTCCCAGCATCTCTTCCGCCACAGCCAACAACAAAGAAATGCTGCGCCAACAACTCGGGAACTTTGTGATAACATTGAGTTAGTTTAACTTACAATAATCTTTCAGTAGTTGATTTGATTATCACCTTATGCAGTCAAGCTGTTTTAATGTATAAGTATATATGCCTCGTTAACCTACATAACAGTCACTTTGTAATAAGGCCATCTGATTAATTATCAATAATAAGTCACACCAATCTGCGAATCGTTCTAGCAACTAACACCGATGTTATATTATATACGGTTCATAGCTTTTGATGCCATTTCCCCAAATTTTTGAAGTGTTTGCTTCAAATTGTTAAATTCGAATTGCGTGAAAAAACATCCTGGTAGAGTTTTGATTTGCGCGCATTTCTTTCGTTGCTAGAGTCCGGTTCAGCGTTCGGAGAGGTGGCTCTGATGAGCGATGATTGTATACGTAGTGCCACTGTGATCACAGACGTTCCCTCGGACTTGATGGTCATCGACAGGGAGCTGTACAACAGATCGATCAAGAGCGTTCTGAAGGCAGAATTTGACCAGAAAGCCAACTTCATTGAGGGAAACCCAAACTTTAACAAGTGGAACGCCAAGTACAAAAAACAACTGACAATGGCCCTGGAAAAAGAAACGCTACCTTACGACAGCGTCCTTACCAAACAAGGAAACCGTATTGAAGCCATTTACTTCATACTGACGTAAGTTAGCTAACAAGAAACAGTCTTATTCAATACATCAGAGGTGTAAAACGTCCAACCCACGAAGGGGTTTCTGGCTCGCCGATATCGTATTTCTGGTCCGCGGACTACTTGCATAATGGCTACACAATTTCAGATTAAAGTATCCAAATTTGTCCCTTTTCACTGCCTATGAGGCAAAATTCAATTGCTGTCTAAATAATGAACTTGTCAAATCCTATAGGTGTTTTGCATAAGAAAGATCAAAATGAGAGTTCTTTTGTGTATGTTAAAATCGCGCCATTTTAGGGCAGCTAAAATATTACCACGAGACCGCCATTAGAAGGGCTTCTGAATTCATGATCCAGCCAATTGGTTAAGGAAATTACAGTTAACACTGAAGAGTGAATATCAAATATCTAGTCATGGACCAATTCATTAAGAACTGTTGATTACGGTATAATTGATAATTATGGTATAAAGGCCTACATAGTTTTTTTCAAAGTAAACGTTGCAGTACCGGTAAATTCCGTTCTTAAACAGTAGACTAGGACAGATCTATGACGCATGCTTGCTGCCGTACGGATAAAATTCGATTCCTATTTGATTTGTTACATTATAATCTTATTGCATACTTGGCAATTTGAATTAATAGCCTAATTATTATCTCAAGTTGTCGGAATGACTGGATACTCTTATCCCACCGAATCTGTTGTCTAGGAGAATTTTTAAGATATCTTATGAAGTAGCTGTAGCCTGCAGACCTATTAATTGACGGGAAGCTCGATCTTTGCAGCTCTCCTGCTTGATCAGGGCCATGCGTTGTACCCAATCTCTCCACAGCTGAGCCGCAGCCCCACGCTATGAGACCGATGCTGCATGTCCGAATTATCCGTAGAGCGGACAACCTTAATTACCGAAGCAGGAAGTTTTGGCGCAGGACGTTTTGGCGCAGATATATGATACATAATATATTTTTATATATATAATGTAATATGAAGCATGATTGATGAAAGTAATTATGCTAAACTAGGAACCTTAATAGTTTAATGATGAAAAGAATCATGCTCAAATAGAAGCGGGATGGACATATAACTTCTACCCGTCGTAGAACCCTGTAGTTACAATCTTTACATCAATGACGCTTCCAATTAAACGGTTTTTTTCATCCATCCAGCTTCCATTTAGGCATAATTCTTTTCATCAATCCAGCGTCCCATTAAAGGATGACTTTTTTCATCAATCCAGCTTCCATTTGAGGCTTTGAGCATGAATATTTCCATTAATCCAGCGTCCCATTAAAGGATGATTTCTTCATAAATCCAGCATCCATTTAAGCATAATTCTTTTCATCAATCCAGCTTCCATTTAACGAATATTATATTCATCAGTCCAGCTTCCATTTAAGCATGATTATTTTCATCAATCCGACCTCCATTTAAGCATGAACATTAACCTGACATGTCATGGGGAATAATAATTTACGTCACTAAAGTGGTAGATTGCCATAATTATAATATATTTAGGTAATATATAATATAACTATTATTGTATCAGAGAACTACGCCAAAACATCCTGCGCCACAACGTCCTGCGCCAAATACGTCCTGCGCCAAAACGTCCTACGCCAAAACGTCCTGCGCCAAAACATCCTGCGCCAAAACGTCCTACGCCAAAACGTCCTGCGTCAAAACGTCCTACGCCAAAAAGTCCTACGCCAAAGCGTCCTGCGCCAAAACGTCACGTACCGCTTAATTACGACTTACGAGGACAACGTTTTTGACAAGAATGCTCGCTCTTATTTAAATGTCCTGTAAATAAACGTGCTGTATACATAGGCAGTCTGTCGAAATAAAGAATAGGCCTAATTAGGCCTACTATAAGCTTCACTTATCGTGTCTAAGCTTATCTTATCTCTTACTGACTGGATATCTCGAATAAATTAATTAGAAGAAGCCTATTGGCTGAATGACACTTTGATACGATAGACGTCTAAATAAGTGTCGTTTGTTGGTTTCAGTGGTGAAGTGAAGTTCCTAATGGATACGGAACAACACGTAGTTCAATATCCAAACCTATACAGCGCATCAAATTACGCTTCAATCCTTGACAGCTGTTCCGATGAAGACCTTCCATTGACCAGGTTGCCTCATCTGATCAAATCTTAGCAGTATTTTTGTGGGCTCTATAAAAGGTTCAAATGCCTAACGGATATATCTATCGTGCAAGTTATGGAACCCAGGCAGTCAAGCAATTTTATAGCATTTAAAATTATAGACCTAATGTGCCACAGGCCCACAGTTGAGTACCCTTGCTGATGCAAAATGCGATTTATGAGCTGCAGACAGCATTGACTTATTTTCTCACAGTCCGAAATCATAGAATTATTTAGTTGAAGTTGTTGTACGACTTATGTCAATAAAATCCGAATTTGCGAAAAAAGGAGTGAAACTTAAAGAAGCTATTCACTTATCTTTCTTCTTTTATTATAAGTTCTTGGTTTGTGCCACCCATTTGTTGCCAATCACACGCTGAACTTCGTCAACCAAAACAACATTTCTCTGCTAGTCTAGCCGTCTCGATGTTATCTAGACTATTTAACATATTCAAGGGTATTGCTAGTTGCGACACTTTGTTCAGCGATGGGACTGCACGTGCAGTGGCAGAGTTCCCATAGAATTTCGTGATGTTATTATGAATTTAACAAATTTAGGCCTATATAGGCCTATTACCTATTTGCGCGAGCGCCGAAAAAACCGCCAGCGCTATGCTAGATGGCTAATTTTGAGCGAGATTAGCCAAGTAGCAGCAGAGTGAGCAGACCAGTTCATACAACTATAAGTTTATATTTTGTTATGATAAATCACCTTTTTATGAGGCCTATGTACATGTGCAAAGAAACAGTTATGAATCCGACATCGGATTGTTTTATTATACGATCATAAAAAGTCTGGAGGCGCTATATTCACATTCAAATCACTTGATTGGCTAATAATAATAATGTTACGCTAGAGGTCGTGTCGTGTTGCACCATCTATTATGAATAATTGTATTACTATGAAAATAAACGGAGGTTTGAGTGGAAGTCTTCGTCTCATTTGACGATTAGACTCAATGATTCTGTTTCAGAATGTCAGTCAGTTGTGACAGTTCTGGATACCCAAAGAAAGGTTCACGAAGAGGTCAAAAGATTGAAGTCTGTCTCTTAGGAGTCAACGAAGCCATCGGTAGGGGTCCGCCTATTTCTATGAATATATATGAACTTAATTAAAACTCATGAAACCACTCAGTATATGGTCATTCTCAATGACAAGCAGGCTGTATAGGCCTACAACATATATACAGATACCCTGTCCAGAATTGTCATGGGCCTTAATACGGATGGACCTATGTGAACTTCATACAAGTTCAATATGTAGCCATGGGCCATGTATGGGCACCATGTGGGTAAACACTGGGTATGCTATCAGAACAGGACCTCTTACCAAATCGCTTGCTGAGGTTGTAGGACATTGAACGTTGAGGTTTCCCGCCACACTGCAAACAATCTGTTCCAAGTTTCACCAGTTTTCGTGGTCTCGTGCATGCAGGAGTCCACCATGCTTATTGTCTTGAACTTTTACCACTCGACAGATCAAATTACAGGTGCACGGTGGAGTCGCCCAGCATTGCAATTTGATTAGAACTATAATTAGTGCTCACTACCTAGATCGAAAGTCTATTTGGCTTTATAGTCAGGCGAACGATGAAACCGACAAAAAGAGGCAGCCTGCACAGCACAAAATACACTGTAGGCCTATATGTACAAACAGCTGTAAGCCCAATATATAGGATGCGAATATTCATGTATGTAAATCAGGTTATAATAAGACGTGGTTGTTGTGTGTAGGTGATGTGGAGGTGTTGCTTGGACTGAACACTTACATGCAGACATGTATTTGCACTCAACCGACGGAGGTTCTCGTCATGGGAATGAAGCACTACGATCGCCTCCTGATTCGTCGAAATCCTCGCACGATAACCGCCATGAAAGCAGGACTTGGACTTAAAATAAACTCTCGATTAACCAACTGCAGACCATCGCAGATTCCTCTCCTGTCTTGCCTGAGCAGCCAGGCAGCTTCATTTAGCGCCAGTCTTCGACAACGTGATCCAGCGCAACGAGGCACCTTATCAGAAAAGCATCTGAAGCCAAAGAGAGAACTTCAAAAAGATGCTGCGGAATCATATCACACGCATCGCACGTCAACGCACACATCAGGTAAATTTAGAGTACACTTCAAGGGATCATCGTGGAATTTAGAGGGCAACGATGACAGCAGTTTCAAGAACCTTAACAATTCATGGAATAAAGAGTCTAAGCGTCATGACAAATTTCCATGTGTGGAGTTGGAGAGAATCATGAGACACTGAAAACCCAGAGACTACTGAAGCGACGAATAGCTTTACTTAGTATTACGGTCTAAAACTCTAAATGATTTGTGTGACACGGTGGCTGATCGGTTAGAGCGGTCGGCCCGTAACGCTCAGTGTACGCTGAGTGAGCGGGTTCGACCCTCATCCGAGGCGTCACTGCGTAGGGACCTTGATCAAGTCCTTCGCGCACAATTGCTCTGCAGTAGTCTATGTACAACTGCAATTGCGTCGTCGAGGCGTGTGCGCTTCTGAGCAAAAGATGTTGGAAGAAGGGCGGTATCAAATTTCAGAATAAATAAATAAAGGTAGCAATTTACTGTATATGAGAGATAAAATGTAAAGCCTAGAATGAAATATAGGCATAATTGAGTATTTGATACAACGGTGCGTCATGAAAATTACTTCAACTAACGAACGAACGAAAATATTTTATTGTAACCAAAACAAAACAAAATCATCAAGAGTGCACACATAATATTTAGTTACTCAGTTGGGTTACAAAGGGAGGCCCGAAAGGATTACCTCCCGCTAACAGGGCCACCCACTGACGTATTTTGCTATATAAATTGTTGTGAGTACTGACATAATAAACTCAAATGTGCAGCAAACAAAACACTTGTATAAAGTAGCATCAGGAAATATTCAAGTTGCAGTCGTACATCTAACTATTCTTAACTAATTCTTTTAAGCCTAACTTAAAGAATCAATCTGCGATGGGTGGATGATAATAAGCTTACTCAAAGCTTATACTCGTCTTATATTTAAATGATTGCAAAGTTGCAGTACTTTGAATATCATAAGGGATGTCGTTCCAAATCTTTGGTCCAGTGCATCTTATTGCAAAACTTATGAGTATTAGTGCGAGCATAAATTGGTCGGTGTTTAGAAGCGGTTCTCGTACCATAAGAATGGAACATATTGCCAGTTCCGAAGTATTCTGAAAATCTTACCGGTAAAAGCTCATGTACAGAACGGTACATAAATATAGCTATTTGATAAGTACAGATCTGGGAGCTTCATTAATTTGTATTCCCTAAAGATTGGGTCAGTATGGGATTCCCAGGCTGTACCAGCAATGCAACGAAGAGGAATCCATTATTAAGGTAAGACATAGTTTGACTTGACATAATTCCCTCAGGGACAGTGCGCACTTCTTCTAACCCATTGTCATGCATTTCTGCAAGCACCACTTGGAAAGTTTCTTGTCATATCATACCACACTTAGAAGAAACGTTTCTGGATGCAGGCAGACAATTCTCCAGACGCATCGACTATAAAAGCGACAGGAGCCAACCGCCGATCATTTCGACGACCGAAGCCTCAAACCACAAACCTATTAAGAGCAGTGGCAGAGGATTGGGCTCCAGCAAATCAACGGAAGTAGTTCTCAATGGACAAGACAACACTTCTAGGAAATCAATGAAAGTCATCGAGGGCAGCAATTCTGATTCAGCAGCTCTTGAAAATCTAGAGACGAAAATCTCCAAGTGGTTAACGGGTGACTCATTCGTCAAACCCATCATTCCCAGCAAACGAAACCCTACGCCGAGGATAATCAAACTGCACAGGACACAGACAGAGGTCAGTCGCACTGCTTTCAGTAATCGTAATCGTAACATCTAAACTTTTAAATCGTCACTAGAAAGATAAGCGTAGGGCGCCAGCTCATTCTCGAGCGCTGCGTGGAATCAGAGGGTTGTCTGAAGGGTGGTTCCAGGCCAGCCTGAGAGGTCAAGGTTGGTTTCCAGAGGGGCAGAATTACTGTAAAGGTGTATGACGTTTAGGGGGCAGATCAACAACGAGTTCATGAAGAGACGACTCTTCTTTTTTCTGAGTGGAAAGTCCTTCTTGGGTGATTGAGAGAGGCTCGAGCCTGAGGCAGATAATGGTGGGTGACTGGCAATGATTACAGAGGAATTGAAATTGCCAAAATTCAGGAGGTAGATCATTCCAGAGTCGTGGTGCGCAGTGTGGACTATGGCCCGTTGAACAAATTGAGGTAGGTGGTGACCGGGGACCGAGTAAAACATGAGGAGGATCGAGTAGAATGGGTTGGCTCAACTTGGCTGGATGGTGAAGAGTTCGCGATGTTATGGGCGTGACGTATTGTAAGGAGTTGTGGATTGATTATAGGACTTTGAAGTGGATTTGGCCGGACGTTTTAAACGATTTGAGCATGGGCCCGATATGATGTAATGGTGTGTAATGTAATGGAAAACTTGTATAGCTCGAATCAGAGGCGCTCACGACTCAACATATGGGTAAACGGAGAACAGGAAATTCTTAAAGCGCATCCGAGAAACAGCAGAGGAAGGGATGGCAGTCACTCCCAAAGGGAAGGAAGAGGCTGTTCCAGTTGGTGGAACCAACGTAAGCGAAACTTAATGGTGATGCTTAGACGTTCTAGTGACAACTCTGGCATGTGGGCTTTGGATAAGATGCAGAGGCTTTGGTAAATTGGGTGTATTCGAGCATGAAGAGGATAACTTTGGATCTGAATGACAATGGCGTGTCTTAAGTCTACACCTTGACAACATTAACAAGCAGACACGACAAAAACTGACTATTTGAGGCCGGGTTGTCAGTTGTGTCCGCTGGATAATGTCTTGCAGTCGTTGTATACCCTACCCATCCAGGTTCAACACCTGCTGCAGGTTATAAGCGTATGCTAGAGACAGAATGACTGTCAGTTTGTTTATATGAACGTTTCTGCTGCGTTTCAGTTGGAGCAAATGAAACCTGGTGCAAAGATTCTAATACGTCCAAAGAAACAACCAGAACAACCATACGAAAACAAAGATTACGAAATGGATAAGAAGACATTAGTATGTATCATCTAATCTGATCTCCTCCAGTGACTTCTATAGCGTCGCTTTTATTATGTTTAAGGCAACAGTCGATCGACGGCAGGGATCGATAAATTACTCGGGAAAGGTAATTGATTTATTAATTAGAATTACTTTATTGCCAAAACGGAATGTACTCAGTATTTCATCTGAGCTTACTGTCCATCCCTGGTCGATGTAAAATCGCAATCCGCCAGATGAGAGAAAAGAGAAGCGAGCCTATCCTCATCGTTAAGCACCGTAATTCAAGACAGTGCATTGTGCCGAAGTGCGGTGATTTGCACATATATAATTACTGATTGGGTATTAAGCTTTGTGGTAAGACACACGAATTTAGAGAGGATGCACACATCGAATAAATGCTTGAAGACATGATGGAATAGTAATCTGCCAGATTCAAGAAATTTAGTCGGGTCTGTGAATTTTTGGCGAATATTATGAAGTTATTTAAACACATCATAAACCAAACGTAGAACTGTTTTAAACGGATGAAGAACAACGTTTCGGGTGGCTATGGTACATGTAGCTACAATATAAGACCGCGACAGATGACATAACTGGTCACGTATATGCCTACTCTTTCACTTGTTTCACCAATCATCATCTCAACACTTCGATTCACTAAATGGATTAAAAATCTGGGAGCGAATCCACTTAAATATCTAGGCCTATCGTCAATCTGCAACTTCGTAGAATGATAATCGTAATCTCTAAACTTCTAAAGCGCCACTCGAAAGTTAAGCGCACGGCACAAGCGCACGGCACGAGTGACTAAGTACAATCGCGAACTCTTCACCATCCAACCATCCCTCTCTACTCGGTCATCCTACAGTCTAACTATCACACGCCCCAGAGATTTCTTCAACCGACCAGTATCCCACGTATCCCACATATCTGTGATGATCATGTTGGACAATCTTCTTACTGAATCCCGCAGATTCACAAAAAAACACAGAGACCGCCGTTCACACATCGCCATCTGGGCTCTTTTCCTCTCAGTCCCATTAAACCCATGTCACATCTTTCTTGATCTCCTAAATGTCTCCCCATAGTATAAGCCTACAACATGCGTATACGGGACACATGGCCTTGCACTACCTAGAGATGGTGCTTTTTCAAGAGAAATTTTATTATGGTATAATTTATTCTGTCCTTTAATTTAGAGTCATTTCAACCATTCGCGAACTCTTATTTTAACAGCAGAAACTATTTTCATGGCAGGCTGCTTACCTTTACTTGTAGCGGTAACCGATTGATGTTTCAGACAGAGCTGGCTTACTACAAAATGGCTCTGACGGCATCGATTCCCACGTTTGAACTACTGAACGACGAAGAGACCTAACTGAAAAAGAAGAAGCAGTTTATATTATGAAGAAGAGATCGAGACGAAACTGCAGAACGTGATCTGAAACAAAGAAACGATCTCCAACAAAAAACGTTTTGACCCTTAGGCCTAATTGGCAGCTGCTAAGTCAATGGAAATAGCAGCAACGCGGATGATGACGCTGATGATGATGGTGGTTGTGATGACGACGACGACGGTGGTGGTTGTGATGACCATGATGACAATGATGATAATGATCGTGGTGATGATGACAAATATGATAATGATCGTGGCGATGATGATGATGATGATGATGGCGACGATGCCGGTCTACCTCTATACCCATGCAGGTACGTGACATAATAAATAATCTCGATTTACATTATTCAACAGTAGTTTCTTTTTACTGTTGTGGTATGGAAATCACGAGTTTTCAGCGTCACCCAAGTCAGAAGTAGTTGGCTTCCGAATACAATTAGCGATCGAATACCACAAAATGCACTACAAATTAGCGATTCTCAACCTGTGGGTAGCAACTCCTACATGGGTCGCATTATGATGTGCCATGCAGAGGTCGACTGGAACCTTCAGGAATTTGAAGTAAAGTAGGCCAATAGGCCTAGCGTAATTTCTCATACTCAAAATGTAGACTGTGTAGGCCCTATAATCATGATCGTTACTCCGAGTGTATACTACGTACATATATAATATATATATATAATATATATATATATATATAGGCTTACACTATATAGATATAGTGACTTAAACGTATCTCTACCTATGCTTGAACTGCCACAAAATGGGAGAGCAATGGATTTGACAAATTTATAACTGAGGATATCGGCTGTAATTTAGGCCTAATTGTTCCCCTCGCCGCCATATGCATGTATGCCTGGCGTTATGAACTTATGATGATGATGACCCATATTAGTTCAAACGAGTAGCGGTGGTTTTCGAAAGATATCCGTCGATCAATTCTTTAAAAAATATGCAGGGTCCACCCAGTCTATAGGCCGTAAACACGGTCACTAAAATTTACCCCAGGCAGACTGAGCGTTGAGTTAATTAGAAAACTACATACTTATAGTACATATTACATTAGGCCTATTTACAAAAAACTACAAACATTTATACTTAATTAGAAAAATATATACAAACTGTATACTTATGCAACGCAGCTGTACTATGATAGTCAATTAAGAAGTGCAGATTGAAGCAGAGAAGCCATTAAGCTGTGGCTGCTCTACAAAGGAGTGGAAGAGGGGCAATGCCCCACCAGCGAGTTTGTGATCCCGGTGGCCCATCTAAATTTTAGTTAACTGTCAGTTCTGACGAAACCAGGCATCCAATTGGCCCCTCTGTCAGGTTCAGCAGCCCTCCATGTCCCCCTTTGGCCTTTGTTGGAGAGGATCGAGATGACGAAATCATCCATAAAAATCGGTATAGGTCTAAAGATCGAACGTTATGAGTAAGAGCTAGAGCGTAAAACTACTCAAGAGCTGGAAAATCTCATGACACCAACAGCTTCTAGACACCAACAGCTTCTAGAGAATAAGTTTACATGTTGGGAAAAAGAGCCTTTCTGAGAGACTCAGTTCCCGGTCAATGGTGAATGTAGGACCTACATGTATGACACCCAGGTCGCGGACCGTGAAGGAAAAGTTATACGTGGAGCAAGTCAATACACTAGTTTCCGACGGCCACCCAACCAAATATAAACTGAGTCATAGTTCGAAGGATTAAAAAGAAGCTGAGTTAAGATTATCCAATAGTAAAGGACATAATTTTTATTATAGCCAGGCACTTCAGATTCTGGCATAAAGTTGCGACTGCGTCTGAGGGATGGGAATCAATGTAAGCTTGAACATAGTCTGTATAGACTTGGTGCAGGAGCCTCCGATACATCATGCAGAAAGCAGAAACCAGTCTTATAAATGGAGAAGGTAAAATAGGGGATCTAGGACGTACGGATCGATAACCTTGGGGCACACATAAATGGGAATGGATCAGTGACCTAGCTAGAGAAGTCAACAGCAACACAGCTTGAACACTTAGACCTACAGGAATGACTCCGAATGAGCCAATAGGACTTGGATCAGTTTCCGTTACACGCAATGAGTTATAGCTTCACGCGCAAACAGTCAGACGTGTAGGCGTACACAGTCGAGTTAGTGCATGACGACCTACAAGACTGCTAAATAATTCAAACGCTCTCGTCACATACAGCTCCTGAAGTAGGCCTACGTCTTGAGGAGCCTTAATTAATGCTGAGACAAAAAGTTGCGTTCTGTAACTTTGCATTGATTGGCTCGAAGCAGACGCCTAGCAGAGCATTTCAATTTTTAATGCTGCGACTGTGAGCGGTGTGCTTTTCTAGCACCTAAAATCTTAGTTTTCTCACACCCAGGTTTATATATTCTGACTTATAATACATAGAAAATATGTTGCTAATCAGGTTGGCTCAGGTATTCTTATTTCGAAATCTGAGTTTACAATTCCTTCACTGGAACGTTGTATTAAATAACGCCCAACTTCTAGACCGTGGTTCCGTCCTCCTATCAAGATCATCTCGATCACTTAAGTTTTGAGAAGCAGTCACGACACGTCTCATTGAACGACCGGTTGCATAGGATCGTGAGGGAATGTACGCAATCGGACGCGAGAATAAGACAACGCAACCAAACGCTTAATCAAGTAAATGAAACCTCGCGAGGAGCAGGAAGACACAACTCAGCAGAACACAGCAATGCTCTGAATGGATGAAATCTGGGATGAGAATCACTGTAGAAGACCTCTTTAGAGAATGGCAGATATAACCCATACAGACTGAGAGTTGACAACACCCTGACGGCATAGAAGGCCATTAAAACTTGGTAAGTAGTCAAAAGCCTCTTTGGCTCCTTTGACTGGTGAGTGATGATGGTCTCTCAGTAATCCTGTTCTCTGTCACAGAAGGAGGAATGCACTTTTCTGACAATGTGGATCCACTAGGCTCGATTGGCCAGCAAAGGCATTATTCTGAAGATCCTCTTCAAATGTCAGGCAGCGTAAAGACCACCCATAGCAGTTAACCTGTTAACCTTGGGCGTTGATGTCCGCAAAAGGCAGGGTGATGACAAATTCATCAGCCGAGGAGTAGTCCTAAGTCTGTCATTGTCGTGGGTGTCCCTAATGGTCAACCTCTGAACTCGATCGGCTTTTGTATCAAAAATATCATGCAACTTATAAAGGCAGAGTTCTTCTGAAGACAAAGCTGAAGATTAACACAATGATTACATAAGTATAATTTAGATAGACCTGAGATTATGTATAATTTCCACTATATAGAGATACCAGAGATTATGTATAATTTCAATTATTTAGATAGACCAAAGATTATAATTTCAATTATTTAGATAAACCAAAAATTATAATTTCAATTATTTAGATAGACTTGAGATTATGTATAATTTCAATTATTTCCATATGTCATCACTGTGACTATGAGATGACACCCATAACCACATAAATGTACATTACGGCATTGAAGCAGAAATATTTTCCATAGAACTAATGACAACAATACAACTGTGCACCAGATATTGCCTACCTTAGAAAGTTCAGAGATAGACACAAACACTATGCGATATAACATCAATGGTGCTGAGATAACTCACCCAATGACACTACACAGAGACCGCCTCAGTAGAGGCCCGAACTCACCCAAGGTCCTACACAGAGACCGCCTCAGTAGAGGCCCGAACTCACTCAAGGATACTACACAGACACCGCTTCAGTAGAGGCCCGAACTCACCCAAGGATCCTAGACAGAGACCGCCTCAGTAGAGGCCCAAACACACTCAAGGATCCTACACAGAGATTGCCTCAGTAGAGGCTCAAACTCACACTATCTGTGTTACAAGCCGAGCACTCTAACCTATCAGCTATCATGTCCATCTAGAAACAAATATACACAACTAGATAAGTTAAGATAGCAATTAAACTTAATAACCAAACACAATCAGGAGGGGGCCGTAGAGTAATGGATAACAAACGGGAACGCCTGGCTGAGTTCGATTAACATATCTCCCGTAAGGTTGACTAGTCCTTCTTTCGTTAGGCAGCGGCGTTGGTTAAATTATATGAAGAACGTGATGGAACCTTGCATGGCTACCAACAGTTAAATTCGTCATCACAATACATTTGTAATCATACTGTGCGGCATGTCAGTTTGAATTTTAACTAAAATAAAAAATTTAAAATTCATTACAGTCACAGGACAAGAGCAACATCAAAGAATGAGGAAGTTTGCTCTGTAAGGAACATGTCGTTTGAACATGATTGAGACAATGAAGTAAACTTGTAAACAATAAGTCCCAACAAGAGACGACTCGTGTATTGCTAGGCAACTAGATTCAATTCTTCCAGCGTAGCCAAGGAACCATAATAACAGAAAGATTCGTAAATTATTAAGACCAACTACAATCAATGTATAACAGTCATTGTTCATCTGTTTTCTCTTCCTTTAAATTACGTATCTCGTTTTTCTTCTGTTGTAATGGCATTTTCAATTGATATCTTTTCTTTTGCTTGTCGATTTCTTTTTGCCTCCAAATAGGTTCTTGGAGGTATTGGAAGAAAGCCACACAGGCCTAAAAAGAAAAGCAAAATTAAACAATGGCATACTGCCTTCGTCTCAGAAATAAGGCACCATAATGGTTTGCCGCATCCCTAGGTTTGACTGAGTCTCTGGGTACATGCGTGATGTCCTGAATTGGCTCCCTTACCCACAGCGCATTGCCTACCGTGTCTCTGCACTGGTATGGCACTGCATTGAGGGCCTGGCGCAACTCTACCTGATTGAACTTTGTTGCCCCACTGTCACGGTTGGACCCCGCTGTCTGTTGCGTTCTGCTGCGCAAGCGGCGTTGCTTGTTCCACCGTGCGAGGACTGCTATCCGACGGCGCCGTGCTTTTTCACTCGCTGATCCAGTAGCATTGCGTCTCACACCTGCTCTGTTCTTCTCTGGCCTTAAGACTGTCCTGTTTGACCGTGGTTGAGCTGGGAGCGCTTCTGAGTAGAAGACCTTGATGGGGCGCTATATAAAACTGCTGTAATAATAATAATAAATGCTAACTGCTGTGGATAAAAGAGTCAGAATGGTCTTGTTTCTGTCATTCACTCCCTTCCTGAGATACACTCTGATGCTACTCATCGACACCCAAGTCTGTCCTTTTTGCTCGGACCTGGATTGGGAGCGCCTCTGAGTACTCGCCTTTAAGAGGCGCTATATTAAATTAGTAGCTAGATAGATATACTTACAAAAAACTACAAAATGTGTTTAACTGCACAACTACAGAACAGTCATGAGCATAAAACTGACAGTAAATAGCAGGCTCATTTGTAGATTCATATGAAATATTAAGCAGTTATGTAATTTAGCCATTAAAATTGAGCAATTCCCCCCTACTACCGATAAAACTTGCAATGTTATCCTATTTACATAAGCCATTCAAGAGTTTTCAAATGAAGTTATTGATGTACTTAAGCACAATTAAAGTCCCACACAGTACACATTTCAGAAGAGAGCATAATTATGAGGAACTACTGGAATATTCTGTTTAAATGAGTTCGCCAAAATTCTTACCTAGGAGATGCTCAACAGGTGGCGATGGTGTAGCACCTCTGGCTATCCAATAACGTACACGCTCAAAGTTGATTGCCACAAGTTTCTCATTGTGCTTGTTCGGCATTGGGTCAAAAGATCCAACCTGCTCAATGGGAGGATCCTTCTGTGCCTTATGACGACGAATTACAACGACCTGAAAGAAAGGTCTGTTCGCACATCCAAGTCGAGCCAATCGAATTGCAAAAGAAGTCCTCATCTCGTAAACTGCAACATAATACATACATAAACTACATTTAAACATGTCAAAACTAAGTATATCCCACAGCAACAGTGCCATCTCAGACAATATGCTGGATGCTATGTGCTGGATGTGCTCCACTGGCTCTCCCTCCAACAGCGAATCTCGTACCGTATCATCTCTTTCGTATGGCGGTCCTTGCTAGGCCTTGCCCCTGCCTATCTTCGTGATCTCTGTTACTCTACTTTGAGTGCACTGGATCGCCGCTCTCTCCACTCTACTGAGCGAGCCATGCTCATTGTTCCATTTGCCCGTACAACTACTAAACAGAATTGTGCCTTCTTGGTGTTTGGCCACTCGCTCTGGAACGTGCTACCGTTGGCGTTGCAGTTGTCACCAAGGGTCCACTCAGACTCATCTTATACTTGCCTTAAAACTGTTCTTTTTAATCGTGCTGGAGTCTAGAGTGCTCCTGAGCAGTAGCCTTGAAGGGGCACTATATAAATCTCTGTAATGAATGAATGAATGAATATCAATATAAAGTTGCTCAGTCTTTATGTACATACAAGCATGATCATTTCAGAGTGTGGAACATTGTCATTTCTAACTTTTTTAAACTTCATTTCTCAGTTTGTGTCAATCTGCCAAAGCATTAAAATGCAGCAGTGCTTTATGACAGGCTACAAACACGGCCTATAACAACAATGACAGTCATGAGGGTCAGAATACAATAAATTGGGTGTTTATCGAATCTCCTGAAACCCCAATCCCTGAAACTGGATTTTCAACCAAACCCCAAACCTATTCTTACGAGCTGCGACAATGTCCACTGCACAGTAATCATCCAGTCAAACATACACTATGTATCCACAAGTTGTCAACTTTGGAAGAAAGTCGCACCAATGTTTACGTCTGCCTGACAGTTTGCTTTAGAACGTTGAATAAAAGTTGATGATGAACCTGATGATGAACCTGTCAAACCATATGGGGACCTTACAGTAAAAAATTACAACAACAAACAAGTCCTTACAAAAGTCAGGCAATAGCTAAAGCCTCCAGCAACTACTTGCAAACCCTCCCACTTTCTTGTGGTGTCCTTCAAGGCTCCACTCTTCATGTATACCACACCATTAAGCTATTTCATCGAATCCTTCTCTGTTGACCACAATGCTGATAACATGCAACCCTCCTTCTCTCCAAGCTCATTCTCCACCTCCATCACATTCTCCAAATGGAATGGTTAACCTAATCTCTCAATGGGTGTCATTAAACCTCCTCTGCCTAAACCAGCGGTTCTCAATCCGTTTAGTCCTGCAACCTCTGATAATATTTCCAATACCATACTCCCTGGAATGACCTTCCTCCATCACCATCATAAGAACTGAACTAATGACATACTTCTCCATCGGCTTCTCGCACTTTAAAGATGTTTCTTTTTTCCGGGGTTTCCATACTGAAAGTGTCACATAAGTTATTTTGTGAGAAGCACGATAGACACGATACGATAAAGCGCCTGCAGCATTTGGAAAACTCTGTAGCCTGCATTGTCACCAGAATGTCCAGACATTATCACATCACGCCCATCATAAACCACTGCACTAGCTGGAAATCCCAGAACGAATCCACTCAAAAGTTCTATGAAAAACCTAAAACACCTCAGCCTATATATTTTCATGAATCCTTCACAAACAGTTCAGCCCTCTGTTTCAATTTTCTTGACCCTCTTACTACTTAACTCAAGTTTCTCTAACTGAGCAGTGTCTACACTGCACCATGCCTCTAAAACGATCGGCTTACTTATAACATTTTTTGGTCTGCTTCCATTGATTAGAGCTGTACCGATATCACTTTTTGCTGATTATGCCGATACCTATTATTGCCGATTATTCATTTGCCGATACCCGATTATTTAGCCGATTATTTCATTGTGTTTCCCAAGATGTCCGGTTCCAAAACATAGACCTACTGCTACTGCCTATTGTTGTGATACAAGCAAACACTTGCTCTGTAGGAGATGTATGCATGTAGTTGGGGACTAATCCTAGGCAGGCAATACAGATTAGACACACTGCCTGCCATCGAGTTGTGCCCAGGGTAATTAAAGGCCAAGGAACGGCTGGCTTATTCATACCCACCCACCTAGTCTCACCCTCTCAGGCAACTGAAATGTTTTGGGGAGATCTGATTGGCAGCTAGCATATATTCATTAGGCATGCCTCCACGATGTACATTCATCGGTTTCTCTGTTGAATTGGCCAGCCGTTCCTTGGTTTGAACTGACCAGTCATTCCTTGGCCCTTAAGCAGGCACTATGACTCTCTCTGCACAAGACCTATGTTGACACGTTCCAACGGTCTATACTAGCATACTGGGTGGTCTCACCACTGGTCTGAAGAAGCCTTTGGCTCGATGACACGATATGGGAACGGAACGAAATGCCGTCCTTCACAGACCCAGTGATGTTGCTGTCGTCATTTTGCTTTTATAAACTGAAAATAATATTATATAATTAAAAAAATAATTTTTAATATCAGCACCGATTATCTTGCCTATATCCGATATTGCCGATATCTCTATAATCGGTACAGCTCTACCATTGATCAGAGCAAAATACTTCTGGCGTGTGATTGACACAAAGGAGTAAGATGGATCTTCGTATATGTCTAAAAAGTTAAAACTACACTAACCCTAACCGACCCCCACAACACCTGATACGACTATATGAGAAAATGGAAATGTTTAAATGGAAGCTGGATCTGATGAAAAAATCATGCCTATGTAGAAGGTGGATGTGATGAAAATAATTATGTTTAAATGGAAGCATGATTCATACCGAAGTAGAAGCTGGATGTGATTGAAAGAATTCTGTTTAAATGGAAGCTGGATTGCTGAAAAGAATCATGCTTGAGTAGAAGCTGGATATGATGAAAAGAATCATACCTAAGTAAAAGTAGGATGAGATGACAAGAATTATGCTTAAATGAAAGCTGGATTGATGAAGAAATCTGTTAAAGTTAGCTATAGTTGCGTCTGACATTAAATTTATCATTATGATATCAAAGTTGCTTTGCGAGTTCTCATTATGTCTATAATCCGTGTCTATATACGTTGACCAGTCGTTCGACATCATACTGCAAACAAGTTATGCCCACAATATTATGAGTAGGTTGGAGTCCCGGTGTTATAAGTAAGCAAAACGACTTTCGGTAAAAGTGTATTTTAGCATATTTTATTACCCCGTGTGCTTGCGGTGTATTTTAGCGTATTTAATTATTTCCTTCATTATATCATGTGTTTTGTAAGTAGGAGCTGGATTGATGATAATAATAATGCTTTATATGGAAGCTGGATCGCTAAAAGGAATTTTAAAATGTGTTTTAGAGTATTTAATTAAACAAAATGCTGATCAGAAATTCCACTAGATTTAAACGTGACGTCATTTTGTCATCAATTGAACTTCCAATTTTGCATGATAATTTCATCGATCCAGCTTCCATTCATGCATAATTCTCTTCGTCAATCCACCTTCCACTTAAGTATATTTATTTTCATCAATCCAGCTTCCATTTAGGTATATTCCTTTTAATCAATCGGGTTTTTGCGCGAGTACAAGGCCTTGTTTACATCAATTTCATGTCCATCACAACGACATTCTCACATCAATTAAGCATGATATTTTCATTGATCCAGCTTCCATTTAAGCATATTTCTTGCATCAATCCAGTTTCTACTTGCACATTCTTCTTTTTCATCGATCCCGTCTTCATTTAAGCTACAGTTAGACATCTATTCGCGTTAAATAATAAAATACGCTAAAATACACTAGAGGTACCATGGTATAATAAAATACGCTAAAATACCCTTTTACCCGACTTTCTTCTGAATTCCAAAAATATTCGAATCTTTATTCATCACTGCCAACACCACCATCATTCTGTCTCAGGCTCCTGCATCACCACTCGGAAATTCCGCTCAAAACTGAAGTTACATCTATTCTTCAGACAAGCTCTCTCATTTGACACAGCGCACGCGCATAATCTGGTGAATAGATGTCTAACTGTAGCTTAAATGAAGACGGGATCGATGAAAAAGAAGAATGTGCAAGTAGAAACTGGATTGATGTACATAGCTTTCGAGTGGCACTTCCGAAGTCCGGAGATTACGAGTTCGACCAATGTGTGAACGATAATGTATGACTTTGAATAATAGTCAAAATTAATAAGTGGAGTGTGGGCTTATGCATCAAATTTAACTGCCTCCCATGGATAATGTAATCTAAATTACTGGTCACTGGCAAATTCTTGTATATTTCAAATCGCACATATCAAGTTTATTACAAATATACGCACATTTGATATTGACTTTCAAAAGTTTTAATTCCACTGTGCACAACTGCGAATTACATATTTGCAGAGTCTTCCGTGCCTAGAGCATTAAAAATGTAATGAACGTAGTGTGCACTAGCGCCACTCAGAATTTGCAAGACTCACATTTTTGACGTTCCCAGCCTAACTGCACATTTTGGCCTAACTGTAAAACATAAATTGCTAATATGTTTGTATTTAAAATTGGACGACATACTTTGGGATTTCTATCAGGACTTTCCAGATCCGCTGAGAGGGTGAAGGGGCAAATGCCCAGAATCAGGCAATATTTATGGTCCCGGGCCGGATTCGCAATCAAGTAATGCCAATTTTTATGATCAGCTAAATGGAGTTAATGATTTATACCTTGTTAGTAGCAATATTGCTGACATTTAAACAACAGGTTAAACTTCAAGGATCTGGATATTATCTTACTTGTCACTTTTTGCTATAGAACGCGCTCACTCAGCGTATACGTGGTCCGTGACTGCCCTACCTATATATAGACATTAGTTTGAACACTGTGCTCGGAACTTGGCTTGGCCAAGATTGGTACTAATTGGCATAAACTCGTACTCGGACAAACAATGGGTGCCAGTTTTTGATAAAAATCGGCTTTCCAATTTTATGTTTTTGAGTTGAAAATGGAAGTATTATATGTACAAAGCAACAATCGACCTAACTAAAAACACAAATACTGTTACTTCTGGTACTTATTTGTTGCTGCTTCTTAGTGTAACTGAGGCAAAACCAAGAAATTCATGAAAATTGCGCATGATGCCAAACTAAAAATCAAGAGAACGAGTGTTTTAAATTATTTGATACTCGGTTCATCCCTAGTGACCACCAAGACCAAGAAACTCATGGCACTACTGATTTAGATTTGTTTACCTGGTCTTCAACATTTGAACGGTTTTTGTTCTGAATAGTCAACATAATTTATAAACTGTTTTTGGTCATTGTCTTCTGCATATTATAGTAATTTAATTATGTAATATTTACTAATTGTTAATTGCTTCTAATTGTTGTATTCATTCCGTTGGTGAACCTCATCTGCTGCCTGTCATTTTTATTCATTTTGAACTAAGTGATTGTTTTGTTTATTAATTTGGTTATTTATTAATAAACTATAAAATTTATTATGTGAAGTATTGTCTTAATGGTTTTGTATAAACTACATACAAAGTTAATGTCATAATGTGCCAACACTAACTAAGGTTCCATGTCACTGGCTTTAATAATGATCACTGAGTAACGGCAGGTCGTTGATGCACAGGATGAGATGAGAAATATCCTCATATCAGTCTGATAACTTGTTCTATGCTGACAATACAGTAGAGACCTCACTCAAATTACCATTTTCTGGAACTCTTGCTGGACATCTTTTATTTAATAGACGGGGTTGTATATAAATATATATATATTTATAAGTATATATAATTATATAAAATATATGTACTTAAAGCATATATATAGGTAACGAAACATCTGCAGATGAATTTTTTCGTAATACATGGGGGTTTCTTTAAGATTTTATTGGCAACCCAATCAATGCTTGAGCACCCCAGCTCAACCATTGTGAGTGCTCGAGTTACCAGGACTTCCTATAGATCGACCCCTCAGCTAATCCGATCTGACGATGAGCGCTGTGTTAAAGCATTGAATTCCGATCCAAGTGACCGTCTCACTATATACAACCAAAACAAGTGACAAAATGTAGTGAAACTCTCTCTGTGTTCGTTCAACACGGACAACTGGTTGACGTTCGTAGATGGATGATGAAGCCAAACCCAGGCCACAAACTTAATTCATTGCCTTATTAAGTTTGGCCTCTTAATCCAAATTATGACATTCACATGCAATTCTTTCATTCACAAATTTATATAGCACCCTTTCGGGTTAACTGCTCAGAAGCCATGACATGCAGTTGTTGCTTTTTTAGTATCTAATGTAAGAATGTCTAAGCGCAGAATAATACATGTTTAATAGGGCTACTGCTGAGAAAACCAGTCAATTAATTATTGCCAATTAGCAAAATCGTTATGCACGCCATATTTTAGGGTGTGTCTGGTCCAATGCGAGAAAGGAATCCGATTCGAGGCTGAAACAGCCTACGCAGGAAACCAAGAAAAATGAGTTTTTTGTAAATGATGGCCATAGCAGTCTCGCAGTCATGCTCCATCCTCCTTGTGACACGTACACTTCGGCACCCGAGATGCGATCGTTCTAGAGTAGAAGGCGTCTACTTAGAACGTGTTGAAAATTTTTAGATTCAATCTAGACAAACTGATATCCTGGCTCCTACCTGAAGAAAGCCTCCTCGTTAGCGACCCGAATGGACCGGAGAGACCCGAATACGGGCGCCCCAGTTCTGCTTCTTATGGTTGATGTTGTGGCCTGCAGGGCGCTGAGTGCAGGCGTGCAGAAGTACATTTGTATAATCGTAGTGGGAGTGGCAATGGTCACAGATTAACGATAATATACAGGCCTACTATACTGTAAGAAGATGTCACTAGACTCAGTCCCGATTAATGTTCATCATTATTATATATGTGGGCCAATATGATGAATAGTTATTTTCGAAAGGCGCTATGTAAATCTAAAGCTGTGATACGAAGCGATATTATTATTAATAGGCCCACAGTCCTACACGGACCTCCATATGTAGCGAGTAGGCCTAAATAAGCTTGAGCGCAAGCTGTAGCTAATTATTGTTGATGACGTCTGTTAATGGATGACGTCATCTGATAATTGCAGGCCCAATTGTGATAACGTTCGAAATCTTCCCTTGCGCTTTTGTGAGTCGCTGTCGTTGGTCGATTTTCGAAAGTCGTGCTATTTTTGTAAAATATTTCTGATTTCAAGAGAAGATGCCTCGTTCCCTTCTGTCCTGGTTTGGGTCTCGTTCCCAGCCGGATCCGCGGGACGTTGCGGTGAGTTAAAATTAGACAGTTATCTACATTTTTACATCGAATTTAGGCCTCCACACTTCCATTGTCCTTGCAGGTAAATAGCGAAATCGTCCCATTTAAGTTATCAGTGCAACGTTCTTTTTTAAACTTAATAAAGCAAACTTTATCAAATGCACCAGCGTGATTCATATTAACGATAGGCCTAACGGTAACGAAAATGTTCGCTAGCAAAAATAGACTGATTTCCATAACCAAAATAATAATTGTAGCTTTAATATATTATTAACCATGGTTGTGACAAAAATTGCATCAAGAAAAATTATTTTAACTAAAAAACAAGATAAAAGTACGATATCGACAAACAATATGAGAACGTTAGAAATGCGCTACAACTATTAGCCCATGTTCGCCCCAGATTTTGTATTTAGGAATTAGCCCACGACCATGTGGCGCCTTGTCTTAAACTTATTTATTTTGTGAATATTTCTATAGAGTCAAAGCTGTGTTGCTCAAATCAGTAACATTTATAAATTGCATAGTATAATAATCTTGTTATCAAAGATTGTGTAGTGCCTAAAGATTTTGAGCGACTGAAGGCATCGAAAATTTTGATTGGAGTTATTTAAAGTACAAATAGTCGCACATAAAAGCGTGTGTAGGCCTATCATCAGATTTTGTATTTAGGAATTAGCCCACGACCATGTGGCGTCTTGTCTTAAACTTATTTATTTTGTGAATATTTCTATAGAGTCAAAGTTGTGTTGCTCAAATCAGTAACATTTATAAATTGCATAGTATAATAATCTTGTTATCAAAGATTGTGTAGTGCCTAAAGATTTTGAGCGACTGAAGGCATCGAAAATTTTGATTGGAGTTATTTAAAGTACAAATAGTCGCACATAAAAGCGTGTGTAGGCCTATCATCAGATTTTGTATTTAGGAATTAGCCCACGACCATGTGGCGTCTTGTCTTAAACTTATTTATTTTGTGAATATTTCTATAGAGTCAAAGTTGTGTTGCTCAAATCAGTAACATTTATAAATTGCATAGTATAATAATCTTGTTATCAAAGATTGTGTAGTGCCTAAAGATTTTGAGCGACTGAAGGCATCGAAAATTTTGATTGGAGTTATTTAAAGTACAAATAGTCGCACATAAAAGCGTGTGTAGGCCTATCATCAGCAATGTTGTTGCTAATGAGGGATGGTTCAAGTTACGTGACCACGCTCATGACCGGTATAATACGACCAATCTGCTCAATTATCTCAAGTGTCATTTATCCACCTAAATACAAAAAGTCTCCGCTTCAGAGAGTGATCGAAAGGTTTATTGTAAAAATCCGTCGATGACATTAAAAGCTGGTGAGATATTAATGTGCACTGTGCAGTAAAATTTACAGACTCAATTGTGGCGATGGCTGTTTTTCAATGTGTTGGGTGATTTTTGCAGGCTTTACTGCGTCTACCTTTGTTTCTAGGTGTCATCATATAGAAATATTTCTCTATGCCCTGTTTATTTTAATAGGAATTATTCAGATAGCCATGCTGGTGATGCAATATTTCATATTTGTTTTTGTCGAAACTGAGGAATAATATATTTAAAAGATCAAGTGTTGTTACAGCTAATCTAACTATAAGGTTAATTTATCCTTTATTCACAATAATTCACAACATATGAGCAGATGGCGTTCGAATGGCTACTCTTTATCAGCAGAATTGTTGAATAATAAAAATTTTAGCATCAAAGTTAAGTGTAGTGATGAAGCTGAATGCACGCATTCTTCAGCGCATTTTGAAGCTTTAAGCAAATCATATAATACATTTCAAATATGTACAGTTGCTGCATCTGTAGGCAATTTCGCTTAACCTTATTGTAAGTAAGTAGTAACTAAAATAAAAATCCAGTAACTATGACTAAAATTAATGCTAACTGCCACTATAGCTATAACTAAAATTAGTGCTAATGTATACTTCTGATTAAAATTAATGCTAACTGTATACTTCTGATTAAAATTAATGCTAACTGTATACTTCTGATTAAAATTAGTGCTAATGTATACTTCTTATTAAAATTAATGCTAACTGTATACTTCTGATTAAAATTAATGCTAACTGTATACTTCTGATTAAAATTAATGCTAACTGTATACTTCTGATTAAAATTAATGCTAACTGTATACTTCTGATTAAAATTAATGCTAACTGTGTACTTCTGATTAAAATTAATGTTAACTATAGCTTATTGTCTGTGTGGTTATTTTCTGCAGAGAGAACGAGGGAGTGTCGTTCCGGAGCTGGTGACTATTGAAGATGATGATGATCAGTTGGAGTTGATGACGTGTTGCTCGAGGAGGACGAAGGTCGCGGAGACTGGTTACCAACCTGCGGAACCCCTTCGCGACAACAGGTGACTGGTCATTCGCTTTGTGGTCTTTAAGGCATTCTTTATTTTTTTGCCTTGAGCAAACTGTTTGTTGTGGCTATAAATAAACAAATTGATTGATTGATTGATTAAGCTGGACCGACTGATTGGGATAAGAAGTTGCATCTGTATGTTGGCTTGACTGAATAAGCGAATACTGATTGATTGATTGAAATGATTTTGAACATGACGAGACTCATCAACCAGCTCATGCAGCATTTGCATGCATGATGACTCGCTGCTGTGCATGCACTATTCTAAATGTCATTGGGATTGTGGAACTTGCAGCCAAATATGTAGTCTGTGTCTTACTAAGTAATGAGTATTTTGTGCAGTGTAACAAAAAAGAGGTCCATATGCCTGATAACCTGTGATAGGTTACTGGAATTTAATACGCATTTTGGTCTTGAAGTTGATTCTAATATTGTGTAGACATTGTACAGGCCACTTGTCTTTTGATTGATTTTTTAAAGCCTAATTCAGTAAGCTGTTGATCCTCCTTAGACTGAGGCAACATTTGTTATACATACTATCAAGTGATGTGACCACCAGACCAGGGTTAATTGGTAAAGTCATTGCTATTGATTATGTGGGCATCCAGGATTTGCAAAATAATTATTTAGCAGCCCTATAATCATAGAAAGCTACACTTAAAAGCAATGCATAATGCCAGCTCATTCATGAGCACTGGGTCTAAGTAAGAGGGGTATTTCAGAGGGGGTTCTAATTTGGTGTCTAGAGGGTCCAGGTCAAGAGAGGAGGCTGACCAGTTGACAAAATGGAGGTAGTTTACGTCGAGAATGGTTGGATGCTGAAGAGTTTGTGGGGATACTGGGACTATTGTACGGAGTTGTAGGTTTGATGTCGATTCTCTTCTGAGTTTGTTTAGGAGTGATTTGAGAAGGGTGTGATATGATGATGTTTGGGCATTCTAGTGACAGCCTAGGCTAGTGAGTTTTGGATAAGTTAATACATCTAATTTGTGACTTCACGGTTGAGGGAAGGAGAACTGCAACTACAATGCTTCGAGGGTAGGTTAAGTGACATTAATCCCAGCTGCATTAAAAACAATGACCTTACATTTTGCAGGCAAATTATTAGGTCATGTCACCCAGTTAGTTATTTTGTGCATTCCTAAGAGGTCACTTATGCAAGTGATCTGATATCTGATGAACTCGTATCACTTGACAGTATTTAATAAATGTTGCCTCATCCTAAGGAAGGTCGATCTAAATGCACAAAGTGGACATTTGAATTTAATGAAGAATGATTGCCATCCAGCCAACCCATGTTCCTTTAGTATGCTTGAAGCAATGGAAGGGACAACTTGAGTGAGATGATTTGCATATGATTTAACATAGAAGCGAGTAATTAGATAGATGGATCCATGAGAAGTTTGTTTGTTACTGGCCATTCAAAGGCAGAGGCAAGTAATTTGATGGTTATGTTAAACCATATGTAAATCAGGCCACTTCACGTTATATGTGGTATAAGAGCTTCTTCGTGTCTCATTGTATTTTGCTATGTTATGTCAGCATTATCATCTTGAGTTCATATTCTTTGATTTTGTTTAGTGTCCCACTGTCCATAATATGCATTCTTATAAAACTAGACTGTGCTATAAATTGCAGACCGCTTGTTTTCGAAGCAGTCGAACTTGTCGTAACGTGCCAGAATTCTAATGTGATGTGATTGTTTGTTGTTACAGTTCATCCAAGTGTCCGCCAGGCAAGAGAGGACCACTAGAGACTGTGGAGGAGGAGGAGACTGAGCCGGAAGTGGTGCCCGTGCTCTCCGACTCACCTGACCACGACAGTCCGGCCGTTCTCATGGAGGTGGACGTCATCGACTGGGACGCGAGGATGGCCACGGCCCGAGATAAGTTTCGGGCAACCAGCGCCCGTCTTCGCGTTGCCGCGAAGAACTTCAATCACGCTCTTGTCGCTCCCGCTTTGAAAAGGAGCAAGACTTTGAAAAGGAGCAAGACCAGCGTCTTGCCTCCGCCGGTTGTGCACCGGGTGGCCTCCAGTGTCATCTTCACGGAGGTGCCTGCGCTGGAGATCCTGGACCCTGTAGAGTTTGCCACCGCATCGGCCTCTACCGTTGGCGAACGGGATGCTGGAGTCGGTCCTTCCGACGGAGGAGTTCATCCGAAGAAGAGATGGAGGAGGCGAAGGAGATCCCACGATATTCCGGACAAGCCTGCCGAGTCTGCCGAGCGGTCGAGCGAGGACGTGCTCTCTGGACCTGAGCTGCAGGACTTCCTGCCCTCCGAGCGGCCAGAGAGACAACGTAAGACGATCGGACGCCTCTTTTGCTGGTGTCGAGATTGACGGATTGATGTTAGTAAGGAGCAAGACCAGCGTCTTGCCTCCGCCGGTCGTGCACCGGGTGTCAGTGTCATCTTCACGGAGGTGCCTGCGCTATAGATCCTGGACCCGGTAGAGTTTGCCACCGCATCGGCCTCTACCGTTGGTGAACGGGATGCTGGAGTCGGTCCTTCCGACGGAGGAGTCCATCCGAAGCCGAAGAAGAGACGGAGGAGGCGATGGAGATCCCGCGGTGTTCCGGACAAGCCTGCCGAGCGATAAGTTTCGGGCAACCAGCGCCCGTCTTCGCGTTGCCACAAAGAACTTCGATCACGCTCTTGTCGCTCCCGCTTTGGAAAGGAGCAAGACCAGCGTCTTGCCTCCGCCGGTTGTGCACCGGGTGTCAGTGTCATCTTCCCGGAGGTGCCTGCGCTGCAGATCCTGGACCCGGTAGAGTTTGCCACCGCACCGGCCTCTACCGTTGGCGAACGGGATGCTGGAGTCGGTTCCGACGGAGGAGTCCATCCGAAGCGGAAGAAGAGGCGGAGGAGGCGAAGGAGATCCCTGCCGAGCGGTCGAGTGAGGACGTGCTCTCTGGACCTGAGCTGCAGGACATCCTGCCCTCCGAGCAGCCAGAGAGACAACGTAAGACGATCAGGTGCTTCTTTTGCTGGTGTAGAAATGGATTAATTGATGTTTGTAGATGGGGATGGACCAACTGCTCTGTGCTCTGAGGACCTGGCATGTGGACCACCAGCCATTAGATCTGAGGGGGCCCTACACATGCAACATCGGTCGTCGACTGTTGGCTTGGCGGGCGCTCTGCCTTCTGACGGACTGTGTTCCAGGTTCCTTGCTGAGCGGTGACTCGCCTTCTTTTGGGTGGAGCCGAGATCCTGCAGCCATCTTTCTGACTCTTTCTTTCCTTCATTCTTTGCACTCTATATTTCTTTCTTTACAATGCATGACATTTACATTACAATACATTACAATGCAATACATCACCATAAATTACCATGCGATACATTACTAGTACAGTTGCACTACAAGCACATTACAATTACATTACAATTACTAGTACATTATATTTAGCTGATATGATTTATCTTTGAGTTTGATTGTTGTTTTATGGGTGTCTGTATTTTAGCAGCTTGGCCACTGCTGCCATGCTGTTGGACATGGTTTATAATTATGGTGCCCTTAACCCAAATTCTTTGCAATGTAATGTAATGCTAATATAATGTAATCAAACATTTATATAGCGCCTCTTCAAGATATCTACCCTGAGACACTCTTTGTGCCTGTGTTCTATGTGCAGCTTGCCCAGGGTTGCCATTCAATTGGACATTGGTTGTAAATTTTGGTGCTCTTAACCTGAATGGTTTGGACTATATGAATGGAGTTCGATCCTGCTTCTAATATATTTTGCCTGTATATGGATGTATGTATTCTGGTATCAGGCGTTGTACCTGACCCCATGAGAGCAACCTACTGGCTTCTTAGTGCAAGAGTAAATTATAATTACCAAACATTTGTGAAGCTCCTTTTATTCCATAAGTTCTATTTAGCAAGAGTAAATTATAATTACCAAACATTTATGAAACTCCTATGTTCCATATGTTCTATTTAGCACAGTTAGGGGATTTCACGCTTTTATTTCCATATGTTCTATTTAGCACAGTTAGGGGATTTCACGCTTGACAACAGCTTATTTATTATATAACTGCTGAGACCTTTTGTCTTTTGTTTTGAACCAGTTATGTTGATCTGTGGTGCACTTTGATTTGATCTTTAGACAGATTGGTTACTGTGTATCGCAGGGAACATTGATGAGATGATTTATATAGTACTGTTTATGTTATGTAGTGATACTTTGTATGTGTCTCTCTATCGGCCTTGAATTAATTCCTTCCATTTGTTCCGTCTTACTTCAATCTGAGGGATTTCAGGTCCTGTTCTATCATGTCTCCCCATCTCTTCTTCTCTTGTCCCAAGCTGTGGCTTCCGGTGACCTCTGACCTCGTGATTCTTTTCGTTCAGCTCTCACCCTATCTTATTATTACATGACCTAACCTTCTCATCCTGGCCTATCTTCATCTGTCCCTCACAGCATCTTTCTGATGACCTCATTCCATTTCTTATCCATCAGCGAGACTCCTATTGTCCCCCATGGTTTTTGTACTGGTACTATGGGCATTAATATTTGGAATGTAAGTACTAGTACTTTAAACTTTGGTATTTAGAATTAGCACTAGTACTCTGGGCATTAGCGTTTGGTATTTGGTATGTAGGTACTAGTACTTTGGTCTTTAGTATTTAGAATTAGGCACTAGTACTCTGGGCATTAGTATTTGGCATTAGGTACTAGTCTCTGGTCATTATTGTTTGGTATTTGGCATTAGGTACTAACACTCCAGGCATTAGTATTTGGTATTTAGCCTTGGGCACTATTACTCTGGGCATTAGTATTTTCTATTTTGCACTCGGCATTAGTACTTTGGCGTTAGTAGTTAGTATTTGGCTTTTGCACCAGTCTTCTTGTCATTAGTATTTGGTATTTAGCATTAGGTATTAGTACTCTGGACATTAGTATTTAGCATTTGTTACTAGTACACTGTATGTTCTGAGTCTCTTTCTATTCAGTCTCGTCTCTTTATTCTTTCCCTTGGCTGTTCTTTTGTCCTAAGAGAATTCAGGGAGAAAAGCGAGACCACTTCTTAATCTCCGTTTGTCTGTCTTTTTGTTTGTTTGGGTTCCCGCTTCGTTGATCGATCGTGGAACTCTTGGCAACCGTGAACAACTGCGAGTTCTGCGAAGATCAAGATCGACATTGATCGAAACGATCAACATTGGTCAAAACGATCAACATTGGTCAAACGATCAACATTGGTCAAAACGATCAACATTGATCAAAACGATCAACATTGGTCAACAAGCGGTGCATTCCACAAGAAGGGGACTAAAGCCTTGGCCATCTGCAGTGCATTTGTGTCAGATTTGTCTTTTCTTTGTTTGAATGACCATAAGAATTGTGCAATTGCGTACTTCGAATATGTGTATGAATATGTGTATTGTGCACTTTTTGCACCCTGACAGTGCCAGTCCCAAGCCTGGATAACGGAGGAGGGCTCAATGATCTTTATTATCACACAGTGTCTTTAAACTGAGATTACATACATACTTGAATATGTGTATTAGGTGGAAGGTAGATCCACTCTCTGCTGTTTCATATAATCTTTTCATTTTTGCATTCCCTAGATCTTCGTTCTCTTTCATGCAACCTAATTCTTTCTTGTGATTTCTTATCTTTTTTCCCACTTCCAAATACTTACCCTCATCTTCATTCTCTTTTACACTGTCCATTTGATTCATTTTCCGCAACATTTCTTCTTTCCACAGCATTTCTTGTTTCCCTTTCTAAGTTCATTGTCCTTCATTGTCTTTCTCTTTGATATCTCATGATGATTTTGTGTCTCGTTTCTTCCATTTCCAGGTCTCTTCCCTACATCTTCATTGTCTCTCACACACTCCGCTCATCTATTCTGCCTTTTCCAAGTTGTATCTTTTTCACTTATTTGAATTTCATGCATTTTATTTTCTCACTTTTCACATGATTTCCAATCTCTTTCATTTCTAACAGGCTGTTTCTTGTTCATCTTCTTTCTGTTTCACACATTCCATTTCTTTTATTTTCATGTGATTTCTGATCTCTTCTTCACTTTCCAACCTGTTTCTTGTTCATCTTCTTTCTGTTTCACACATTCCATTTCTTTTATTTTCACGTGATTTCTGATCTCTTCTTCACTTTCCAAACTGTTTCTTATTCATCTTCCTTCTGTTTCACACATTCCATTTCTTTTATTTTCACGTGATTTCTGATCTATTCTTCACTTTCCAACCTGTTTCTTGTTCATCTTCTTTCTGTTTCACACATTCCATTTCTTTTATTTTCACGTGATTTCTGATCTCTTCTTCACTTTCCAACCTGTTTCTTGTTCATCTTCTTTCTGTTTCACACATTCCATTTCTTTTATTTTCACGTGATTTCTGATCTCTTCTTCACTTTCCAAACTGTTTCTTATTCATCTTCCTTCTGTTTCACACATTCCATTTCTTTTATTTTCACGTGATTTCTGATCTCTTCTTCACTTTCCAACCTGTTTCTTGTTCATCTTCTTTCTGTTTCACACATTCCATTTCTTTTATTTTCACGTGATTTCTGATCTCTTCTTCACTTTCCAACCTCTTTCTTGTTCATCTTCTTTCTGTTTCACACATTCCATTTCTTTTATTTTCACGTGATTTCTGATCTCTTCTTCACTTTCCAACCTGTTTCTTGTTCATCTTCTTTCTGTTTCACACATTCCATTTCTTTTATTTTCACGTGATTTCTGATCTCTTCTTCACTTTCCAAACTGTCTTCTCTCTGTCTCTTATTTCTCTTTCACACAGCTAGACTGTGTGAAAGGACAGAAGATGGCGGTAGGTGACGTTTTTGCACAGCCGTTTTTGTGCAGGATGTTTTGGTGCAGGACGTTTTGGCCAGATCTCTGATACAATAATATTTTATATTACTATATTGTATTAATATATTATACGGCAATCTACCACTTCCTTGTGGATGGTATTTTACAATTTTGATAGATTTATTGTTTTGTGTGAAGGGAGTGGTTTTGATTTTGGTAGTCCTGTGGCTGGTATTCTGCAATTTTTATACATTTCCTTGACTAGACTTGAATAGACTTCCTTGTGGATGGTATTTTACAATTTTGATAGATTTATTGTTTTGTGTGAAGGGAGTGGTTTTGATTTTGGTAGTCCTGTGACTGGTATTCTGCAATTTTTATAGATTTATTACTTTGGTGTAAAGGGAGAGTTTTTGTTTTTGATGGTCCTGTAGGTTCTTTTTTACTACTATGATAGATTTATCTTTGAGCTGAGTTTAAGTTTAATTGGTTTTCGTTTGTGGGTGTTCCTGTCCCCTGTATTTTTGCCACTATGATAGATTTATCTTTGAGCTGAGTTTAAGTTTAATTGGTTTTTGTTTGTGGGTGTTCCTGTCCCCTGTATTTTTGCCACTATGATAGATTTATCTGTGAGCAGAGTTTAAGTTTTACTGGTTTCTGTATTGGGTTTTTGTGCGATTTCTAGTTGGATTGATTTATCTGTGAACTGAGTTTACATTTATCCGATTGTGCTTTGGTAGTCCTTTAACTTCTATTGTGCCATTGTTATGACTTATATTATCAGCTGATGGTGCTTTTAGATTTAGATTTATAGCACCAACATCGCCTTGGTTCTATTGCGTTAAGGACTTGTTACACACTAAACTTAAAATGATTTTTGTTAGATGTTCTAATAAGTTTATATACTTATATGCATAGATACAGATGTACATATAAACATACCTATTTACTTACTTATATACATACATACATACATACATACATACTTATATACATACATACATACATGCTTATATACATACATACATACATGCATACTTATATACAGACATACACTGATTTCTCTGCTTCCATTGACTTCTGACGTGACTTTTGCTTACTTTTTGTCTTGCCATACCTCTGGCTATCTCCTTTCCTCTTATGTTTTTCTGTCTGGCTAATGCGGGTTCTCATGTTTCCCACGGCCACCAGGTGTTGTTACCAATCGGGTTCGAATCGGTGTCTATGTAGTAGCTGTCGACTTGTTTAGCCTCTTCGCTTTTTGGTTGCTCTTGCCCGGGTACAGGTTTTTGAGAGAGTACAGTCAGTTGGTCGGGTGTGTAGGAGTTTAGTTAAGCATTTGGTAAGTCTTTTTATTTGTGGACTGTGTCTAGCCAGTGAGTTTAGTATTCAGCGTTTGTATGTTTTGCTTGCTTTTTTCCACAGACTGTCGCAATAGCTTAGAGACTCACTTGAGATGTTGAATCTGTAGTTAACTAGTTAAGTGCTTTTTCTTTTGTCAGCAAGGTGATGACCAATTGCAGAGCCTTGTCTTATTGTATTGCAATTGGGTAGTTCCTTTGTCTACAGCTTGAGACCGTTTCATATAAATTTTACATTACTTCTGATTTCAAGGGGTGGTTACTCGATTCTGTTCTGATCTTCTGTTTTCTTGTTGTTTCTCCATATCTGCTTCCTTGTTTTACTAGTTCCATATTGTTATCTGTCTCTCTTGACATTTGGATTTTCTTCCTTTCTTCCTGTATTGTTATATATGTCTCTCTTGACATTTGGATTTTCTTCTTTCTTCCTGTTTTGTTATATATATATCTCTCTTGACATTTGGATTTTCTTCCTTTCTTCCTGTTTTGTTATATATATATCTCTCTTGACATTTGGATTTTCTTCCTTTCTTCCTGTTTTGTTATATATATATCTCTCTTGACATTTGGATTTTCTTCCTTTCTTCCTGTATTGTTATATATGTCTCTCTTGACATTTGGATTTTCTTCTTTCTTCCTGTTTTGTTATATATATATCTCTCTTGACATTTGGATTTTCTTCCTTTCTTCCTGTTTTGTTATATATATATCTCTCTTGACATTTGGATTTTCTTCCTTTCTTCCTGTATTGTTATATATGTCTCTCTTGACATTTGGATTTTCTTCTTCCTTTCACTCTTTGTCCTTATCTGTTGCAGTAACCGGAAATACAAAATAAAAAATTTCTATTTCATGAAATGGGAAATTTCTGTGGGGGTTTCAAGGCTGAGCGAACTGCGGAAGCCTTTTGCCACCACCTCCACGTGGTGGCTTCTGGGCATGCAGTTGGCTATTAGCCAGCTGCATGGCGAAGAGTGGCAATTCTGTATATCATTGATCGTGTGTTTAGTATAACTTTGCTATGGAGTAAATACTTATTACTCCCTAGTAATTTGCTATGTGATGCAGTATGAGATTGGCTAAGTTGTCATTATCATCCGTTGTAGCTGTTTAAACTGCATTGTTCAACAGCTTACTTTTTTCTGGTAGAACTTCAGATTCTTTTGGTGGAAATAATTATATCTCTCTGACACCTATTGTATCAACCTGTTTGAGAATTTAAAATTTTTGCTTTTATATATATTCTGTGCTCAAGAATTTAGTAGCAGACGTATTGAAACTCGTTTATTCTTAGTCATTTGCAATGTGTTTGAACGATTGAAAACACTTATTACTCTTTTGTGTGTGGTGAATTTCTATTCATGTGAGTGAGGATTAAGTATAATAAAATGCATAGGTAACATATTGTAGAAGGTTTTTTTTTTAAACAGCAGAATTGAATTGAAACAAAAGGCTATTTACTTACTGCCACTCTTAACGATACAGAGTCATTACACTCACCGTGTGTCTAGCTATTTGCCTTTTGACCGGCAAGCACCTAAAAGCTTGCCTCTTATAATTGTCAGAGAAGAAGGGAGCTTGAACTACTCTGATTTAGGTAGTGCTATACTGTCTTGGTTACCATTACAACATATTACGCGCGCATGTTCTACGTACGCGTAGGCCCCTAATGATGCTTAGCTGTATCAAACTATGTGTGCGCTGGCTCCGTTTGACTACTAGACAGTAGTTTGAGCATCAAAAATGTTACTTTTCGTTCATACTTCCACTTGGCAAAGTGGAATTTTTAAAATACATGTATATATTATTGAACTATATGCACTTCATTTTCCATCAATGAAAAGTTGCACATTTTGGAGAAATTAATTTTTAAAGTTAAATGATGCCTTACTGATATGTACTTACTGACTTATCGCAATTTTTGAACTGAGTTTACTTTTAAACCGTATCCAGATGCTTTCCGACTTCTGTTTGTTAACATGGGTTCCTCACAAAAGTGTTGTTTACATGTTATTAGCTCAGAACACGGTGAATTGATAGAATTTTCAGATAGATGTTGTAAGTGTTGTTAAGAATGCGTTGCTAAATGGAAGAAATTGGACGGTTTATGTAAAGATATAGCTGTCGACTTTTCAACCTTCACAGATAGCTCGAATCGAAAACAAGGCTTACGGTGTCACTTTAACTGCTACAAAAGATTTACAGATAAGCTACTCATTGAGAAGGCTGAAAAATGCATGTCAAAATCGAAAATACATTTGCAAAGTTCTGATGGAATAGATGCAACAGCCAGTTATATTCCAGCCATGAAAATAACACGCCAGTCTGTGACATCAACATTGATGCTTGCTCGTGTTAGACGCAATGAAATTGTTTTACCAGAAGAATGCATTATATGCAAGCAGGAAAAATATATCAAAGAAAGAATTTAACAAAAACGTGTGAAAGAAAAGTTGTCAAATTGTGAACTACCATCAGGTAGGCTTACTCCATAAATTGTATATATTTTTTGCCTATGTTTTAAAATGACAGCCTTTCCTTACTTGTTACTACAAAGCTTATAAATAAATTCCGTAATTCTTGGGCATGATTTGAGTAAAGTGCATATAGATTCCAAGTGGTAATTATTTTAAGTGGAGGATACCGTTATTTGTCAAAGAAACGAACCTCCGTTAGCATGCAATGTAATGTTGAACTTCTCTTACGGTAAACGGAGATCCTGCTAGAAAGAACGCCTAGTTCTGAAGATAGGCTGTCAAGGCAGACAAGGCCCTCTTTTCTGAGGTAAAGACAAATGACACCCACATTCTACATATTTTATTCCTGCTGGCTTAGCGCAGCTACAGCCGTTGTCAGAGGCTGCCTGACTTACTCTGCCAGCAAAATATAACCATAAATTTATCCCACCAACACTGTATCAACAATCAGAAAAATCTGGCCTGCAATCTTTTTGCCATACATGATTCTGTTGCAGTCAAATTTTGCTGTATGCAGTTGACGTGCATCGTCTGCTTTTGCCATGAAATGAATATATTATTTTTGTATTTGCTTTAAAGATTTACTCTTAGCAGAACTATCTAAAGATTTCATTTTCACTTATGTTTCAGGTGGATTACTTCTAGAAGCTGCCTTGAAACGCAATGATGAGCTTTTACTTCTCCAGATTTGCGGAAAGGACTGTGTAGCAGTTGAAGTGAGATACCATAGATCATGTCACAAAACCTACACAAGTTCTGTTTTAATGAATGAAAGTAAACCATTCGATTCCTCACACGAAAGGACTGTGTATGACGGAGAGTATTTCCAGAAATTGTGTGTACTTATTGAGGAAATAATACTGCATGAGGGTGAAATAATTCGCATGGTTAAACTTTGTGATATCTTCAACAATATGTTAAAAGAAACAGATTCTTCTTTTGTGGGAGTGAAAACTTTCAATTTGAAGATAAAGCTGAAATCAAAATATCCTCAGTTGGAGTTTTCTCGGCCATCGCTACGTAACCTTACTGAGATTGTGTATGTTTCGTACAAAGCTACATCCCAAATTGAACAGTGAAATTCTCAAGAATCAGATGAATCAGAGGAAAGTGAATTTGAAGGCCATACTACTGCTGATTTAAAGAGAAAGCAGACAGATGTGTATTGCCACGAATCGATAAGGAATATGTACATGACCGCTGTTCATTTGAAGGGATTGATATATGATTATCAAGGATGTAGTGAGGTCTGGCCTCCAACAGCCGCTGATCTGAATTTGAAATCAACCAAGCAAGAAATACCAGCAGCTCTTTATAATTTTTTAGCATGGATTACTGGTTCCTCAGATGAAGTTTTACATGATGGTTTTGTTGAGACTTCATGTGAAAATGACAGAAAACTGGTGTCAATTGCACAGGATATATTGTATTTGTCATCTAAGGGTCGAATTGCAACTCCAAAGCATCTAGCTCTAGGACTGACGATTCGTCATTGGACTGGGTCATCTAACCTAATTTCCTTATTACATGGATTTGGACATTGCGTTTCTCATTCAACTGTTCTTCAGCATGATTCAGCTTTGGCTAGTATGGAGCTCAGCAAGAACAGCATTGTGCCAGTTGGTTTTTATCCAAAAGTCCATACCACAATTGTTTGGGACAACAATGATTTCATGGAAGAAACAATATCTGGAGCTGGAACAACTCACAATACAAATGGCATCATTGTTCAGCAAATATCCAAAGATATTCCATGTGTGGTTGAACGGTCAATGAAAATGAAGAAAACTGGGAAGCATTCCATTGATCCACCCCCTAAGAACCTGTTAGCCTATTATTCCAAGCAGAAAACTGGACCTGCTCGAAGTAATTTTCAATTCAATCAGGAGACCATTCGAAATATCCAAATGCCTCTTCAAAAAGAATGTATTTGGCTTGATGATGCATTCTGTTTTTCAAAGTTGCTTCAGCCAAACAGCATCACATTACCTAGCTGGACTGGTTTCAACACAAAACTTGTGTCCATTATTCCGAATGTGGCTAAAATTGGATACCTACCAGTAATCGATGCAAGTCCAACAGAATTGTCGACTGTTTATACCATATTGGTACGCAGTTTGGATATATCAGACAAACTCGGATTGGAAAGCATTGTTGTCATCTTTGAGCTAGCCATTTATGCCAAGGCTCAACAGATCCGATGGCAGAATGAAGTATTTTCCAAACGATTGGTTGTAAGACTTGGTGACTTTCACACCGCTATGTCATTTTTAGCAATCATTGGAAAACGATTTCAAGACTCAGGATTACAGGATATCCTCATCGAGTCAGAAATTGTTGCTGCTGGATCAATGAATGGAGTAATTTCTGGACATCACTACAACTATGAGAACTCATAAACTTATGTTTGAGGCTCTGCACAGATTAAGGTGGGCAGCTTTCTTAAAATCAGTCAGTGCTGATAGACAAACTGAAATACTTGAAGTTGCTCTGCACTTAAACTCTAGTGGACATTCTGGAACATTCAGAGATGATTTAAATGAAAATATTACCGAAATTCTTGACAGCTACAATGAATTTGCTGAAAGAGAGAGAAAACATAATCCAACATTTGATTTTTGGAGTTCATACATAGACCTCATTGAAACACTGTTACTGTTCATTAGAGCAACCAAAGAAAGATTATGGAAGTTACATCTGTCGTCACTGCACTCCATGCTGGCATGGTATTTTGCTTATGACCGTGTGAATTATGCAAGATGCTTGCATGCATATATAGCTGAAATGGAAAGCATTCCAGAAACTCATCAGTCCATTAATGAATCATTTCATAATGGAGATTTTGTTGTTCAACGTCAGGACCATCATGGATTTAGTTTGATTGCATGTGACTAGTTAATTGAACAAACACTAAACAAAGATTCCAAAACACAAGGTGGAATGACTGGTATTACCTTGAATAAAGGGGTCGTCAATCGGTGGATTTTATCACACCATCACCGAGCTGCAATTGCTAAAGAATGCAGGGCAATGGTTGGGCAAGATTCAGAAACCAAAACTAGAAGGGAACTTGATAAAGCTTCAATTGAAAGAGAAGAAGTTCAAATTCAAGCAATAGTTAGCGCAATGGAATCAATGGTAGATCCATTCAGTTACAAAGGAGAAGACTTGATAAATATTTCATCAGGTGTTTTAGCTCTTGTTGATGTCAGAAATGATTTTCAGTGTGCCTTTGAGATTGGAAAGTCATGTGCAGAGAAGTTTGTGGAGGACAGAATTAGGATAAATGGACGTGTAGATAGGATAAATGGACGTGTAGATTTTTATACACCTTTAAAACCCAACAAGCTAAAAACATTTGCAACCATGGCAAGTAGGACAACAACAAAACCTACTTCAACAACAGTGGATCTGAAATGCAGTGAAAAATTGTTTGCTTGACTGTTGGTTATTGGTCAGACAAGGAACATTGATCTGCATCATTTACTGTCATATGCTCTTACAACTGTTCCGGCATCATTGGGTACAGGTGATGGACAGCTGGTTAAAACAGTTAAGTCAAAAATAATGCATGAGGTGGAGCGTGTTGTCCAGGAAGTTGAATTGAAAGGTGTTCCTCGAAATTCAGCTTTAATGATCGATGGCATGGCACTCATTCAGATGATTGGTACTGTACCAAGTACATTTTGTGCTCTTGCTCAGCAGTTGCTGGGAACTCTTATTTCTCTTGGAAAATATTACAAATGTGGCAGAATAGACTTTGTTGTTGACAGGTATCCACAGATTAGCATTAAAAGTTGTGAGAGATCGCGACGTGCAGCAACAGGGTTACAAATTGTGCAGATAACTCATCCAGAGCAAAAGACACCAAAACAATTAAAAAAATTTCTTTCAAGCGGTCATAACAAGGAAAACTCATTGAATTTCTCTTTTGTGAATAAAAAAAATATGATACAGAAATTGTTGACATAGATTTATTTGTTTGTCGCAAGAATTTGTGTAATTTTTTTCATCGTGTGAATAATGTTTTGGTTGTCGAAGAAGTCAAAGAACTAGAAAGTGACCATGAGGATGCTGATACAAGACTAATTCTTCATGCAAAACATGCTTCCCAAACATACTCTACAATCTTGATTACAAGTCCAGACACAGATGTCATGTTGCTTTCACTTTATTTTGCTCATGAAATAACCAGTTCAATTTTTTTTTCACTGGTACTGGGAACAATGCAAGAATTGTTAACATGACCAGCCTATCACAAAGTTATGGGATCATAAAGAGCCAAGTATTACTAGGTCTACATGTGTTCACTGGTTGTGATAGTGTTTCTGCATTCAGAGGCAAAGGAAAAGTAAAAGCCATCAAGATTATGTTCGAGTCTGAAGAATTTTGTGACACTTTCAACAAACTTGGGCAATCCTCCGAATCCCGGTCCCAAATTATTTCGTAATTTTCGTAATCAATTGCTGGGAGGCTTCGATGCAAACGGACAGTCTGTTTTCGTCGAGGTCGATGAGAGTTACTTCTTTCACCGAAAATATCACCGTGGCCAGCGACGCGTTGGCAGGTGGGTTGTTGGATTGGTCGAGCGTGGTAGCGGACGATGTTGGATGGAGGTTGTTGCCCGTCGAGATGCACAAACACTGGAACGCATTATCACTAATCATGTGTTGCCGGGGACAACAGTCGTCACAGACGCTTGGCGAGGCTATCAGAATGTCGCTCGCATAAACAACGGGGTGTATGATCATGCAGTTGTGCACGCTCATGAGTTCGTTCATTCAGTACACAGGGACATTCACTCAGAAACTATCGAAGGATTGTGGATGCAAGCAAAACGTAAACTCCGGTATCAGAGCGGTACAAGTCGCGCTCTGTTTGCAAGCTACTTGTCGGCCTTTCAGTGGCGCAACAGTCACAAACAGAACGTTCTCGGCAGCTATTTGCAAATGCTGTGCGACAATTACAATATTTAGTAGTTGATGACTGGTTGTCGGACAATAAATAACACTTATGCTGTGTTCTATCAACAAATAACATACTCTGATGTACTATACTTCCTCTTATTAGTATAAAATAATTTGGGACCGGAATTCGGAGGTTTGCCCAAACTTGGCCAGACCTGGGACATTACAGAAGAAGTACTAAGCATCCTAGAAAAGTTCGTTTGTAGTTTGTATGGACAAAGGAGCTGTTCTAGTGTAAATAAAGTCCGGTATATTATTTTCACACTGAAATGTAGCAGTGATGCTGGATTGCCACCGAACCGAGACTGTTTGAAACACGTCCTTCGTGCTAACTTTCAGTGTGCAATATATCGTCGATCACTTCACCAAATTATGTCAATGCCAAGTCCAGATGGACATGGCTGGAAGCTAAAAGGTGAAAATGAACTACTTATTAACTGGATGGAAGATGTGCCAGCTCCTGAGAATGTACTAAAAACTGTTCATTGTTCTTGCAAAAAGACAAAATGTAGTGGAAAAACTTCTTCATGCAAGAATGCAGAGCTGCAATGCACTGATCTCTGTGGTTGCATAGACTGCTGCAATAATCTTGACATTTGTGAAGAACTGGGAGTTGGTAACGAATCTGAAGATGATTCTGATGACGAATATTAAATTTCATGTTCATTGTTTAATGATAGTTATCGACATAGAGAATCCTTATATTATATAAAATATTGAACTTTGTCCGAGATATTCAATGTCATATATTCATATAATGTTTAATTCTTGTTTCCTCTGATTTCTTGACATGACTGGAACTCATGAACACCGATGAAGAATGTTAAATTTCATGTTCAATAATAGTTATCGACATAGAGTATCAATTATATCAAATATTGAACTTTGTCCTACATACTCAATGTCATGTACTCCTAGAATGTTTAATTCTTGTTACTTCTGATTTCATCTGAGTTCTTGGGCTGACTGGCACTCATAAACATCATGTAATTATCTCACTGCAAAGTAAATTTCAAGGTTAATGACATGTTTTATGATATTCTGAATGTCTGTTTTGAGGCTTGTATATAAAGTGTTATAAAAAATTAATGTGCAAGTTTTTTTTGATGGAATTTTTTTTACATGCTCAGATGAATGTCTTGTTATTAAAAAAATACTTTCCATGTTGCCAATTTGAAGCAGGAACGGAATTTTGTTAGAGCAAAGATACAAATTTCAACTACTGCTTAATAAGATTATCTGAGCCCGGAAATTCTCTGCCATGGGGTCCGAAAGTTCTGTCGACGGGTCTGAGTCTCCGAGACCATCTATATGGGAGTTCTATTATCTATTTAGGCCTATCGCCTGTGAGCCCTCCCGCTGTCCGCGATATATGCGGTCATGAGCGAGTGTGAATTGAGGTCAAATCTCGTTTCTTACAATTAGCAAGCAGACAATTGCGCATACAATGCGGCATATTTTACATCGTTGATGTTTAAGGATAACAGGATTAGATTAGTTTATGACTTTGTGGCAATGTCATGAGCATAGTGTCCTAAGTCGACTAGCAATGCTATTATCCTATGTTATTATCTGATGCTCAAACTCATCTGATCCCAGCAACTCCTCAAAGCTTTCAAGCATTGATTTTAATCACTTATTCTTCACTCCTAAGGTATTTTATTTGAAAGTTGATTACACTTTTTCACAATAATTATTATGTCTTGATTGTTACTATAGTAGCCCTTGTAACAGTTGTAAACTACATTGTAATGATGGAAGAGGGGACTGCGTTATGAAAAAACGGCGATGTCAAGTTTATAACTTTAATGAACAATATAATATAATGTCAAATGCTGTATAAACTAAAATTGCGAACACTATAGCTATAGATATGAACAGTATATATAAAGACAGACATTATAGGCCTATCAACAGTAGTAAATATATATATGTATAGACAGAGACTGACAGACAGTAGGCACAGCCAAGTGAATCAGCGTGGGCGAGTGGGCTGAGACAGTTGGAGAGACGGGCATTATGACCAAATATGGCTGAGGCAAGAGCGAATGCCGGGCTAGGATAGGTTAAAAAGACCGGGTCCGGAGGAAGAGCGATGGGCTGAGCGCCTGAGAGATTTGATGTAAGATGACCAAATAAGGATACAATCGGGAGAAATAACCAAATAAGGATAGACATGAGGTAGAAGGACCATAATGGGAGGATGCAAGAAAGGGTATAAAAGATGGGAGAAATTGAGAGTCGGGATTCACTCTCAGAAGGCGTCAGATGCACGATAGAGGACGTCATCAACTGCAGGAGGAATCCGCTCTCGAGGAAGCGACTGGAAACGACAGATGACCAAGACGATAGAGATAGGTCTGGTTAAGGTCGACAGTCTGAGAGTGATGAGGAACGTTAGTGAAGTAGCAAGCTAAGTTGTTCTACGTTAATATATTTTGAAGTTAACCTAAATAATAAGAATACTAATCAGAAAGAGACTTTTGTGTCATTTTGTTGAACTCTAACGTAAACGCAAACCGAAGAGACTGGAGACACACGGCTACAATCCATCACCGCTACCACCAAGAATTGATGTCCAGATTGTTGTTTGAGAAAGGGCAACAACAATCGTTTCCCTCCATTACATACATCTAGCTAAGAATAAGTATAAAGTGGCGCTACAAATATCGTCGGTTAGCAATGACGATTGAATCTGACGTTTTGAAGGCGAAAATGCGACCTCTGGATTGAGGTTTTAGAGCACCGTTTTTTAAACTGTAGTAATTATGGGCAGTTTTATGCATTTTATTCAGGTTCTCATTTATCTGTTGTATTGGTAAAAATGACTAATCCAGCAGTTCGACAGGTATTACTTTTTATTAATGATATGATAAGCTTACCGAGTCCATGCAAATTCATCCCCTCTTCTCCATTTTACACGCCACAAGCATTTTTTCACCAACTCCCACCTCCATTCCGTCTCCACTCCATTCACAACTATTTCTCTCACTCAAAGAAAACTCTCAATTTATCCCCAGATAATTATACAAAAACATTTACTAGTTTGTTATTAATTCTAGCTATTTTTATTGATCAGTCAGGCATGCTAGGCTTTAGCATGTCTACGCTTTTGTCAGATTGTGTTCTTAGGAAATAAACTAATATTATCATCATCATCCATCTTATGCTTTCTCGCTTGTTACACCTTGCTCATCTGGGTAAACCGTAGTTATGGTTGTTAAATTGTTTTCATTTTCTTTATCTTGCTGCTAACTTAAGAAACATCAACAACAAATGAAATCCAGCTTCCATTTAGGTATATTTCTTTTCATCAATTCAGCTTCCATTTAGGTACATTTATTTTCATCAGTCCAGCTTCCATTTAGATTGGCCCATTATTTCTTTTCATCATTCGAGTTTTTGCGTACACGACTTGTTTACATCAGTCGTATGGACATTCTCGCATCAAAGCGGCATCAACTTAAGCATGATATTTTCATCAATTCAACCTCCATTTAACCTCATCTTCATTGCCCTCTTCATCTTCGAGTCAACTGTAGAGTTGTTAATAAAAGGTTTCCTATTCTCAAAAGTGACCATCATTTGTATATAAATAATTTAACAACCTCGGAAAAACGAAAATAATTTAACAACCTAACCTACGGGTTTACCCTCATCTCCTGCTATCTTCTGCTCCTGCTGACCTGCTCCTCCTATAGTTCGTTCTCTTACTCTTCCTCCTTCTCTATTTCGTCCTCTTCTTTCTCCTCTATTTTGCCCTCATCTTCAGTGCCCTCTTCATCTTCGTCCTCCAGCTGTTCCTTCTGCTTCTGACCATCTGCTGCCTCTCCTCTTCTCTCCTTCTCCTTCTTTACCCCGTCCTTCTCTTCTTCCTATCATCCTCAAGTTCCACATTCCTCTTCTACCTCTGCATCCTCTACTTTCACCTCATCTTCCTCCTCCTTTTTCTACTCCTCTTGCCTCATCTTCCTTCTGCTTCTCTTTCTGCTCCTGTCCCTGCAACTGCCTCTCCTTTCCCTCCTCTACTCCACTTACCCTTCCTCTAGCTTTCATCATCCTCTTCTTCCTTTCCTTTCTCCTCCTCCACTTTCTCCTTCTTCACCTGATTTCGCCGCCATCGCTACCCACGGCTGCTGTCTCTGATGTTGTTGTTGGTGCTACTACTACAACGACAGCGTAGCGCTTAGTAATTGTGGTCCTATTAGCCTGGCAGGCAGCAAGACAATGAGGACATCCTAATGACGTCACGGGTCGGGGCGGGTGGGAATCTTGAGTGCGGGTCAGGTACGGGTAACGGTCCTGGGTTACGGGTACGGGTCGGGTAGCAAAAATGCCCTATCCGCAGACCTCTAATCACTACTCAAAACCTTCCTTTTTCAGTTGGCTTACCCCCCCTCCCACGTCCCCATAGGCTGTCTCTCTGTCTCGCCGGACTGACGTGAAATTGACCGGATCGAGGTGTGGATCTGATGCGCCATTGATTGATCCACTTTAGACTAATGCTGCCTTCTGGGCCTCACTTCTGCCTACCTTGTCGAGCTTTGTAGCGCCTAACTGCTTGGGGCTCAAGCTTCCTTTGCTGGGCTGAACAAGGTCTCCTCAATGTTCCTCTTGCTTGTACCTCCACCAGGTAGTGCTGTGCCTTGGCAAACATGCAGTATCAGGGAGTGCATAGGTTTCAGTTAATGTACAATACTAATGACAGAACTGAGATAGCCCTTAAATATATTAGTATTATATGCAGCTATATGAATACGACACACACAATGCACTGTGCACAAAAGCTCTTGAAGTTGATGAAGCAATGTGCACCTTCTCAACCAGCATCAACCAGATTTTCAAACCACATAATAACCACATTTTCAAATGAGAATCTATTGGTCAGCCTTCACAGCTTGTGAAGTGACCAAACATCCAGTTTCTTGTTGAAGTTACGTATATTTCTGTGTTGGTGATGTGTCCATATGCAATTTGCATTAATCTTCTTTCTATTAGTTCTTGGTTTCTCTGAGGCGACTGAGATCATCCAGGTCTAATCTCCAATAGGGAGCACAAGTGATGTGTGGTAGAACAAGGCAGATGTTTTAGTTGAGTGGAATGATTGTGCTCTGGATTCTCCAATTGAGCTGTTTGTGCAGTTAGCTGCAGGCAATTTCAGTTCATGTTTAGTCTGCAGTCTTAGTGCTGCCATGTGCCTTAACATTTGACCTGAGGTTGGTGAACTGTCCTACTTGTGACACAATGTGTCTTTGCTTTTGGTGTGTGGTCAAGTATTGGAAGAAGATCCACAGTTGACTGAATTATGATCATGACCTGAGAAATTTCTATTTCAACCTCGAATGCACAGTGAAGGGTGAATTTGTTATGTGAATATAATGTGATGTTAATCATTCTAATTTCTCAGTGCCCACAGAGTTCACGTCACAGAGACCACGTGAGGCCAGCTTATACACTGTGAAGTTTTTTCGTCTGCATGGCCACTTGTCATCAACTGTCAGGAAGTTTGTTAGTGGTGTTTACTTTAAATATTTTGCTGGTGCTTTGCTTTCTTTGGTCTCCAAAGACTCTTGCCATGGTGTCTGAGCGTGGTGTCATCTGCAAACTTGTTTTTGTCATTTTGGTATACAAAATGCTCAGAAGCAACCCTTTGAGACATTCTTCAGTGTGATTTAAATTTATGCAGATCTTCAAAATTTCTCAGTGCCACACAAAAGGTGATCGAGGCGGACCAGTTTATTCACTGGCATCATATTAAATGAAGCACACAAGAGCCAGTTTGATGGACTCTGTAAAAAAGAGTCTGCATTTTATAGTGAAGCCCTAATGGCTGCAGATGATGAGCACATCTTTACCTGAGAAAGTCTTCCTAAATGCTGCTGATTAACTCTTATGCTGTTACCCCATAAAATAGTTTATTACAATTGTTAGTACAATATAATTACACAGTGATAGGTGTGAGGTGAGGGTCAGGATGGAAATGAACTCTAGTTTGGGTTGTTAATGAATAAAAATAAATGGCACTTGTTTCTAAGTATATGTGATTAAAAAATGTGGAAATTCACAGCTGTGAACAATTTACGAATATGTTTTCTTTGATTCTGTAGGAAATACTTAAAGGAGTTCAACATCCACAAACAAAGAAGAACAAAATACAGTTTTGTCCAAAAGAGAAATTGAAAGAATTTGTCGATGAATGGGATCATAAACCGTCTTTGTTTTCACCAATTTCAGTGTATTCAAAACTAAATTACACACACAAGAGGAGCCAAAAACCAAGAGAACTACCCCATATTCATGTTCAGAAAAGACGTGAGATCCATTTTATTTCCATTGTTTTGTCTCTTTTGTGGATGGTTAATTAATCAATCAATTAGCTAATTAATTAGACAAGCAGCTGATTCTAATCAATAAGCTGATCCTAATTCTTATTGATTAGCAATTTTTAGCTGATTATGAGATTTTGTAAAGTGATTAGCTGATCACTTCGATTTTCTGTACTTCTCACGATGGCTGTACAGTGTACAGGCAATTGGTAAAAATAATCATGGAATTTGTTGAAACATTGTTTAGTAGTCTCGAGATAGAAGTGGTTTCTGATAATTTATATAGAAATATTTATAAGGGATTCAGTAAAATTGTCAACACTAATTGGAAGCCAGCTTACGTATCATCAAACATAGTGAGTCATGTTAAGGTTAGTTGAAGCTGGCAAACAGTTTATGGATCGACTGCCTGGCGCTTGATCTAATTCTAATTGTAATTGATTAGAGCAAGATTTTGTGAATTCTGATTATAATTTATTATTTAATTTTGCTTATCATTCTGATCTCTGGTGTCAAGATTATGCATTGTTCCCAGATGTGTCAACTCACCATGTCAACAAATATTTTTGAAACTTCCTAAGCATTAAAATTCTCTGACCCATAATAATTATGATGTTTGTACAATTGGTGAACAATAAAGTTCTTTTGTCTTTGATTTTTGATTAAATAACACTTTTAACAATAACAGCATCATCTGAGACCTATCATCATTATCAATATTTGTATGATTATTTATATTATTTTTTGTTTTGTACAGGATATTATTTATTATGTACAATTAATTTATTATTATTTATTTATTATTTATTTATTTATTATGTACATCCATCAAGCCACATACGTTACATTATTCAAGACAAAACTGAAGACCTACTTATTCTTCCTGATCTATGGCTAAGAGTGCAGCACAGTGCGCTTTTGTGCAAGACTAGTCTTGTATATGAACTAATTCATCTGGCACATTCATGGGCCAGGCTGAGCCCTGAGCTCATTGCGTGATTGTTATTGGCAAGGCCCCAAGCTGGCCCTTGTTTGACTCTGGTTAAGGTTGAAAAACTTGATTGACTTTGAGGCTTCCAGTTAAAGCTTCTAACAAAAACATTATGTGTTTTGTCTTTATTGCTAAATATTCCAACCAGTCTAAGCCTTTGAAAGATACTGACATTTGAATGTATTTATGACTTAGGAAAGCCCAGTGAACAGTCAGCAGATGACAGATCTTATGTTGAACCAATGACTAAGAAAGAGCGAATGAGAACAACCCTTATCAACATCATCATGTAAGTCGGCAGCAAATAATGTTACAGTATGTGCCTCTTCACAAACTCCTGATAAGAGTAATCTGATTATATGTACATCATGTACATAAAATGAGATCACTCTTATCAGGAGTTTGTGAAGAGGCTTCTAAACAAGCATGCTACCTTATCATGTATGTATGTATGTATGTATGTGTGTGTGTGTTTTTATGTGTGTATGTATGTATGTATGTATGTATGTATGTATGTACTTACGAATGTACGTGGGTACATATGTATGTGGAATAAGCTGTTATAATGTTGACATGCTACAAGACAGTGTCCTTCCTAATCCTAATTATTGTTATAGAGTCAGATGTGACATTAGCCATGTTTATTTTATATCGTGATGTGTGGACTAGTTATTTATGCTTATGGGTTATATAAGCAAACATGCTTCTGTAAAATAATCTGAGGATATGTGAACTGGTTTGGAATGACTGCAGGTCTATGAATAATTTGTTAAGTTTGGTTTAAAAGTTATCACTATTCAGTTGTGAGCATAATATATAAGCATTTCTTCCTGCAAGCTTCGTCTATTCTGTTCTCTCAACGCCTCTACTGTGGAATTACATAACTAGCTTGGATTCCCCACCCAAATTTTTTACAGTTATTGCTGTTTTAATGATAATATCAGTCTTCTGGAAGTAATCCTATAGGTTTTTCATTTACCAGTACCCCAAAACATGTTTGGCGAGGACCATAAAAGTTGGGAAGACCCCGAAAATTGGAGGAGCATTTCACTTGACAATGACATTGAACATGTCTATGGTAATAAATAAATAGAACTATTTCAGCAGTTTCTGCATATCAGTCAGGTCAACCAGTAAATGGCGTGCATACATGCAGAAAAGGATCATCAGAGTCTCATCATTCAAAAGTAGAATCAGTATTGTAAGCCACTGCTTTTTATCATCATCAGCAAGGAATCACAATTCCTTGCTGATTGGTTGGTAAGGAGATTTTGTTCAAGCTGTGGTTGTCAGAGGGAGATCAGAACAATTATGGACAACTAATCTGTGATGATATTGTTTTTGTATATATTTGCTTTTTTATATCTGTTCTTTCATTTCCCTGAGCCATTTGAGCCATTGTTTTATTTAAAGGCAAGGTGACTGTGTGAATGAAGATGATGAAGAAATGCCACCTGGTGATGAATCTGTCCCAAAGGTTTCAGAAAAACAGTTGAAGGTAGGCACCATTTAATGTAAATAGAAGCCAGAACTGAAATTTTGCAATTAATATTTCTTTGTCTGATATAAAAAGTGGAAAGATGTTTTAATGTGCCACTTGTTGCAGCTCACAAATGTTCATGTCTTTGCACAGCGACTGCAGATTTTTTCAGTGAGTTGATTGGGTGAGTGTTGTGGCTTATCTAGGCTAGCTTATTTGCCTCACTGACCATGGCTGAAGAAAATAGTCACATTGCATCAAGTAAGGTTCTATCACATAAACACCAGATATTTTTTTAGTACTCTGTTGATGATTACATTTTAAGCCAAATAGTTCAATGCATGCAGCTCTCGTGAATAAGCTAGTGCCCTTCACTTTTCTTTCGAGCTGTGCTTTAAGAGTGTGAAGATCATGACTACTATACAAAGAATACCTAGTTACTGAAGACTGTGAAGAGTGGCAAGGACCGATAGGTATTATATGTATTATTTATCCGATCCCTCTTGAGTGAAGTTCAGTGGCAGTATTCTGCTATCGATTATAAGAAAGATGGTGATTGTATATTTCACATCCACCCAGAGTTATTTAAGTTTCACTTTACTTTTCGGTTTCATTTGTAATTTGAGTTTTGTTTTAACTTTCCAGTTCAGTTTTGGTATGAGTTTTGTAATCTTTTCAGTTGTAGTTTGTAGTTTCAGTTGTCAAAACTTTTAAGTTTTGAATCAATTTTCTATACAAAACACATGCTACAAAAAGTTGTTACATTATATTTCTTATATATGACATTCATGCATCGGTGAAATACTGTTCGCTTTAAGGTTCTCTAATTCATTGATGTTTCGTGAAAATTCCATTTCAACTTGGTTTAGCTGTAACAGATCTGCAGGGCTGTTAACAATACTGGGAAAAAGTATTGCGATACCAATACCAATACTTCATCAAAAAAAGTATTACCAATACCAATACTTTTTCTTAAAAGTATTGCAATACCAATACTTTCACCAATACTTATCGACGAGCAAGTTCCTGTTAGTTCACACAAACATGTACTAAAGAAAAAAGGAGTATAATCACAGTATTATGTTTATATACCAAAATTCAGAATAATTGCAATTATTATTTTCATATATCAAAGATCAGTATAATTATAATAATGATTTTTACATAGAAAAATCAGATTAATTGCAATTATTATAAAAATTATTATTTAAAAAATGTGTACTGTATACTTAAGCGTGCTACATGATGGCCTATTGGTAATGTGCTTGCTTGCGTGTAACGACCCTGGGCAAGTTGCTTGCACACACGTGCCTCTGTCACCAAGCAGCAAGCTGGGAAGTAAACGACAAGTCCTGCGATATCACTGGCCCCATGTTCAGTACCTTGGGAATCGTCCATTGCCGGCTCAAGGGCCTAGGAAAAGAAGATGAGCACCTCTTCAACGTTTCATATGCAATATTGGTTGGCTTTACTACTCAAGGATGTGCGTAGAGGCATAGGCGGTGATTTCGCTTGACAGGTGGGGGAGGACACCCAATGAGAGGAGTAGGAAATGTGGGGTGACACACGTATAGATTAACCCCTATCTGTAAAAGGTGAGGGGGACTTGTCCTCCTCGACCCCTCGTTATCGATGCCCCTGCGTAGAGTGGAAAACACTATCCGATCGTTTCCCTATTTATAGATTCATTATATTCATACCATAGAACGTAGATCACAACAAGAGACAATTTTCTGACGTGATTATTTAATAATATTGCTCACCATTTCTTGCTCGCAAATGTTTCAAGTGGAAGAGAAATATTATAATTTTGATAACGGTGAGAAAAAAGTATTGGTATCACGTATTGATGACTGGCTAAAAAAAAGTATCATGATACACATGCGATATCGACCAAATAAAACTATCGCGATATTTGCTGTGATACTGCAAAAAGATCGCCGATACCAAAGTATCACGATACTTTATTGCGATATTAACAGCCTTGCAGATCTGATCAATTTCATGCTTTCATGAAACTCAATTAGCACTGAGTGGCAGTCTGCAACACTCGACTGTTTAGTTTCAAAAAACACATCGCTCAAGATTTACAGTAACCCTATTTCTTTTCCTAGCACTCAAGTCACCAAAAACTGAAAACACTCTTTCACTATATGCCTGCAATGCTGGTGCAGACACCAAATCCCGGGCAACCCTAATGATCTCTTGGTACTGGCTATTTCTTTCCAGCCAGAGCTGCATGGGCAAAATACTGTTCGCTTTAAAGTTCTCTAATTCATTGATGTATCGTGAAAGTTCAATTTCAACTGCAGGTGCAGACTCAGCAGAAGCTGCCATTGGGATTCCCTCGTGAGTTTTTTGCAGAGGAATTTGAACCACTTCATTGGTTGAGCTAGATCATCTGTATTATTTCCCAAATGAGCAACAACATTCTCCTGAAGTCTTGTGACTGTGGAGAGATCTTTCATGGCTTACAAGAAATGTATGACCAATAAATGTCAAATTTTTTATCAAAACAAGTCTTAAGGTTATATAGTCTGCATGTTATTCATACAAAATAAATCTCTCAACAGTTATAAAGTATGATGCCATAAAAGACTGTTCTTTGCTGTAAGCTACTTCAATTAATATTATTGTCTGCTAGTTGTAACTTAATTTAGACCCATTTAATATAATCTATTTGCATACCTCTTTAATGATGAATGCTTTTGCTGATGCGAGATAACGTGCCATGTCAGTTGTCAACATGATCTGACCGACAGATGGATCAAGCAAACAGACAGCTGATGGGAGTTTATCGAACAATGTGCTGCGAGGATTCAAAAGGAAGTCAAAGCGAGTGTTAAGCGATTTAAACAGAGATTTGGCAAGAGTTGAATGTTGTTCCTCCTGATGATAGGATAGATCCAGAAGGACGGGAATAATATTCAGTAAGGCAAAGGAATCGGTCTGCAGCAGATTTGTGTGGTATGTGAATCGCTTGAGGATGTTGAACAGATCTTCTAAATTCTTTCATTCGCTAGCTAGCAACGAGTCCCATTTCATCTAGTCTAATGTTTCCGTTAAACCTTGTGTAATCTTCAGCATCCGTTATAACATAAACATGTTGCTGTTCCATCTGGTACTGCAATCAGTAACAACAGTCTTGGCACATTTTGTCATCATCTTTTCTCTAGCAACTGAAGAAATTCTCACTTTCTTCACAATGTTCCTTGCCAGCTGCAACATGTGTGCTAAACAGGGAAATCTATGTAAATGTAGTGGAATTGCATCATCAAATGTATCGCATTCCTCACATTCATTATCGCTATTGTCCTCTGCTTTTGCCACTTCTTCAATGGTGCCATCAGTATGTTCAAACTTACCTTCATCACTTAATCTGCATTCTTCCAATTGAAATTCTGAAAATGTTGCTAGGCAAGCAGCCTTCACCATATTGCTCCCATTATCAGTCACAACCATTAAAATGCTCCTAGCTGAGATGCCCCATTGCTGTAAACTCTCTTTCAATTTTCCTGCCATCATTTCACCAGTATGGGGGTTTGCAATTTGATAGGGATTCAGCAGCACATCCTGGGAGATCCCATAGCGAGGATTAAAAAGCAGACTGAAATACCAAACAATGATGCCGTCAGTCATTTCTTGCTCCAGCAATCCATGCCAACAGAAGTGATAAACTTCTTGATTCTAGAGCTGTACTGATTAATCTGCCGGCCGATTAAATGGGGCCGATTATAGAGATATCGGCAATATCGGATATCGACAAGATAATCAGCGCCGATATTGAAAATTATTTTTTAAATTTTATAATATTATTTTCAGTCTATAAAAGTAAAATGATGACAGCAACATCACTAGGTCTGTGAAGGAGGGCATTTCGTTCCCTTCCCATATCGTGTCGTCGAGCCAATGGCTTCTTCAGACCAATGGTGTGACCATCCAGTGTGCTAGTATAGACCACGGGAACGTGTCAACATAGGTCTTGTGCAGAGTGAGTCATAGTGCCTGCTTGTTGGCCAAGGAATAGCTGGCCAATTCAAGCCAAGGAACGGCTGGCCAATTCAACAGAGAAACCGATGAATATACATAATGAATACATACTAGCTGCCAATTAGATCTCCCTGAAACATTTTAGTCGCCTGAGAGGTTGTTCCTTGGCCTTTAGTTACCCTTGGCACAGTTCGACGGCGGGCGGTGTGTCTAATCTGTATTGCCTACCTAGGATTAGTCCCCAACTACATGCATACGTCTCCTACGGAGCAAGTGCTTGCTTGTATCGCAACAATAGGCAGTAGCAGAACTGGACATCTTGGGAAACACACTGAAATAATCGGCAATAATCGGTATCGGCATAATCGGCAAAAACTGATATCGGTACAGCTCTACTTGATTCTACTGACTGACTTTATATTCTTTATCAAGGAGTCCATTTTGTTTTGTCGAACCTACAAATGCAAAATATGAAGCAGGTCATGTAATGCTAGCAAATGGCAGAATGGCATAATAAACCTTCATTGTTTAGGCCTATATCCTCAATGTCATCTTCAAAATTTCCCTAATTTCACCGATAATGTACCCACATGATTTCACGCAAATATTACAATATATATGATTTGAATTGAACTTTAGTAAGAAGATAAATGAGATGGATGATCATCTTCTTCCAACAGTTCAATTCAAATCGTAGAATTGTTCAAAGATCGTTCAGTTCAATGAAGAAAGTTGCTTACGTTTGGATGTTTCGTCAATTTGTGTGTAATTATGGAATATGGTCAATCCATATCGGCTACCTGTATGTGTCTTGTCATACTATATCGTAAACAATCCTTGGGTTAACTTGTATTTTGATCATCTGTGAGCTACGTGCTCAACTGTCTCAGTGCTACCGGCTCGTGCTAAAGATTGACTGTCTTACTGGTGTTAGATACTACCTTGACAAAGGTGTAAGTCTAGAGCAGGGGTCGGCAACCTTTTGAGACGGAAGAGCCAAAAGTTATAATTTACAAAATTTCTCAGTTTTTAAAGAGCCACTAAAATTGTTGTTTCAATATTATGGTATTTGATTAGGATTAGGTAAAAAAATTTGATTTTTGATTTAAAATAAATGGCTTTAAATACGAAATAATGTTTATTCATATAAAAAATTTAAACCTTAAATAAATGATTTTAATAGATCGCTACAATAGTTACATCAATGGGAGCATTGGCCTTGCATGCTTTTTGAAAGTTCGGTTAAATCTGGCTCATAACTTGTTATTTTCAGTTTCAAGCCCGCCTCTAGATTTTTATTTGTTAGTTGGCTTCTTACTTTACTTTTTATTATATTCATGCAAGAGAACACTTGCTCGCACGAATATGTTGACCCGAAGATCGTCAGCACTCCAAATGCCAACTTCTTCACCTCACTGTAGCATTCTGGAAGACTATTCCATGCGTCAAATATGAGTGCCTCAACTCGCGGTATTTCTTTTAGAGCTGTCCACTGGTGCAGCGCAACGTGCATGCTTTTCTGGACCTCCAACTCTTCTAACTTGCTCTTGAGTTCAGTGAACTTGCCACTCCACAAGTGTTTGGTTTTCAAATCCAGCAATTGCATTTGAAGCGAACCGGCATCAATTCCAAATGGCTCAATGTTGATCTCATTTGTATTTGTATTGAGAGGATTTACTATGAACGCCAGAGTACTTGCATTTGTTTTGAATTGCTCAAATCTCTCAGCGAATCCATTCTTCATTTTGTTTATAGCCATGCTGAAGTAATTCGTGTCAATAGTTGCATTGGTTTCATCGCGATATTGCTTTAGATTTTCGAAATGAAGTAATTTACCGCTCTCCAGGTCTTCGACAAAAAGAAATAATTTATTTTCGAAACAAACCACTTCCTCAAGCAAGGCATAGGCTGGGTTACCTTTTCCTTGCAGTTTAACATTTAGCTCATTTAGTTTCTTTGTGATATCCACCATGAAGTTGAATTTTTGCAGCCATTTGTCTTCTTCCAATTCAGGATGGACAATACCTTTTTCATTTAAGAATGTTTTTATTTCACTCAAGCAAGAAGCAAAACGTTTCAATACGTTACCCCTGGAAAGCCATCGCACTTTGTTGTGCAGAAGTAGGTCAGAATACTGGCTTTCTATTTCTTCAAGAAATTCCTTAAATTGGCGATGGTAGAGTGCTTTTGCCAAAATGCTGTTAATGATTTTAATTACCAAGTTCATGACCTCAACTATTTCGGCCGGAAATGTTTGGGCACAAAGCGCCTCTTGGTGAATTATGCAGTGAAACGTTAAAATTTCGTGGTTTATTTTTCGCCGAAGAATCGTTGTTGCCCCTTTACCTATTCCTGTCATACTTCTGGCTCCATCAGTTGCTATGGAAACGATTTTATTTATATCGATTTCACAGTCTTCCAGGCATTTTTGCACAGCATTTGCTATATCTTCTCCACGAGTTTGCCCTGAGAGCGGCTGCAATCCTAGCAGTTCTTCTTTTGGACCTTGGGACGACATATACCTGACGAAAAGGGTAACTTGTGCCGTGTCTTTTATGTCGCAAGACTCATCTATAGCAAGTGATAAAGCAGAAGCCAATTTGATGTCTTCCACTTGCATATGTGTTACATTTGAAGACATTTTAGCAGTTCTATCTTGTACTGTTTTAGCAGGTAATGGCAAATCTTTGATTTTCTTCACTATTTCTGTTTTGTTTTTGAAATCACGAAACAGTTCTTCAGCTCCACGTATGAAACAATCTTTGACGTACTCACCATCTGTGAATGGTTTCCCTCTTTTTGCAATTTGTAGTGATATTGCAAAGCTTGCAAGATTTACACTATTTGAAGATTGCACCCAGTTTTTTAGCATAGAACTCGACTGTTGTTTTTGTTTTTGAAGCTCTTTAACAGCTTTTTTCCATGCGTCACCGGTTGGATATTTAGCAGCGAATTCAGTATGTTTTGTAGTGAAGTGTCTCTCCTAATTTGATTTCTTATTGTGTGCAAGTTTTTCTTGGCAGATGAGACAAGTTGGAAGGCCATTTGTGTTGCATATGAACGCAAATGATTCCGTCCAATCCTGATTAAATTCTCAATTTTCTTCTTCAGTTTGTCTATTTTTTTGTATCAGATGCCATTCTTGAAGCGGTGCTGAAATAAAAATATTTTAAACTTTTATTTAGCTATCTAAAATTGCTAATATGTCACTAAAAAGCCACCGTTACTTAAATAGCTAATAGTTAATTTCGTTAATTGCTAATCTGTTACTAAAAAAAGTTAATTTCGTTAAACGTTAAAGCGTACATACCTTTGAGAAAATAATTCGCTTCTAAATCGTCTTCTTCTTGAAATCACGGGAAATTTTTGTTTCTCGCAAGCGATTAAATTAACACACGCGCAATCGCGCTCCGAGGAAGACTGACAACATGGATGTAGGAAGGAGAGAGGACGATCGAATATGGCGCATTCATTTGCCGCAAGAACAACGTGGCGTTGCAACCAGCTGCGCAGCTACATTTCGACAGTGCTTTAATTTGACTACTGGCATTGTATTTATTATAGGGACGCTTTATCCTCTCTCCTTCCTACATTCATGGTTTTTATCCTGTTTGCAATATTTCTTTGAGTTTTGAAAATAAAATAATATAATTATTATTTTTTGTGCATGGAACTGGAAGGCCGCAATTTGACATCGAAAGAGACACAACTTGACATCGAAAGAGCCGCATGCAGCTCGTGAGCCGTAGGTTGCCGACCCCTGGTCTAGAGGAATGAAGAATATCTGTACTGTCCAAAATAGCATACAACCTGAGATACAGTTATAGTGTTTCCCAACGTCACAACTGGTCAGTGAAGAGAATGGAAAAAGCAAACCGAACCAGCGACCACAAGACCTTGGTTGGCCTCATATGGTACAAAACAAAGAGCTAATGTTGACTTTAAGTACGGATACAGTCAAGCGTCTTTAAGTACAACTGAGACTTTTGACGTCATAACTAAAGTAGTACTCGGCAATGGGCCAAACCAGTAGCACACCTTACTCTAGATTTTGTCAAAAAGTTCAGTGACCTACTTATAGACACAAGAATATGCCCTCTGGTAAGCCCTATATTACCCATGCCCTTCCTGTATATTAGGTCCAAAGTCCCATCAGCTCTCACTACAGCCTCCAATATTATGAGATTGTCCAGTTTATCCTAGGACATAATAAATGTGCTATAATATAAATATAATCTAGCAGAGGCCACTCTAGATAAAAGATGCTCTGCAGGTTTTAAGGAATCAGTCACGATCTCCCAACTTTGGTGATTTTGACCAACTAGTGATCTGCTCTTGACTGCTCTCATAACGTGCACTTATTTAACTGAGTTTACAATTATACACTAATCCTGACCTAACATGACTGTATGTAGTACATGTTGGTTGTAAGGGTGATTTCTGTTTTGTGGATTATTTTAACCTATGGATTTTATGCACAGAGATTCAAGTACTTTATTCAACATGGTGTGGACACTAATAATGCCTTTAAGATGATGCCTGAGTGGAAGTATCGAGTCTTGGGACATATTTCCCATCATCTCAAGGTATGCGTTGCTTTTAATGATAGCAATGGCTGTTGTGTCTTTACTTGGATGTTTTAATTCATTCCGAGTTATTAATTGAATGACCTTTCTTTACAGCTGCCTACTTCTTTAACTTGCCCTTACTGAGCTTTGCTTTTGCACTGGATTTGTTTAAATATCTTGTAATAGTGCAATGTAATGGAGCACTTACATAGCGCCACTCGAATCAGAGGTGCTCATGATTCAACATAGCTAAACGGAGAACAGGAAACTCTTCAGGCGCTTCCGGAAGGCAGCAGGAGGAAGACAGAGAGCAGCCCCTCCCGAAGATGAAGGGGGTGGCTGTTCCAGCTGATGGAACCCACATAGGCGACACAGCTTGTGTATCATCTCAACTGATTGCAAGTGGGACCAGATAGACTGAACCAGTGTTTGGGGTGCAAATGAATATTTTATGGTCAACGGTGCCATCAACAGCTGCCAAGTCCAAAGAGAACTTATGTAACAATGAAGTACATGTTTATTGCTATAAAGTGATAATAGTTTATCCAATGTAGACAGTGTTGATGATAACAAATTAAATTATAGTTCTAGAAACATTATTGTTTCAGAAAGATAATAATAGCAGTACAGTTTGCCAAAAACAATTGTGCATTTGTGCAGTCAAAAGATGGGTTGCATGCGTGATTTATGTTAGACAAAATACATCCTTTATTGATTGAAAACGCTAATAAAATTAACCAATGGGGTTTATTTTTTACTATATATGTGCTGACTTTTATGTTTATCAGAACAAAGATCAGCTTTTTGTTTTCTAAATTTACAAATATTAGTTGTCCTTTTGTCAAAGGAATAAACGAAAGATAGGCAGACAAGAGGAAGACCAGGGTAGATGATGCTGGATTGGATGAGGACAAATATAGGGAAGAGTTTATTGAGAGGTCCAACAGCAAGAAGAGTGGCAATGTTCGACATTTGAAGTTACTGGCGAATGTATAAATGTATAGGTAGAAAACCAGAAGAGGAAGACATCTCTTTCAATTCTAGCATCCAGGAATATGGTAGATAAACCATGCATTATTTTCCCTCCATCTGTGGAGGCCTAAATGTTTGTCTTTCTTATGCCAGAAAATAAAAATGGAAGTAATTAGTTTCCTTTGTATGTATTATTTATTTTATTTGCTGCAAACCATTAGAAGAAATAGATAACTTTTTAGGGTTACCACTGAATGTAAATAAGTTCAGCAAAACAATCGTATTTGCTGATATACTTTTGAAATAGCAGACAACTAGTGTCAGAACCTTGCTGAATACCACAAGTTTAAGCAAGTTACTAGAAAAAGCAGAAGGCAAGTGAAATCTACTGATAACGGTTTGTTAGGTCATTTACAAACCAAATAAGAAGGATGCCTCATATTTTTTAGGCAGTTTTAGGTTTACGAATTCTACAATAATGTTGTTGGCCTACTCTGATGTGTTACCATATTTGTAGGATGGTTATGCCGATCTGGTTGAAAGTCTTTGTGATGAAATGAGACAGGATTATAATCTGAGTTTGCAGCGTACTATTGGTGAATATTTAATTGATTACATTAAAAGTTAGACAAGAGGTTTTAACATTTTTCCGACTGGCACGGTCTTGGATGTTGTACTGTCTGTCATTCTTTGTGTTACTATTTGTGCTCTTTTTGCAATGATTTGTGTATCTAGTGGCATGGCTTTCTAGACTGGGGAGAGGTGGAGTACCCTTAGACACTTTAAAGTCCGAGGCCCTTACCCCTTATGTAAGATATTACTAGGATGAACCGAGTGTCAATTTCCTTCCGAGTACCAAGCACTATGGGTGAGAGGCACCTAGTCTGAGTCCCAAGTATCGAATATTTGAAAAAGTCTTATTCTCTTGATTTTTAGTTTGGCAGTTTGCACAATTTTTATGATTTCAGTTACCTGTTGACAATTTAGAAATATATATATGCACAGAGCATATGGCATGTTAAACAAAGACTGTTGGCCATTTTGGATGAAAGCAAGGTAAACTTTACATAAAGGCATGAATTTATTTATTTTTAATTTTCAGCTGTCACTGTTAGAGTAATAAAGTGGTAAAATTAAATGCGATTTTCGTTTGTAAATTAAAAAAATTCGATTTTCGTTTTCAAAACAGAAAGTAATCAGAATTCTTAAATTTTTGTTTCATAAGCCGGCTTTTATTAATGTCATGTCACATCGTCATCGTCGCTTCGTGACGGTTGACTACATGAATGGGAAAGTGATGTCCAATGCTTTCTGTCTCGTACGATGTTCATTAAACTTGTGCCTTTTAAACCAGTCCATGCCATGACATTGTCAAACCAGCAGATTCTGGGTCTTCCATGACTTTGGCTTCCTTCCACTGTACCCAACATCACACTGTTCTCAGTAGGCCCTACTGTCTAGGCTGTCTCACAATGTGCCTGAACTACCACAGTTTTCTGAATTTGATGTGGCCCAACAGTTTGCTGTCAACTTTCGCCATTTGATACACTTGTTCCGTGCTCACCATTGCTGTCCATGGAATTCTGAGCAGTTTCCTCATGCACTTGTTCTGAAATGCTTGTATGCGTTTCTCTTCTTCTTTCTTTATTGCCCACGCCTCACAACCATACGTTGCTACTGGCCACACCAAGGCCTTCATGAGTCGCAGTTTGGTTTTAGTACTGACTGATTTATTCTTCCAGAGGCTCACCACATAACTGACATTTCCATTGCTAATCTTTATGTTACCTCAATCGTGCAGTCCCCGTCCTTCGTTACTCTGTTCCCCAAGTATGTAAATGAGTCCACTTCTTACTGTTTGCATTCGTCCACCTTGATCAAAACTGTGTCATTGTTATTTGTCATTACTTTTGTCTTTGCTACGTTAATCAGCATACTGTATTCTTTTGCTGATATATCAATACGTTGCACCAACTCCTGTAAATCCTCTGGTGAAGTGGCTGTAGCACGATGTCATCAGCATATCTAAGGTTATAAGTCTTCCCTCCAATCCTGAATCCCCTGTGGTAGCCTAGTAGTGCTTTTCGCATTACCTGCTCTGCCATAATGTTAAGCAGGCTTGGTGATAAATTATATCCTTGTCAGACTCCTTTCTTGATACTAAACCATGTCGACATAATTCCGTCTGTCTTGACAGTAGCTCGTTGTTGTTTGTAGAGATTTCGCAATAGCTGAATGAGGTGGGAAACCCATCTCCATCATGGTTATCCGTAGTTGATCATGTTGAATCATATCAAAAGCTTTGTAAAGTCAATGAAGCAGAGGTACAGTGGATGTTTCCTTTCTCTCACTTTCTCCAAGATGATTCTTAAGTTCACAATTTGATTTCGCATGCCTCTACTTGGCCTAAAGCCAGCCTGTTCTTCAGCGATCTCTGCATCCAGCTTATTCTGGATGCGTTCCAGTATCACTCGTAACAAAATCTTACTGGCGTGTGAGACTAGCGCAATTGTTCTGTGATCACCACAGTGAAGTAGATTTCCCTTCTTTGGCAGTGGAATAAATATTGACTGCAACCATTCTTCTGGCCAATCTCCCATACCTCCATACATATCTCGTGTAGTTTTGTTAGAGTCTTTTCTCCACCAAATCTGACAGCTCAGTGGCTACGCCATCTGGGCCTGGTGACTTCCGCATAGCTACTTTCAATATGGCTCGTTTTATCTCTTCTTTTAGTGGTGGTGGTTTCTTTTCTTGTATTTCGATTTTTATGTCTTCTTCCTCTTTTTCATTGTTGTAGAGTCCTTTGCAATATTCTTTCCATCTTGGTTTACTTTTTCCGGTTCAACAATTTATTTGTTGTTGTTGTCATTGATGGCTGTGATTCGAGGCTTGAACGAGCCATTGAGCTTCTTCCCCATTTGGAATACAGGCCTGGTGTTACCTTTCCTTTCGTTCTCCTCCAGCTCGTTGCTTAATGTCTCCAATTCCGACTGCTTGTCTCTTCGTAACATCTGTTGTACCTCATTTTGTAGAATTTTGTATTCTTGCGGAGACTTTGCTTTTGCCTCTCTTTAAGGGCATAACCGGAAATCGCCTCGGACATTCGCCTCGGCCGAATATTGGGCTATTCGGAAGTATTTGCCTTGGCAAATATCACACATGCAAATAGCTAAAAATAACTTTTATGATAAAATAATGTTTGTTGATAAAATAATATTTTTTCATAAAATAAATTTTAAACTAACGGACTTACTTATATATAAGTTATTGATTAATTAAACAAGAACTTAGCATTCCATTGAATTTTCTTTAAAATAATGATGTTGATTTATATATTTTAATTTATTTGTGTTGCATCCCCAAGTGCAAGTGGCAACCAAATCAGCAATTTTCCTGCGTGAATAGGCTCCACCCACTTTCCAGTAAACATTAGAGAGTAAAGACATTGTTAATGACTTCTCATTTCAAATTTTATAAAAAAGTTTTACATTTTTTTTTCACAAATAAATTTATTATATAATGAATATATCGTTATAGCCTAGAGTGCAACAATAGGGTATATATGAAGGATATTGCTATAGACTCTGCATTGACTATAGATAGTTCTCCATAGCTGTGCACGTGGCAGGTTAACTACACTTTGCCTACAGATAGTACTCACTGAGTCGCTGGCCAGATTTACTGCTACTATTCGGTTCGTACCCGGATCCTGCAAATAGTTAATCTAAATACTCAGATTCGGTACTCGGTTATGCCCTACTCTCTTTTCTTTCTTATTAATTCAAAGGTGTTGCTGGAGATCCAATTTTTTTCGCTTGTCGCAGTTCTTCAGTAGTGTTGTTTTGGCAGCACTCAGAGTGATCTCTTTAAGTTGTTGCCATAGTTCATCACGTCTTTTATTAATATTAGGAAACATTGTTTGTCTGAGTAATGCCATGTGGCTTTGTTACCTTTTCATTTCGGTTCTCATATGCATACTGTAGAGTGGGTAAGGTTCCTTCTCCATTTCACAAGCTGACTTATTAATACTCGGAACCATTGTTTGTCTGAGTCTGAGTAATGCAGGAACTATGATGCTTGGCCGAGTTGAGTATCGGATCAGAGTTTTGGTTCATCCCTAAATGTCACTTCTTTTACATCATGTAACTAAAAAGCATGCTGATATAATTCGACATTTTTTATAATTGTTGTCATGGAAAAGTACGTAAAATGTTTTAGTTAAAAAGCGGGTGTCTCATGGGGTGGGTCTGGGCCTTGTACTTTTTCCATCCTTGTTTTATTGCTGTTACACCACTGTGTGTATCTTAATTTACAGTTATATGCGCTGTTCATTGTGATTTGTCGATATTTGTACCATGTGAATAGTAATAAAAACAACCAGATAATTATTGCTATAATTGAGCCAAATTAAATACTGTAATGGGTGTCATCATGCAGTATGTGACTAATGACTATGTTGACCAACTCAGCCACTTCATGCTTTTGAGGTTGATGACAGAGGGTTCTGCAAACGCAGATTCTGTTACCATCTGCAAGAGACTGCTCGATGTTGGGGTTTGTGTGCTGTGAGCCTTATCACCATGTTGTCGCTCCTCTTCTATCAATACTATATAGTCCAAGAACTTGTAGCATGGTGTCTCGTATCAGTTGTGGGAAAGGATTCCAAAGGCTGAAGTAAATATCTACATACATACATACAGTGGAGTCACTACCATTGAGGTGCAAAGGCGCGTGCCTCCCGTGTTTTTTTATATTTTTTTATTGAAATATTTTTTCATTGGAAAATAGCCTTAGCGACTGTCAGCAGTCTTAACGCAAAGACTGCTGACAGCTTGCTATGATCATTACACGGTGGCAGGAGTTTCCCCGCGTGATATTTGTTGCATAAACTTGCATTAGCCTACTGCATACATGATCTAGATGGTGACTTCCCGCTTTGAATAGTGACACTTTTGCATGATTATGATTAGGGCCCCGTGGTTTATGCGATTTCGCATTTTTTCGCATAAATTGGTGGTTTTCAGATAAATTCATAAATGGAATGTTTTGCATAAAGTTTGGAAATTTCGGTCAGTGTCGACTATAATCATATTGGCTTGTCCAGGCTATTATTAGTCTATAGGGGACGGGGCTATAGTTTACCGGCTAGACGACATAATTGTTGACGCATAATTTACCAAAATTTTTGGCATAATCCACAGTGCCTAAATGATTATTGTTACATTGTTATTTGCAAAGAAAATCTTAGTGTTAGGGAGGAGATACAATAGCCACTCTCCACCCCCATCATTTCCAATCTGCCTCCCCTAGCCTCTAATGCTAGAGACATCACTGCATACATACAAAATTACAAACATGCATAGTAGGCAATCAAATTCAATACCATTCTGATGTCCTTAATTCACCGTGGCCTGATGGTATTTGCGGCTTATCCAGTTGTGGGCAGTGAGTGTGAAAGTAATGGTACCCTAATGTCCAAACGAATCAACCTACTTACTGATCAACCAGTCAATGTGGCAGGGTTTGATGACAGAAGGCACTAGAGCACCACCCTAAACTAAAAGAATCCAGGATAAACCACAGTAATAGACACAAAAGATGCAGAAATAGTTTTGATTCACAAGAATTTTTCAGAAAATTGTGTATGAGACAACTTAGTGTTCAATTTGAACAAGTGACCAACAGAACACCGTTTTTTTGCACCTTTTAAATGTTAAAAGTGCCACAGTTTTTTTCTACCTTTGTTTTACTCAACTGTATTTGCCAAAATGAATATGTGGTTCTCCATTAATTCTTGGTTTTCCCATGACTATTATTGCAAGTGTGTAGGCTAAATGGTGTCCAGTTTGTTACTTTCAGCTTTTGTAAGCACTACATTTCATACTATTCCATTCTACTTACGAATTTATAAAGCGCCTGTCAAAGTACAACCGATTCAGAGGTTATGTCAATTGTCCATATGATCACAGTTGAAGTTCAGCTGGAAGATTGATTGTCTGAATTTTATGATTAGAGTTTTTGTAATTTATTACAAATACATCAATGTGTATACATCTCAAATTTCTTACGTTGGATATAGTTGAGTATGTACAAAGAGAGCTGCAAGGAGAGAAACCGAGAGTTGTCTTGTTTGAACTGCAAAGAGAGCTGGCTGTCATTCCAAAGCCATGGAATAAGTCATTTAAGAATGCTATGGCACTGATGGAAGAAAATCTGTATGCTATAAATCCAATCATGTTACAGTTGCTGCATCTATGGGAGACAACTTATAGGTTTGTATTTTGTTGTACTTGTGATCAATTTATACTAAAATTTATGTGAATTTCAGTGCATTTGTTATGTATTTAATTAGATTAAATTGTGCTTTATAAATCAGTTTGATAATACTAATGATGATGACAATAAACCGATAATAATAAAAATAATAATCAATAGCATAATAATAATAATAATCATAATTAAAAATAAAAAAATAATGATTATATAGTAGCTTCATATGAGATGCTATTGTAGTCAACATATTTCATCCATGCAACATTGGCAGTGGTGGGGCAGCAGCGGAACTGGCACCTGGAAGTAAAGATAACCAGCCCATGGTCAATTCTTTGATTATTCATAGATGATGTTCTTGGAGTGCATTTTCAGATGGTTTAATGAAGTACATACTTAATAAAGAGAATGATTTGATTATCTGATGACTTATTTTATATTACTGTATACTAAATAATTAACTAATTGTATTTTCACCAACATATGCAGTGCTGTACCAATTACTTAGTAATTGCAATATGTTGAATTATAATAACTTCAATATGTCCTGCAACATCCCTGACCAAGCAATGATGCATGCAAGGACCCAATCCGGTTGCAAGAGACTTTAAAATGAAAAGCAACTGCAGAAGTGGTGCATTTGGCAACAAGATGTTAATATGCTCGGACATGTGTAAAAGTTATTATTATTATTGCCGAAATTTGATATCGACCTTCTTCCAGCATCTTTTGCTCAGAAGTGCATACACACGCCTCGACGGCACAATTGCAGTTGTACTGCAGAGCAACTGTGCGCGAAGGACTTGCTCAAGGTCCCTACACAGTGACTCCCCGGGCGAAGGTTGAACCCGCTCGCTCAGCACACACTGAACGTTACGGGCTGACCGCTCTAACCGATCAGCCACTGTGCCACACAAAAAAGTTGTCTGCAGTTTACCTAAACAAGGAAGTTAGAATTACTATATCTATTGTGGATTTGATTGAATGTAAGGTCAAATCATTGTTCTTTTGTCTCGACATTGGTTGAGATCAACTGGGAGCGAATTTCTGACACATTCTACACTTTTCTGTTGACCTAAGTCACAATAATACCTCTATCAAGTTGGTCTGCTATTAGTTGATATGACATTGGTTGCGATCAACTGCGAACGAATTTCTTACTCTGATTCTGCACGTCTCTGTGACGGCACAAGAACTCCATCAAGTTGGTCTGATATTGACATTCAGGTGTGGATGTTTGATTTAAGCCTATGAATCAGTAGGTGCTGGCTGCTGTCAGTCTTGTAGCAGCTTGACATCATGGTCCATCACAATGGTCCTGTCAGGAATAATATCATGACAAACCAAGGCATAAGAATTTAAGATTTTGTTGGGCAACCTGCTAATATTTTAGTGTGTCGCATTTTTTAGACAGTTGAGATTGGTGAACAAAGAAGTTTTTTATGCCTGCAAAGCACCTCTTGAACTTCCTGCCTTTTTGAAATTGTGTGAGAAACGGCTGGAAGAAAACAAAGAACTGCTGATTAGAAAGTAATAATTTTTTAGCTGTTCGTGATAAAATTTCAATTATACAATTTAAATTATAATATTATATATTACAAGGCTTTAGGAAACAATATGCCATCTGTCCAATTATATTTCCTTGTTATGTAAAATTTGACATCATTGTAGTTATTGTATAATTTTCTGTATTCTTTGAACATTAGCTTATAATGACTCATTAGGCCTGTCTGTTTAAGCAGCAGGCGCCACCAATTAAGGTTCTTACATTTGATTAATATTTGTTAATTTTATTGTAATGATGTAACTGCTGATCTGATGGTATAATATAGTTAAAATAAAAACTAAGATATAATTATGCACATTTTATTTTAATTAAGAGAGTTAAGGATTTTATGATTATGGTATGGATAGTTTAAGATCCAACTTGGAAAAATATACTTTGTGGGATTTTGGTAATATACCTGATAGAATGACAATTATTTGTTTATGCTGTTGAAGTAATTGTTTATGCTGTTGAACTAGCATAGAAAAGAAGGGCTTTCTTTCTTTCCTTGCTTTCATTTCTTCTCTCTTCTGCAATCTATTGATTCCATTTGCATTACTCCAATGTCAGTTTTTAAATTGAGAGCAGGTGTTTTCTTCAGGCAAATTTACTTTTGCTTTAGCAATGAAAACGCTCAGTTTTATGGACATGATTACTGTTGTGAATGGTATTTGACTGCTGGTGCTTTTACAATAAAGATTCCAATCCTTTGTGTTCAGTGAAACAAAGGAATTGTGATTTGCAAGTAACATTAGTGTAAAAAATATTACTAAGGATTCTGTATGGTTTGATAAGAAAGGAAGTCCATGTTGTAAGGCAGCGTTTCCCAATCTTTTTTTGCCACCGAACCCTTTTGATCTTCAAAATGTTTTGTGGAACCCCGTTCAAAACCATCATATTCTGCTGTAGGTACAACCCTTGAGAATGCAGATAATAAGAGGTTTAGGCCTAAATTAGGCCAAGTTAATAATAGGTCTAACAAAAATATCGATTACAATGACACGTGAATTCTCTTTCGGTTAAATCTTATTTTAGCGTCATAAATCAATGCTGTTGTTTCAAACATGTATTTAACATAAAATCCTGCATAAATGGAAGCTGGATTGATGAAAAAAATTATATTTACCTGGGAGCGGGATTGACGAAAAAATTTGTGTTTATTTGGGAGCTGGATTGATGAAAATTTTTTGTTTAACTGGAAGCTAGAACGATGTAAAGAATTCTACATTACAAGAACTTGGATTGATGTTGAGATTTCGGCTTAAATGGAAGCAAAAAAGGCTGAGAGCATTTTCACTGAAATGAAAGGGGGAATAATGAGAATGGTTCCACGTCAAGTAAAATTCTCATTTCTATCCAAGCAGCTTCTATTTAAGCATTATTCTTTTCTTCAATTGCATCTTTTCAGCATTGCACAAGAAGGACATCTTTTCATCAATCAACTTCCAGTTAGGCATGATTTATTTTATCAACCCAGCTCACAGTTAAATTTCTTTTCACAAATCTCGCTTCTACTACCGACGCTAACGAGGCTTAGCCAGATTTGCCATGGAGAATAATTAACGACGCTATTTATTAAAATGGGTAATTTACGACGCTAAAATAGATTTTACGATTTTGTTTACCTTTCTTCCATTTTAAGTTGTATGCAGATGCTAAGCAAAAAGTCTCCAATGGAAAATTCTGTTCACACTGAAAGTTTGCCGCGAACCTCTGTTGTCTCCTGGGTTCCACGGAACATAGCTTGGGAAATGCTGTTTGTAAGGGTTAGATAAGATGGAATTAAAAAGAGACACATTGGCTCGTTCACAGAGTTCATCAAATGATAAGATTGTTCAGAAGGGAGCATCCCGTGTCGCACCAGCTTCCGAACAACAGCATTGAGGCGAGCATGGTGGGTCGCATTAGTGGAACCATACCATGCTGGGACACATACAGAAGGTGGGCTAGAGTAGTAGCCCACGCAACATCATGGAGGGCCACGCCATGAATCCCATGGACTCTAAGGATGCGTGTAGTTATATGATTTCTCTATGTGACTTGAAACACTACATGAATTGCAATGTCATGCATAACCTGTCATTTTTACTCTACTTTCTGAGTATTTCAATTGTTGTGCACTGATAAAGTGTTATGTGAATTTTCCATACGTTGCAGTATTTTTGTAGATGGTTTCCTCAGGTGCAGGTGACAATTTCTCAGAGGGGCAGGCATGGCTTGGTGCCCAGCATTCAAGAGCCACAGAAGCTCAATCATTTTTACAATTGTGTTGCTACTTTGATGACAGATCAGTTGCGGAATTTAATATTGGACTCGCTCACTGAATACACCGAGATCATTGTTAGGTCTCCGGTCAGTCGACTTATTTAAAATTAATGAATTGATCTTGATGTCTTAAGCAGTTTTCTTGAAAAATAGCTTTTTTGCTATTGGATGCTTGATCCACATGCTTCAACGTTCTTTATGTGAAATACATTGTTTTGTTAGGATCCATTGAAATACAGTGAATTTATATTTAATGCTTGCTTCATTACATGATTTCATGTAACTTTGCAAATGATGCGAAACATAGCCTGGGGCGATATTTAAACGGTTACAGAAGAACACCGGTTCTCTGCCTGCATGACTCAAGGTTGACTCAGGTCTTAGCCTTCAGCTCCCTAGGGACGAGTGTAAACTGAGCAGTAGGATAGATAGGTGCCTTGCAGGCTGACATACAGTTAAATTTGACTCCTGATATTATTTGTCACTACTCTGTCATGTAATCTGTCTGTGTACTTGCCAGTTTGAGGTAATAAACAAATATTATTATTGTTACAAATACTACTGTTGCATTTTAGATGTCGACCCGAGTTTATGAGCATTCTGGACTTGTGATGTATCTTGTCCTCCGTGATTCCACTAAAATAAAATATGAGCCGGAATTTCAGGACTTTGAGGATGTTATACTGAGTGTTTATAGTGGACTGGTTGATGCTGCTGGAATAATACCACGTGTGGAGACAAGGCTCTACCTTGATTTAGTGAGTATATCTCTCATTGATTTAGTTCTTCATATATGGGAGGGGAATTTTAGGAAACTTTGATTGCATTCTATCGCTTGTCTGCTTAGCAAGTGGGTGTGCTATTCTTTCTGTCAATGCCTTGCAAGATTTTTTACAATGGAGTGGATGTGGTATTGTTGACATCTCTCCAGAGTTTGCCACCTGAACTAGGTGAGCTGGATATGTATTATGTGCAAGAAGCAGAGTTGATGGTACCTGCAGTGTAAAAATATTCTTCAAATACTGTTAAAAGCATCGCAAATAATTATTTGAAACTCAAAGAAATTACTGATGAAAGTTTATGTGTCCAAATAATCTTGACTTACCTTAAACCACTAGAAATGTTCCATTAGTTCTATTGATCAATACACCTCTGTATAAATGTCATTAAGAACAAGAAGCTTATTAGTTTATCAGTGAACTAGACATTTCTTTATTTTGAGTCCATTCATTCACTCAGTTGCCTTTTCACCATCCAACATGTGCACCCCCTATTATCTTAGGGATTTACCTCATAACCTCAATGGATGTTACTAATTACAATAAATATCCATTATTTTCATTGTTCTGGATGACATACAGAGGTATTACAGGTATGTTCATCTAAAGCTTCGGGTGGAATTTATTTTGGACGGGCTTAATAATACTATTGTGCATTGACATGATTGGACGGTTCCAAAAGAACTACAGTTCATCATTATCCGGTCCCATAGCGTGCAGCCAGGCCGAAGCCAGAGATGGTATGGCTACTTCCGACCACCCAGTAGCATTGAGCTCATATTTAAACCGTGGAATACTGTTGGAAGGCTATAGCTGTTGTGCAGTGAGTCACAGTACCTGTGGGCAGCTATTTTGTCTCTGCTGGCTGCCCACCGGCCGCCACCAGGCCAAAGTGGCATTTCGTAAGAGCGGCTGGTCAGGGAGAGGGAATGGCGTGTTTGATAGAAGAAGAAAGTGATTGTATATATGAATTTACTACCAGAGACATTCCCATCATAATAGTTCAATGTTTTGGGAAATAGTGATGATGATAGCTTACAATGCTCATTCTAGTTTGCATGGTGCGACAGAGACCCTTTTCCGCATCTGCCCATACTGGTTCACCTGGGCATAAGGTTTACCTGATCGATACTAGACACGTCATACCAACATCTTCTGCTTAAAGCTGTTGTGCAGAGTGAGTCACAGTACATCTTTGGCTATTATAATTGGTATCGGCAAACGAAATAATTGGCAATAATCGATGTCTGCATAATCAGCAATAAATGATATCGGTACAGCTCTACGTAAAATATTTTTCCACCTCAGGATCAGCTTCAGTGACTATTGCTGGAAGAGAAATGAATCAAATGGTGACTAAAGACAATGATTATGGAAGTCAGGGTATGAACTGATGCCTTTTAGCCTTGTGCTTCTTGATGATGAAACTATGTTGTTTTCTTTAATTTGATTCAGACAAAAAAAGAAATGTCCTACTTGAAGCCCATAATTCTGGACAGCGTTGTGGATTCAAATAAGGCCAGAGTGCGGGTTTTACTTCACGAGGAGATGCTGTACGCAAGAGAACATGTTAGACTGTATGAAAAGTACAGCATTCTTGTTACAAAAAAGGTTACCTGTTTTATACATCAGTTATAAATGTATTGTTTATAAGGTAGTAAACATTATTTCTTGATTTGACAGTGATATTTTGATTTATAACACTTCATCACATTCTCCCTATGCTCTTATGTGATGTAAGTACTTCTCATTGACTTTTTTCTTCTGCAAGAGACAAGCCCAGCAGCATGAGAAATGCATCGCTCATTATGACATCAAGTTATTAAAAGTTGTATTTGAAGAACATTCTGTTTAGCTTTACTTGAACTGACACCTACCTAGTTTTTTTAGGTTAATGACAATTGCAATCAACCAATCAAAGTCATTATACAATGACTAGCCAAGTATGCTATATGTACAATTTGGGGGGTGTATACCATCAATCACTTCTCATTGAGCATTCAGTTTTTTCTTTCCTACTAGATTTAACCCATACATGTATTATAGACCTACTGGTCTTTCACAAGCTTCTCTAGAATTTATCAACATATACAGTTCTTGGAGTAGACCCTTATATCTAATTATACTGATTCTTGTATAGCTCTTTCTATTTAAAAAAAAAATACTTTTTATGGCATCCCTTCAAGATTTCTACTCATGATGTTAAAGCCAACATGATCAAACAGTCAGTGAAACATAATTAAATAATAATAATTAAATTGACTGTATGCTAAATAATGTGTATTCTGCATCATATGGATTGTTTTAGGCTGACATTGAAACTGATCAGATGATTGCAGAGAAAAAAAAGTTTGATGAGTTTGGTAGAGAGGTGCAGAAATACAGTCAATTGATAGATGACATAACATACAGATCTGCTCGGGTGAATAATTACCTTTCAGTTAATAGATGTTTCATGTCTTTTCGCACAAAGAACGTTGCTTGTTAAACAATTTTCAAAATATTGGTTTGCTGCTAAGCCATTAATATAGGATATTTATTTATTTATTTTATTACCGATATTTGATACCGTCCTCAACATTTTAATTAGTTACTCTATGTGTGTGTGTATATATATACTCTAAATTGTTTTATTTAGTGATTATCTGTGAAGGTACAACAACACAATATTATGCAGTTATTAGACAACAGACTCAGTTGGCCTATCACTTTGGAGTGAGTTGGCAACGCCAATCCGGCTTTCGAAAGGGTCATTCTACCGAGATGCTGTTACTCCGTCACCTTTCCGACATTTATGGGGATATCGATAATTTGCAGCTTACTCTACTGGCTTTGTTTGACGTCAGTGCCGCTTTTGACACTGTCGATCATGACATCATGCGTAAGCGACTAGAGATTTCATTTGGACTGTCTGGTAACTTTCTTAGCTGGTTGGCCTCATTTGTCAGGAAGCACTCCATTTGTGTGGTTCATGGGTCTTCCAGGTTCCCCTTGTGGCCTTCATCAGGGCTCTGTGCTGGGTCCCCTTCTGTATGCTTCTGCACACGTGCTGAGATTGCTTCTGTCCTTAATGACGTCCAAGCCTACTTACATTGCATGGCTTCTAATGCCTCTACTGCTGTTCGGGCAATGAGCCAAACGCTGGATGCCCTCGAGACTTGGATGGCGTCAAACCACCTGTGACTCAACCCCCAAAAAACCCAATTTATCTGGCTGGGCCCTCGCCAGCAGCTTATGAAACTTGATTTAACTGCCATTACTGCTGATTTCCCCCTCCTTGCATTTTCCTCTGTTGTCCAGAACCTTGGAGTCATGTTGGACCAGGAGCTCACCTTTACCTCTCATATTCACCGTCTTTGCCGTGATTCATACTACCAGTTGCGTCAGCTTCGAACTGTTTCCCGCTCGCTAACTCCAGACGCCACAGCTACCCTTGTTCACACCTTCATTACCGCCCGATTGGATTACTGTTGCTCACTCTATGCAGGCCTTCCAGCTGGGCGTTTGCAGTGCTTGGAGCGGGTCTTGCGTTCTGCTGCACGTCTTGTTGGATGCATTCCTAAATTTGACCATGTATCCGGCTATATGTTGGACGTGCTCCACTGGCTCCCCCTCCGACAGCGAACCTCGTACCGTATCATCTCTTTAGTATGGCAGTCCTTGCTAGGTCTTGTCCCAGCCTATCTTCGCGATCTGTTACTCTACTTTGAGTGTACTGGGTGGGTCGCCGCTCTCTACGCTCTACTGAGCGAGGCATGCTCATTGTCCCATTTGCCCATTAAACTACTAACAGAATCGTGCCTTCTCAGTGGTTGGCCCCTCGCTCTGGAATATGCTCTCGTTGGTGTTGGGGTTGTCGCCAAGGGTCCACTCAGACTCATTTTATACTTGCCTTAAAACTGTTCTTTTTAAACGTGCTGGAGTCGGAAGTGCTCCTTAGTAGTAGCCTTGAAAGGACACTATATAAATCTCTGTATTGAATAGGATTAGAATTCTTAAGCTTTGCCTTTTCTTTGTTCTGTCAAAAGTGAAAACCATATTGTTTGAGGATGGATTGGTTTTGAATCAAGTGTGCTGCTAAGACATTTGCTCAAAATTTGCACTACATTTTATGACAATGTATACTATTTTCTGGTACTTTGAAAATGTTTCCAATATGACATGGTCATAAATTCTTAAACTTAAATTTAACCTTTAGGGTGACATACTTCCAATCATTGTTTTCTTTCTGTAAGGGATAGCACATTAGTCCTTCAGTACTGCATCTAGGTTTTGACGTAGACCTGATAATTTTGCCTTTCGTTATCTGCTACTAGCTGTGGCACCCGGTGCTCGGGTAAAGACTGGTTTTTGGCCCTGTCGAGGAGGAAGACGGCGGCCGCCCCTTCTACTGGGTGTCTGAGGTGTTCCCCTAGCGAACGATGAAGGTTTCGAGTGAATAGCTGTAAAATTGTCCAAATGTATAAACAGAGAGACAGACACATACACAAAATCTAGATACATATATAAATAAATGGTGTTTATAGTACATACCCACGTGACCGATTGTGACGTGACGATACTGTCTACCTAGTACGTGTACTATATGTCGCAGGTGACACGATCCTGGCGAATAAGAAGGAGATTTTGCTTTTATGGGTGTGTGAAAGGTGTGCCTTAGGTTTTTGGCCCTGGAGACCAGGAAGAGGGAGACTGCTGGGCTCAGGAATCCTTCTACTGCGTGTCCCAGCAGGTGTTCCCCAAGCCAACGGTGAAGGTTTCTAGTCAATAGCTGTATAACTGGAAAGAGTGACACACAGAAAGTCTTCTTTATTTATAAGATTTACTATTCTTTAAAAGATTATCCAGTTGTGCTTTATGATCATGTCTTTATTCAAAGGTTCACACAACTCCATTTGCACCTTTGATGACTAGTAAGGTTGCTGCTGAGAGTGTATAAAATTAGATATTTTTCTTACCATACCCTATTTTATTGTTTTAAATTTGATGTTAGGTTGTTCGAACAGGCTTGTATGAAGTGCACTGTGAAAATTTAATAGAAACTCTGGTTCAGCGTGCAAGGAACGTTTATAACAGACTGGTTCACCAGATGAATGTGAATCATCGTGAGGCTAATTTAGTGTGAGTGAATTTTTGACATCACGTAATCCAAATATCCATGTGTGCTTTACTATGTGGCTTAATGACTATAGCTAAAAATTTAGTAAAGACCATTATTACCTAAAAATTCTTTGCTCTGCTAACTACAAAATTAATATGCAAGGAGTTTTGCAAATGCAGAAGGAAACCAAACAGAAACATTGATTGCTTTGAATATACTAAAGTTTCAAGCCTAGAAAAAATTCTGTTGTAAATGGTTTTAACATTGAATCTACAAGGACATCACACTCAGAGCTCCATATAGTGTACTCAAAGATCTGTTATATTTAAGTTGTTGAGCATAAAGTCAGTGATTCTGTCTTCTTTCATGCTTTCAGAGATTACTATTTTTTTCCTAACAAATTGCATTAATCTCGTGGCGTCGGAAGGCATGGTGGCACCGTATGCAAACTAAGCTCTCGGGTAATTGGTGCACACGTCGACAGGCTTTAACTGTTCTATAGTTAAAACTTTTATGTTATTTGTTTCCTGCACTACCGTCATTCATTATGCAGTCTACTTTCTGCATCTTGTTGTATACTGAAAAAACGAACAGATAGCAAGTTGTTCAAGTGCTGGAAACTTTTCCTTATACTTTCCGAGAATTTTGAACTGATTTGTATAATAGTTGTCCACTCTTCGTTTTACTGAATTTTACATCAAACTTGTTTCTAATGTGACTTCTGACAAAAATGTCCAGGTTATGCAATGAATATGAGGAGATATCAATTAAGGCCGCTATTCCTCCTGCGAATGCAATAGAGCTGAATGCACTGATTGACTACATGGCTAAAGTGGAAACAGAGACTTTGGCACTGTTGGATCAGAAGCTTGTTCAATCAGGGAAGCGCTTGTCATTTTTGATTGATTATATTTCAATGTCTGCCGACGATCTGAAGCTGAGCCTTGATACATTTTCTTGGAGTGGTCATATGCCTGGTATAATTGAAGAAAATAAAGTCATGGTAGCTAACAAGCGTTTGCAGTTTGAAGCAGCATTGAAGGTACTTCATTTTGCTTGTTCATTGTTCATGAAATTTAAATTTTTCATACCACTATTATTTGTGTTCTGTGTTTTTGCGTCTGGCGTAAAACTAACATCAGTTCTTCTTGATCATGATAAAATGAATGGTTTTTGTTAGTAACTTGACATTGAAAGAATATTTTTATTTCACATCGCACTCATATAAGTGCGATTTTCAATATAAGCTTAACTTTGTTTGATTGAAGAAAGTAAAAGGTATGAGGAAAGTTTTAAAGCTAAAACTAAAGCAAGGTGTTAGAAAGGCGGCTTTGTTCAGTTCATGTCTTTTTAGTTGTCATTTGTTATAAACACTACAAAGGCATGTGTATCCAGGTGTTGAGTGATCCAAGAAGACATTTCTGCTGCTAATGGCAGCAAAGGATAGATAGCATTCCTCAATTCATTTTGCATAGCTGTGGGATTAATAGCCAATGACTCCCACTGCAGGAGTTCTACTCTGGAGAGTTGCATAACTGGATAACAAGTGCGATAGGTGGCGCTTCCAAGTGTTGTCATGCCAGTTCAACTCCACTATCTTGAACTCTATATCCCCTTTCTATTCTATCCTGAAAATTTGTCTTCCTTGGCCAAGATTGAACTGTGTAAATTTCTTTAAGATGCACAATATCAGGTTTCTTTATTCAATATCAGGTTTCATTATCATTAGTACTATTATTATCCAGTGATTATTCTTGTATGCTTCAATTGATTGTATAACATAACAAGGTTTAAAGTGGTTCAGAAGATGTTTAGTCTGTGATTTATCCTCGAACATGACTAATATCCCAATTTTCCTAGTTTCCTCTTACAAACTGTGATAGTGTCTTAAACAATCATCTCATAATTATTTTATCACAATTATTTTATACTGAGACAGTAATATCTTCCAGTACCTATACAAGTCTACAACTCTTGCACTGAAGAATTTCTGCTCTATTGTTCCTTTCAGTTTCTTAAACAATTGCCTGTGACCCGAGTTACCTTGTTTGGTGCTGTTTTGAAAAAACTCTCCTACTGCACTTCCTACTTTCCAGTGATTATCTTGTAGGCTTCAATCCGGTCTCCTCTGCTCCTCGTTATCTCAAATGTTGTTAATCCACATGAATTTAACCTTTCTTTGTAGTTCGCATTTTTTAGCCTCATATGATTATTGTAGCTCTTCTTTGCGCTTTCTCAGACTTCTCTATGTCGCGCTTCAGGCATGAACTCCATGCCTGGATGCAGTATTCCAACTATGGCCTAACCAGTGATTTGTACAATCTCAGTATTATATCCTTGTCTCTGGTTACTATTGTACTTATCATACCAAAAGTTGAGTTGGTATTTGCTGCTTCAGCACATTGCCTTGAAGGTTTTGCTCTCTTGTGCATAATCACTCCCAAGTTCCCTTCTTCCTCACTCACTTTCAATACTTCATCCCCATTTATTAAGGAAACTCATTGTTTCTCTTCCCCGTATGCATCACTGAGCAATTTCCCAAATTAAAAACATCTGCCAGTCATGTGACCATCTGAACATTCTTCGTAAATCTTCTTGCACTATCTCCACTTCCTTTTCATCACCCACTTCCTGCTTGAAAATCCCATTATCTATATAATTAATAAAAAGTACAAACAGCAATGGCCCAAGAACAGATCCTTGTGACACTCCACTAAACACTGACGTCCAGCTAGAATATTTGTTTCCTATGCCCACCTTTTTGTCTTAGAACTACTTAAAATAGCCAGCTTTGAATTCTTGTTAGTACTTGCCCAGTAATCCCACAGACTTGCAACTTTTTGGCAAGTCTTTTAAGAGGTACTTTATCAAATGCCTTGGTAAAATCTAGGTAAATTACATCAACCGACTTCCCCTCATTTATCCTATCATACACTTCTCAAAGAATTCTAAAAGATTTGTCAAACATGAGCGACCTATGGTAAATCCATGTTGACTGCCCTTAATAACATTATGCTCAGCTGATTGAAGAACTGCAAGACAGGTTAAGTCGATGATGCTGAATAACAGTGTTTTTGACCATCATTTGTGCTTCATTTGTAATAATGTATTTTGTCGCAAGTTGGCCCAAGTTACTAATCCAAACTTCTTGGAATTCCAGTGAATTATGATAGCAAGTTTGTAATTGTTACACACGGCTGTATTTGTCATTATGCGCAGCAGACAGCCGGGTGAGGAATGTCTTTACATTCTTTGAAACTATGATGCCAAAGTAAGTTCTGTAGAAGCCAACATTTATGATATTTTCTCTAATTATATGAACTTGCATTTCTCTTCAGACATCAGCCTTGCTTTGGCAAATTGCTAATATTATCCAATAATAAAAAAATGAAGAAAGCATAAAATTTAGTAAAATCCTATCTGCTTTATGACGAGTTCTAATTTATTGTAGGACCAAGGTTTGATAAAATAATTCTGAGATGATTTTTTTCTTTGCATGGAGTGATGTATGAGAGTAAATGCTAGTTACTGATGATTGAGACTGATGGCATTTCATTTTGTATTTTACAATGGATGAAATTTTAGGAAGAGCGAGAAAAATTCATTGAAGAACTTGAAAATTACAGTCGTCAAGTATCAGAATTTCAGACATTTGGAGATCCTGGTGAAATTCAACGATATTTAAAGATAGCACAATTTTTTGCTGACAAATTGCAAGAAGCTGCTGACAAAGTATGTTGTAAAAGATTTGCTTAATAGCCTAATATATATATTATTTTGATCCAGTACTCAGTTCCACACTATTAATAACAGTATTGCACACTTAGATCAAGGATGACTGCATTATGTTTTCAAGTTTGCTCAAAATGCTTTTTGTCAAAATCTTAAAATATCTCAGTTATATTTTACATTATGATCTCAGCACATGCTCTATGTCGAGTTTCTTCTTAGTTGGCAATTGGTCACTCGCTTCTATTGCTTTTCAAATCTGTGGTAATTTCAGGCAACTAACCTGCTGCTGTGGTTACTCCTGTGTCAAAAGTTTCATAACCATCTGCTCTGGGATTTAAACCCATACTGTTGAATCACCAATTCTCTTGTGAATTGTGGGAATTATTGGCTCTATGCAGCTAAGATCTATCCTAACATTCCTTAGTTATGGAGAGGACCAGTTTGATTTCAAATCCATTGGCAGTTGTATCGGTGCGATTACGCTCTTCCTCCATCACATTCACCATGATGTTCGAAAGCAATTCTTATGTGAGGTGCTTGTCAACATATGCAGTTGGTATTTTGAAAGGATTGATTCACTTCTGTCCATGATTAGGTGCAACAGCCTTGTGAGTGGCAACAGTACAAAAACACTAGGGGAAGATTTATGTAGATATTATATTCAGTCACTCAATGACTGTCTTGAACTGTTTGTTGCTAGCACTGTCTAAAATTCACTTTACTAAGAGAGAGCATACATTTGAATTACTATACTTCATATGCTGATGTACAATAAAATTACTGGACCCTAATCCTGGTACCCCAAGAACTGAATCTTGCACCCCTTGGGTGTACTACTGTTCTGGCACTCGTACCCCAGGCAGAGAACCATTGAGTTAGACTGTTCAAATATTTTTAATCTTGCATTTTTACTGATGCTGTATGACTTTTCTCTCTTTTATGCATTGTTGTAAAGTGCAGGCATTTGTTTGGCAGTAATTAAGATAACTTACTTTGTAGTATGATATGTCTTTGAATCAGATAAATGTGTCTAACTATTGTTTGTTTTTATTTGGCAGATTGAAGCTTTTAACAATGAAGAAGCAGCTCTTGGGTGGGAATTAACAGGCTATCCTCAGAGAGTGCAAATCGTTTTGGCTCTGAAGCCTTATCTTCAGTTGTACGAATCATCAGTTGACTTCAACAACAAAATGAAGTACTGTATTAGTTCAGTATGTCTGTCATTCATTCACTCATTCTGAGCATTTATATAGCACCCCTTCAAGAAACCTACTCAGGAGCGCTCCAAGCCCAGGCACTACTAAAGAAAAAGACTTGATGGACTTATAAAAACTTGACGGTTGGGCCGCAAGCAATGATCAGAGCACAAATGGGAGATCATTCCACATTGACCGGCCCACAACCGAGAAAGCGTGGCACTGCTTAATAGCCAAGCGAGCACGTTGAACTAGAAGCTCACCCCTCGTCGCAGAGAGAAGCACCCGATGCGCTGCAACGTCAGACACTGGCGGCAAAGATCACACAAGTAAGATGGAGCACAACCAAGGATACAATGCGAAACAAGAGCAGCAATTCTCTGGTTTGTTTATTTATGCTTATAATCCATCAACTGTCTTATATCCTAGATCCATACCACCTGCATATAGCTTGCTCCACCAACATCTCATGCAGAGATTCATACTTTTATCTTTTCATCTTCTGAAAGCAGTGTTCTGTATACTTCATTTGTTACTGTTAATAGTCTGCTGCAATGTTTTGGACCAAATATTATTACTGGTTCTAGAACAATCCACAAGGGGCAATTCGATGTGAAATATTGAGTGCGGACAATTTCGCACAGAGAAAAGTCTTTGCAGGGACAGTTCATTGTAAGGAAAATGGCACAGAGCAATTCGTCATAGGGACAATTTTTGCAATTGCAATTTATCACAAGATATTTCATCACAGGGCAAAATCTTTTTTGGCACAGTAATGTTTGCAAACCTTTGGACTTGGTTTCTTGACTTATCAGATTTTGATCTGACTTTTCTAATGTTATTATTATTATTATTATTATTAAATTTGTAACGCGCACAAGGTCACACCTAAATGTGAATCTGAGGCGCTGATAGTCAGTCGCCAGGAGAAGATGCAATCAGATTTCCAAATCCTTGAAAGCCAAAGAGAAATAGTGAGTTTTGAGTCGCTTTTTATAGGAAGGAAGTGAATTTGAGCTACGAAGAGCGAGTGGCAGTCAATTCCATTCTCTAGGAGCAGAGACATGAAATGCACGAGAGCCCATAACTGTTCTGCATCGTGGTTCAACTAAAAGACCTGTACTTGATGATCGTAAGCAACGAGGAGGAATGTAAGGAGTTAGTAGAGCACGAATATAGGTAGGTGTACTGGTGATGATGGCTTTGTAGATCAAACAAGTTAACTTAAATTTGATTCTGAACTCAACAGGGAGCCAATGCAGCTGGTGGAGTAGGGCAGAGGAGCATGCTCGTAGTGGGACACGTAGCATTACTCGAGCTAACGTATTTTGGATACGTTGAAGCCTTTTGAGTTCAAGGTCTAAGAGACCGACAAAAAGTAAATTAGCATAATCGAGGCGAGAGGAGACAAATGAGCAGGCTATAGTTTCAGACACATTTTGGGTTAGAGCCGACCTTATATGATGTATTGCCCGATTGTGGTAGAAACAAGATTTACAATGACTTGTTATATGAGGTCGAAATGTGAGCTTGCTGTCGAGGGTAACCCCAAGTGTTTTGACAGAGTCTGAAAGCGGCTCAACGGTGCCCGCCAGTTCAATGCTAGAGAGCATAGGGAAAGAACGCAGGCGTTGACATGAGCCAAATACAATTGCTTCAGACTTGACTGGGTTTAAGGTCCAACCATTGAAACAGAACCATGCATATATGGATGAGAGGCATTCTTCCAGTTTTAGTTTACCAGACTGATCAGTGTGAGACAGAGCAATATGGAGCTGAGAATCAACTGCATACTGTTGTAATTGAATTCCAAAGTGCTTAGCTATACGACTGATTGGGGAAGTAAAGACTGTAAATAACAAAGGGCCGAGGACAGATCCTTGTGGCACTCCAGCAGTGCAAAGTGTGGGCTCCGACCGAGCAGATCCAATGCCCACCTGCTGATTGCGGTCAACCAGGTATGAAGCTAACCAGTGTATGGCAGTTCCAGAGACACCAAAGCTTTTTGCAAGTCTTGCAAGGAGTAACTTGTGGTCTACAGTGTCAAAGGCTGCACTAAGGTCAAGACACACAGAGAGGCAGGCTTTACTATTGTCAATAGATGAGAAGGTGTAATCCAGTGTAGAGACAAGAGCAGTTTCCGTAGAGTAGCCTTCGCGATATGCTGACTGGTAGGGACTGAAGTTGGGAGAGGAAGTAATGTGTCTCTTGATACGCATAAGAAAAAGACGTTCAAGGATCTTGGAAATGTTATTGAGGTTGGAGATAGGTCTGAAGTTAGACAAATTGCTAGTGTCAAGGTCAGGCTTTTTAAGTAAAGGCGTGACTAAAGCAGATTTGAAGCATGAAGGAAAGCACCCTTCAGCAAAAGATAGGTTGGCCAAGTGTGCAATGAGGTGAGAGAATACATCAGAACAAGAGACGATGAGTGATGTAGGTATGAAGTCCAATGCTGATGATTTAGGAACCAGGCTATTGAGAAGATTAAAGACTTCCAAGAATGTGACAGGCGGTATGTCATCGAAGGTAGGGCCAGAGAATTCGGAGTCAAGCAGCAGGTCACTCCACACAAGAAATGGATCATTATTGCATTTAATATTATTTTGTCTTGAAGCTACTACTGATTGAAGCTTTGTGTGCTATGATGACTGTGCTATAGAAATCATTTTTGCAGTGCCTGGTGAACAACATAGAGTCAAATTAACTTGGTTGTGAATTAGACATTAAGAATGTTAGCTCTTAGTTAATTCACTCTGGCTTACAAAGAACAATGGGGAATATGGTCTCAGTAAGAAGGGACATATCTTGCTAAAAAGAGGAATCATTTCAGAGTGAGGCTGACAATTGATGTTTGACTTTCAGCTAAAGTCAGAATATATATGTGACTACATAATATGTATCACTTTGTAAGTAACTTATAAAAGCACTATTTTGAATATAGTTTTTAATAGGTATCAATATGATCAGTGACATGCAGTCTGAATGATAGGACCGAGCTGTCAAAGTCATCAGAGTTAAAATATGAACATTTCAAAGTTTTCAATAACTAACCGAAACTCGGTACAACTCGTTCGTAAAACTCGCTACTCAACAGGAAATTGACACTCAGTTCATCTCTTTTGCTCGCGGCCTTCTTGTTGCTCCGCGCATGCGCTCTGCCATGACCCAGTCGCTGAGCTTAGCCTAGCTTCCACAGCCCCTTTGCCTGGAATTACTGACCCTCTCACCTTGACAGTTTCAGAGACGCCCTAAGAGCTTTCTGTTCCCATGCACAGACGCCCGTTGAGTGTGCTGCTGAAATGCTTGATTACATTACATTGCATCTCTAGTGATTAGGATGTTAGGTTAGTACTGAGTGGAACATCATTTCTCCAAGATCACAGCAGACAGTGGAAGATGGAGGAATTAAGGAAGAAGTCTTCAGCATTGGTTACAGGGTTGAACCAGACAAACAAGATGTAGCCAGATGTTTTGGAACCTTTCTTGTGACAACTTTATGACAGAACAATTGAATTCATTGTCACTACCTGGAAATTTGTCAGGCTGCTGGTGCATACCATACTGAAATACGTAAACTGGGCCTTGTCTGTGTTCAGATGCAAAGGATTAGATGTCATTCAGCTGCTTTAAGTCCACCACAATGTATGTTAACAGGCTGTGTAAGTAAGAAGTGAAAAGGCTGTTGTGAACTGATAAAGGCACTGGCATATACACAGATAGCATTGTGGATGACTATGTATGGTGGTCGCTTTTGCTGCTTAGGTTGGTAACAGAATTGGTCCCATCACTCTTCCTTGTTGAACACTGTAGGTGACAGGCACAGTAGGTGACTGACTACTGGCCATTGAATGATATGTTCAGAATGCAGTCCTTTTTGGGTGCTTCAGAGCTAATATTGGACTAAACCTCGGATGCCAAACAATAACTTCAGATGTCAAATGGGTCGTAATTCACCTTGTTTGTCTTTTTATGATGATGGCGTGCTGAGGCTGTCAATCGTGCAGAGGAATTTGCACAATGCACATGTCGGTGACGGTGGTGATAGGTAGTGGGTTGTACATGCTTGGAACTCTTGAGAGAAACACGAGTCAATGGCACATAATATGACGAATATGGTTCACCTCCTGTTTATTTCTTAATCTTGCTGAGTTTCTCGATAAAGAATCTCAGCGAGTCTTCGACCAGAGTTGATCCCTTTCCTTGATTTGACATCTTAGTGTTGATGATCAGCTCAGCGATTTCTTATAGCCTCATAGTTGGGAGATAGTGATGATATTATGCAATATATATGTACTTGCAATGTTTTCTGAATTTAAAATTAGAATATGGATGGATGGTCCACGATCAGGCATTGTTCCTGATGCAGTGGAACAGGAAGTGGGAAACTTCTACCGAACTCTGTATAAGTTGGAAAAGGTTTTCAATGATGCTCCTGCTCCTAAAAAACTTGCATCCAAAGTATGTATTCTTGTTTTATATAAAAAAACATAACATGAAATGACATGACAGTGATTTATAGTAGTTCAGGAGAATTGCTTCTGTGTGAGAATCACTTTTCGGTCTTCTTCCTTTGTCCTCACCTTGTTGCCTTGTGCTGTCAGTTCTTTAAACTCTAGCGACCGTCATGGTTAACCTGCTCCATTTCTTTCTTTCCCAAGTCGGGTCCCATAGTTCCTCCAGGTTCATTCCGGTTCATTCGTGTATCTCGTCCATCCATTTTTCCTTTGGGCGCCCTCTTTTCTTCCTTCCTTCTCCACACACCGGCATAATTTCCTTCTCCAGTTCATCTGATCGCATAATATGTCCAAAGAACCCCAGCTCCCCCTCAATGCTGTTTGTTGTACCATTTCATCATTCTCAACTCTAATCTCCTTGAGCACCCCTTCGTTTGTCTTTTCCTCCATCCATGATTATCTCTGAATCTCCCTCCATATTCACATTTTGCATGCGTTGATCTTTTTCTCCATATTTTTTGTCATTGTCCACGTCTTGCAGCCATATAGTACTGTACATGTACTGTAGAATGTAGAGAATGCATAGCCTCAAAAGTATATTTCTGTGAGATGAAACCTTTCTGGATGGTTCTTGTTCAGTAGACAAGCATACTAACTTTTCAGATGCTACATGCATTTTTGACTTACTTGGAAATGGGACTAGCTCAGAGGAAGTGGTATAATATTGTGCTTTTTGAATGCATTTTCCAAAATATTGTAAAACACTTAAAAAATATGTCATTGGGCTTAATTTTGGTTTAGTGTTGATAATATACATTAGCAACTTTTTATATTCTGTAGGGTTGTGAATATGCTTAAATGGGTGTGTTTTTAATAAATTAAAACTGTTTTTTTGCCGTATCCGCCACCTAAATACATACATGTTTTATTTCAAAACTCAACCAAACACAGCTTATTTCACAGATTTGATGCTGATTCAAATTGAAAATAGTGACTATATCTTTTACAGATTTTACAGACCTTTAAGGCTTACATTTCAAAAATTTAAATATGTGGAGATCCAGTACCTATGGATGAAAACTTTCACAACAGCCTTTATGTTTATGTAATCTGTATGCGTGTTTATGATTTTAGACGAGATCCAGTGTGGAGGCTTTCAAAGTTCATATTCCTCTTCTTCACACCCTTTGTAATCCAGGCATGAGGGAGAGGCATTGGACAAAGGTGTCTAAAATAGTTGGCTTCAAGGTGATGCCATCGGATGAAACGTCGTTTGCTGCTCTGCTTGATCTTCATCTCGAGTCCTTTGTATCACAGTTTGAGGCAATATCAGAAGCTGCCAGTAAGGAGTATGGTCTGGAGAGAGCTCTGCTGAAGATGAAGTCAGAATGGGAACCGGTGAGTCTATATTTCACATAAATGGTAGAGGTATTCTGTATATTACTTTGACAACGATATGTACAGACAATATTGATTGCTGTCTGATTACTTTTCTGAATTAATTGCTTTTTCATTAACTGTGGCATGCTCCTCTCTGGACCATTCTTAATTCTGTGCTGTCATCCATCTCTGTTGTTGATTTGTCTCCATTGTGTGAAGGGGTTAGGTCAGACTCCGCAGGACATGTGCTTTGTGACGAAGTCATTTAAGTCTCTTCCAGTCTCTTATGAGGCCAGATATACATCAATTTTTGCAACCAATGTTTAAATTTTATAGATGGAATTTACTGTTTTGCCTTACCGTGAGAGTGGTACTTACATCTTGGCATCTGTTGATGATATTCAATTGCTTCTGGATGACCATATTGTTAAGGCACAGACAATGAGAAGTTCAGCATACATTAAGCCATTTGAAGAGGAAACCAGGTTATTATTATCTTCTTAGTCTGATCTTCTCATGAGGCTGTTAGCTTGAGAATGCACTTAGAATTATTCTGAGGATATCTTTAATAGACTGAAATTAGCATTTTTCTATGACCTGCATACTTTATGTTATATTTCTAAAGCATCATTCTCAGATTTTATCTACATGCTACTGGTGTTACGGAAGTGATATCCCGAAATGGTGACCAGACAATTTGGCACCAGACAATTCAGCAGTAGATTATTTTAGTACAGGTCATGTGGTGCAAGGATGGACATCCTTTCATGCCACCTGTTGTTAAATCTTAACTGCTTAAAAGTGGGTTTTTTATCGATATTTTAGTTACTATTAGCTGTGCATGACTTTCATTCTGTGACTTTATAATTCTTGCTTAAATGGAAGTTGGATTTATGAAAATAATTGTTCTGTATTGTCTGGTGCTGAATTGTTTGGCACTGAATTGTCCAAGTACCCTAAAATACTTAAAAGTATTGTCATTTACAAACTATAGCACTAGTCACGGCTAAATAAAAAAAGACGTAAGTTATTTATGAAACCCGGTTTGATTGGTGAGAGGTAACAATGTAGGCTGAAACAGAGGCGAATTTGGAAATTCGCACAATGAGTTGAGCAGCTGAGGATTCCAAGAGGGAGGCCAAAGAGGATCGAGCAACAGTGGTCAATTTGATTTGTAACAAAGCATGCACAAGAACCAGTTGAGCGTCATGAGAAAGAGAGCGGGAAACAACTCGGAGTTGGCTAAGCTGATAATAGCAGGTTTGAGACACTAAGTTCATATAGCTTTGCTATAGCATTGTTATTACAATGCACAGGGCATCAGTTGTATTTGTTTTTTGGCATTTATAAAACATCACTTCAAGTAAGAAACTCATCAGTGGCAATGGTTGTGTTAAGTGGACCTTTAGTAAAACAATTGCTATCTGACAAAAAAATTTTTTTCTTCTTCTGTTATCTGTGCCAGATCTGCTCTATTAGATAGTTTATGATATTGCATGCTGTCCCCACGCTTGCGCATGCTCTGATCTGTTCTAGGGTCAACATTGCCTTCATTAGACTCCTCTCTAAGCTCCAGTCCATCCTCAATGCAGCTGCTCGACTAATTGGTGGAAGTCCTAAATTTGGTCACGTCTCTTCCTTCATTCATGAATCCCTTCACTGGCTCCCAGCATCTCAACGCATTCATGTCAAGACCATTGCGTTGATGCGTAACTGTCTCCGTAGGTCTGCCCCGCCTACCTTCTATCTTTTTGCACTAGGGTCTCCTCTATTCCACACCCGGTTTCCCTTTGTTCCTCTGCCCGCAGACTTCTGGTAGTTCCCCGCATGCGCTCTGCCCAATCCAGAAGCTTTGCCTTTGTGGGTCCTACCAGCTGGAACAGCCTTCCCATTCCTCTTTGGGAGGAGCTGCTCTCTCTTCCTTCTGCTGCCTTTTGGAAGCACCTGAAGACTTTCCTGTTCTCCATTTAGCTATGTGTTGAGTGAGGAGTGCCTCTGATTAGAGTGGCATTATATAAGGGCTGCATTACAATTACATTACATTACAAATTGTAAGTCACTAGAGAAGTAGATGTTGGAATCCCAGTTTTGCTCTTGGTAACAAGGATTAACACCTACATCCTTTAACCATTTAATAATGTGCTGCATTGGTTTCCTATACATTTTAGTACATGCTCATCAGTTATGAGTTAAACTTGATATTTTTATTTTACATATGTTGCATATTTTGGTTTATTGTCAGTTTGTTCTTAGTTTGCTTCAATGTATGAATTTAGAGCATGGGAGAAAAGTCTCAACTCACTGCAGGAGATCCTTGATGAATGGCTGAAAGTGCAAGCTACTTGGCTTTACTTAGAGCCAATTTTTAGCTCCCCAGACATCATAGCTCAGATGCCAGAGGAAGGTGGGCGATTCAATTCTGTTGACAAAACCTGGCGGGATGTCATGAACACTGTTAATGAAGATAAGCATGTATTTTCCGTACTGAATATTGAAAAAGTTCTGGTTAGATTCAAGAAAGCAAATCAATTACTGGATTTAATTCTGAAGGTATAACTTTTACTTTTAAGGATATGTATCGTGCATTGTTAGGTAAGCAGTTGCTTAGAAACAGCCACTGATTTATTTCTAGTTCATTGTAATATTAAGTTATTAACACCAGTTTATATGAGACCTTTTCCAATTTATGTTGTATTCAAAGATTCCTTGAAATTGGAAATCAAATTTGTGATGCAGTGCATATAGAAATTCTTTTATAGTCTTGTTTCCATGTCTATTTCAAAAGGTGTTCATAATCATAAACTTGATATTTCTACAGCGCCTACAAAGTGAAGTTGCGGGAATATGGAGCAGAGTGGCGCAGTGGAAGCGTGCTGGGCCCATAACCCAGAGGTCCGTGGATCGAAACCACGCTCTGCTAAATAGCTGACGGTAGCAGCGCACTAGCTACACACCGTCGTTAAACAAACAATCATCCTTATTCACAGGCCCTTAATCAAAACAAAATCCATATTCAATAATCAATAGGCAGAGGTCAAGATCCAGAGAGTCAGCAGACAGTATCAGCTGGCTGAGGTGGAAGGTGTGCAGAGTTAAAATGGCAAAGGAGGTTGGGGAAGAATAGGAATCAGGATGGGGTTTGTGAAAAAGAAGCGTTTTCAGTGAGAGACCTTTGGGAAGATAGTAAGAGGTGAGTGCTTGGTGAGTTCATAGGATGGATCGTATGTCGTTTGTCATAATATTAGCAAGAGTGATGGAGTATTCCAATTGAATTGTGCAAAGTTGGCTTGAACTCATTGTTTATATTGGTCAAAAGTGAATATCCTTCTATAACTCAGATAGATTGGTGAATTCTAATACAGTTTTCGTCTAGTTACAATAGATGCGAGTTCGAATTTTCTACCTGACTACCATGAAATACAAAAGTGAGAACATCTCTTGTCTGTGGAGGATGAATTATTTGGGGTGTGTCTCTCTATGATTTGAGTTAAACTGTTATATGGCAAAGCCAAGAGGCATCAATTTTGCCAAAAATTTTGTTTCCTCTATTCTGCCATTTGGTGACGATTAGTGCAAAATTTGTTGGTTAGCATTTTATTAGATACTTTTCAAGCATAGAGACTATAATCTATTTTTCTTATATGCTTTTATTTTACTGGTATTCCATTTATATGTGTAATATGTGTGGAAAGAAATCACTTGGGGAAATATAAGGGATGTGCATTGCAATGACTGTAGGAATTACATTGGGGAAATGTCCTTAACCCATATTAGCTAGGTGCTAATAATAGTTATTAAGTTTTTATTTGGGGTAAAATTCTTCTATGTTTGCTTAAAGATTTGAACCTTGTTTTCATCAGCGGCTATGTCCAGTGTGAAAGAGATATCAAGACATCTGCTTTCGTTTGATCAGTTTATCAGAAAGTTTCTGTTCTCTGCAACTAGCTTATTATTTGTTTTTGTTGCTAGGGCCTCAATGCTTATCTGGAAAAGAAGCGGTTGTATTTTCCAAGGTTCTTTTTTCTGTCAAATGACGAACTTCTTGAAATCCTATCAGAAACAAAGGATCCAACAAGGTGAGAGAATATGCCTGTTACACTAAACACTGAATAAACAGTTTATGAGATTCTAACTGTTTAAATGTGTCCTGCACTTGATACTTTAGCACATGGGTCTATGTAGCCAGGGTTAATATCTGCATAGAGAGGTGATTGCAGGTTAAAGGAATCTCAAGAAATGTTCAGTCATTGTATTATAGCTTTATATCTTAAAGCTATAATATTGTACAGCTGCATAACAAATTTTGCAGGTTACACACCACTGGTAAAGAGGTACAAATAGAGCAGGGAGCTCAATTGGTTGAGCTCTAGACAACATATTCCAGAAGTTTGACCACAGATGGTGAAGCTCCTATGTTACGCCCGAGAACTTCAGGGCAGTGGAACAACCAGGTCACCCTAATTCAGGCACAGAACACCTCCAGTGTCTCCAGCAATTGCTGCACTAATGAGATACTTTCTATTGCCATGGATGTGTGTCACTGTCCAAGTATCATTTGCATACTGATAACTGATGAACTTTTGCCACAGCCCCAAAACAAGAAGGACCTGCATTGAATCTATGGACTTACGAATACCGATTTCGGGCTTGAGATGAAACTCTGTGGCAGACAAAATGAGACTGCTGAATCAAAAACTGTACAGTGTGTATGTCTGGCAGAAAATAGACGCAACCACAAGAGAGCACAGCCAACAAATACTAGATGACTTGCAAGGCGTTCCAATAGAATGATGTGGTCGACGGTGATGATTGCTGATCTGACGTAGAAAAATATGAAGGAGGGTTATACATGTCTCCAGTTGGCACGTGACATTCTCACAGATCTATGGGATTCTACAGATTCCTTGGACACAGAGTGGGACAGGAGCTTCCATGAAATAAATTAATACGAGATCACATACCTGTTCTGCATAGTGGCTCAGCTAAATCACCTGTACCTGATGATCACAGGCAACGAGGCGGGATGTAAGGCTTTGTAGGTCAAACAGGCTGAATGGAATTTTATTCTGAATTTGATAGGAAACCAAAGCATCAGATGTAGTAGAACTGAGGAGCATGTTCGCTGTGGGACATGCAGCACTACTCGTTCTAATGTGTTTGGATGTATTGCTGCCTTTTCATTTCAAGATCGGAGAGACTGACAAAATGCAGATTAGCATTTATCAAGGCAAGAGGAGACAAGTGAGTAGGCTATGGTTTCTGACATATTCTTAGTTAGAGCTGACGTGATAATTATGACGTACTGTCCTGACGTGAGTGAAACAAGACTTACAGAAGCTTGTTATATGTGGTCTAAATGTGAGCTTGCTGTCCAAGGTTGCCAACAGTAACCGACATACTTGGTGATAGTGGGGTCACCTCAATATAAGTTAGCCACTATATTATTACCTATACCTATTTTTGTTTGACTTTAAATTTCTGTAAACCTGTTGCATATTATTAATCCTCTGTTATGGCTGTAAAGCTGTTTCATATTGGCATATATGAAAATACTATGTTTGGTGATAGAATAAACAAAGATTGGCAACTCTGAAGAAGAAATTGATTGCTTTCTTTAGTGTATGCTCATGCCTCATTTGATAGGTGATACTATGGCATGTCAAAACCAACTCAGTCCCACTATTGCCTCCTTTGGGAACTGTGCCTATTCCGTACATCAGGTGCTGCTATGCTTGAATAGCCATTTTAAAACTTGCCTTTTTGTGTGGGCTGGAGTTGGGAGCTCTCTATGTAGTTACCTTGAACAGCGTGCTATATAAATTTGAATGATTGAATGAATACCTAGTGTTTTAATTTTGTACTTTATACATGTTCAGTAGCAATGTAATCAATCAATCAATCAATCAATCAATCAATCAATTAAACTTAATATAGCGCCTCTTCAAGAAATCTAGGCAGATTTAATCTAATCAATATGTGTGTAATGGAGGGAAATGATTGTTGTTGCCCTTTACCAAACAACAATCTGGACATCAATTCTTGGTGGTAGCGGTGATGGATTGTAGCCGTGTGTCTCCAGTCTCTTCGGTTTGCGTTTACGTTATAGTTCAACAAAATGACACCAGAGTCTCTCTGATTATTATTCTTATTATTTAGGTTAACTTCTAAATATATTAACGTAGAACAACTTAGCTTGCTACTTCACTAACGTTCCTCATCACTCTCATACTGTCGACCTTAACCAGACCTATCTCTATCGTCTTGGTCATCTGTCATTCCAGTCGCTTCCTTGAGAGCAGATTCCTCCTGCATTGATGATGTCCTCTGTCGTGCACCTGACGCCTTCTGAGAGTGAATCCCGACTCTCAATTTCTCCCATCTTTTATACCCTTTCTTGCATCCTCCCATTATGGTCCTTCTACCTCATGTCTATCCTTATTTGGTTATTTGTCCTGATTGTATCCTTATTTGGGATGATCGACAATGGCGCTCCCTGTTAAGTCAAAGGGAATCTGTGCAAAGAATGCCATTAGATTCTTGTATTAATTAAGAAAGCTTTTCTAATTTGTCACATAATTTCTCAAAGATAAAACTTTACTTTTCTTCAGAGTTCAGCCGCACTTGAAAAAATGCTTTGAAGGAATTGCATGTTTGGAGTTCAGTGATTCTCTTGAGATAACTCACATGAAAAGCAGTGAGGGTGAAGTTATTCAACTGAAAGACGTCATAAATACTGCAAAGGCAAGAGGACAAGTGGAAAAATGGCTTCTGCAGCTTGAAGCTGACATGGTTGCTTCTGTCCTCAAGGTCATCATTGTTTATTCTTACCTAATGCCTGGTATATTTCTGTGTTCAACATTATAAATAGGTTTCCATTTATATATCTTTACATGAATTTCTTTTATCTGTCATTGTCTGTTTACAATGCCTGAGAATCATTGTCTTTTGGACGAATGCAGGTATCAACAATTCCTACATATTTTGGTAAAGTTGCATTTTCAGTGGGTGGGTATTGAGCCCGCTTCCTTCTGATCTCCGTGCCATGATGTTACCATTTAGCTAGCTCCCCACCCTTGAAACAAGCGCTACTTGCTTTCATGTGCTATTTACCATGATGCTTTTATAACACCTATAATATGAAGTTCTTAAATGTTCCACCAGTACAACTTAAGAACTATTAGAAACTTTTTGTAACAAGTGCAGGATTTGTCAGAGAGGTAAAAAAAGAGGTAAAAAAATGTGCATTTCTGTTGTCTCTGTGCATTACGTGTTGTTGTAACCAACTAAAATGTCAGCATATGTGTATGTGTGGTATTGGCATGTTCATATTATGTAGGTGATTGGAGATGGCATTATGGCCTATAAAATATCGCCAAGAGGGTCTTGGGTGAGGCAGTGGCCTGGCCAGTGTGTTCTCTGTGTAACCCAGAAGTTCTGGACTGGACAGATGCACGAGGCCATTCCAAAGGGACTGCAGGCAATGGAGGAATATCTCGAATTGAACAATGAACAGATTGATGAAATTGTTATGATTGTGCGAGGGAAGCTGTCTAAGCAGAATCGAGTCACTCTTCAGGCACTCATCGTCCTTGATGTGCATTCAAGAGACGTCCTGGCAAAATTGATAGAGAATAAAGTTGCTTCAGAAGCGGACTTTAACTGGCTTAGTCAGATGCGCTACTACTGGGAGGTATGTATTCATTGGATTATTGCTATCTACATTTCTGTCAGTTTATATAGCACTTATTTGAGACTTATCTAACATTGAAACATTTAGAGGTAATTGTAATAATGCTGTAGGCATTAATTGATTTCTCTGCAAAAAGACTCGTAATTTGCTAGAGTCAGTGCGATGAGACAGAAAGGCAGCCTAAGGAAGAATGTACTAACAAGTTGATAATGGGAAGATGATGAGGGGAGAGCAGAACAATCAGATTATGATTATTTATTAATTCAAACTGACAACTGTCCAGTAAGACTAAATGATGCAGCAGTCTCAGATGATAACATGCCTAACAGTCCTGAGTCGAATTTAAATGTATGGCAGTCTGCAAGACACCCATCCTACTGCTTGCTTTGCTGTTGCCCCTAGGAAGTTGAAGACTGATTCAACCTATGGGCTGGCCGGCATCGATCCCGGGTCCTTCTGATCTTCGTGCCAACATTTTGCCATTCTCCATCTGCCTGCCCCATTAGGGTAGTGCTTTCCAGAACCTTGGGCCAGTAACAATCAATTGTGCTGCTATGGTTGGAATTCTCTCAATTATGGTGCAAATAAGACAAGCTCAGAACCTGATGATGTGGTGACAAGCTTGATGGGTAAGAGTAATCCTAATCGTACACTCAACATTTCTAGATTGTCCACAAAAACGATGTTGCAGGTACCAGCTTATTCACAGAGTATGTTCAAAGTGCTATGGTTGTCCACAATTCAATGTCTCACAGATCAGTGATTTTGGATATTGAACCTTCCATTTTGGAGTTCAGAATTTTGAATTTGGATGTTTTTTTGATTTCTTATGATTTAGGAAGATAAAATGAAAACTCGGATGATAAATTCTGAACTGAAATATGGTTACGAATACCTTGGCAACACTTTACGACTAGTGATAACACCACTAACTGACAGATGCTACAGGCAATGCATGGAACATTTCTATTCACAATTGTCATGTCATATCAGTCATGTCATCAAGCTGTCTGTGTAAAATCAAAAAACCGGAATTTTTTAGGCTATTGGGTCTATGATGTTTACTTCATATTTAAAGGGATGGTGGTCATTGTTTTCAACTTCCTACTGGCCTTTTATAAGCTGAAGTGAACTCTATTTGAGCATAATGATTTAGCCTCTCAATTTCATCTGCTCAGCTGTATTTCTTAAAGATTCCTGCCAATTAAAAAACTTGAATTGATGCTATTAACATCTGCAGCCGCATTATCTTTTTCTTTATCATGTGACCTTGCAGTTGACACTCTTACATTATTGATAATCATTTCATTTGATGCTTGTTAGCATTACTGCACGTACACAGTCACTCTCATGCACTTTATGACCGTTTTATTACTGCTCAACCAAGCTATAAGGAGTTTGGTTTCATGCTGCCTGAGTTGCTCACACACTCACACACACACACACACACACACACGTTGCACGTGCTTGCACATCTTTTAAAAACACACAGACAATGTTGTATCTAGTAACTAAGTCAAAGTCATAACTGTGAGATGCAGTCTAATTGTGATATTATGGATTTTTTGTGTTTTTTTATGGAAGTGAAATGAATGTCATTTTACTATTATTAGAACCCTCTTTGGTGCACTGCATTTGCACTTGGGAGGTGCCCCTGAAGGCCCAGCTGGAACTGGAAAAACAGAAACCACAAAGGACCTGGCTAAGGCTGTGGCCAAACAGTGTGTTGTCTTCAACTGCTCTGATGGATTGGATTATATTGCGCTTGGAAAGTTCTTTAAGGTAGTTCTGCTGGGTTGATGGTTTGGATAAAAACTGAGAAGCTTACAACTACCTATCTTGCAGTTTGCTTTGCCATTTTGGCTCTAAACATGAAATTTTGAAAATATATAAATCAGTCATTGTAGGTCTTGAATGATGAGATTGTGGAGTTCGACAAATTTAGGGCCTGGTGATATTTGTGCTAAACCAGTTTCCTTCTGCACCATGCCAAATACTTTTCCAGAGTTCTTGAGAATTACTAATTGAATTCTTAAAATTTAGAGTGAAAGCACAATTGAAAGGGGTGTTAACTTATATATGTTAGAAGAAAGCGCTGCAAACAGCATGCTTTGTGCTGTTTGTTAAGGCAATATTTAACATTATTTTAGATGTGTGTTGCAGTAATCTTTATAGCAGAGTGCCAGACTTCTAACCTTTAGCTCCTAAGGCTGATTAAGGGTTTATTTTTATGCTATGGAATCAGACTATGATACAAAAGTCCCATATTATTATGCTTCTCCACCTTATTCTCTCTCTGTCAATCCTCGTTTCTCAGATCAGACATGGAATGGAACTGACTACCAATATTTATCTGATATTCGAACTCTTTGTCTTTCTTGAAGAATTATCTCAAAACTAACTACTTCTGATTGGCTTTCAATGATCTAGATATATACCTGTTTTTCTGTGCAACCTTTTGAGTGTTACAGTGTTTTTAGATTAATAATGATATATTCATATCCCTCATAGTCCTTTCTGGCCATTGTCAAAGCAGTACCTTTTATGTAATTTATGGGATTCATGTCACCTGGATTTTGATGGTGACAGTAACAAGTTTCTCCCAACATCAATATGATCAGTGGGATTGAGGAAACCCATTACCATTTCCACCAAAATGGTGCAATATAGAGGCCATGTTGAACTTTAAAATAATTATTCTAATTAATCAACCATTTCTGTTCTAAACCAGTTGCAGCATTGCATGCTGGCATGTCTGACAATGCCAAACATTTAATGCTTCTTTATCACATCATGTTTTAACAAGATTCTGAATGGAGAGGGAATTTTAAAGTAAAATTTCTTTTAGTCAAATATGCAGCAAATGAGTTGAATGTTGTTTCAGGGTCTTGCATCTTGTGGTGCTTGGTCGTGTTTTGATGAGTTCAATCGCATTGATCTCGAAGTTCTGTCTGTTGTTGCCCAACAGATCCTTACAATACAGAGAGGTTTGTAGTTAGTTAGTTAGTTTGTGGTTGTTCAATTGATTTCTATTAAACATATTAAACATTAAAGTTAACCATATTCAAGCTACCATAAGAAAGGAATGCATTAGCAAACACAGGGTTGTAGGTTGAGGTAATGTAGGTAACGTAACGCAGCAATTCATTTACGTACTGCAAGAGTGGGGTTGTACAAATATCTTATACTCTACCGTCTACAATCCAGGAGTTGTGGATTCAAATCCTCATGGCAAAAAGCTATATCATAAACTGATGTCTTAATGTTGAGGCTGAGAAGGTGAAGTCACCAACACTTTCTTCCACTCAGGTGACTGATAGAACTGCCAGTAACATAAGGTAACAGACCTCTTGACACCAGTGATGAGAGGCATATGTGTATGTGGTGGTTGTTGAATTTAAGATCTAAATTGACAGAAACATAGATATCATAGCTTTCAACAGCATGACTGTCTATACAGATTACATTACTGATGAACAGTAAGTGAGTTTCCTTTAATTTTTTCCTTTAATAATTTTCATTTTCGCTTATATTATTGAAAATGACTTACATTTTTTCTGGCCCTATGCGTCTTGCCTAAAGACAGCACAATGTGAGAATATAACTTCAAATTTGTCATTTGAGAGTAAAGGTTCAAATTTGTCAGTTGAGAATTAAAGTTCAAAGTTTTTCACATGCGAGTAAAAGTAATTTTTCATTTTTCACTGCAGGTGAAATGAAATCCAATTTCTGTACTAGCAACAAGCCAATCAATACTGAAGGCTTCACTGTGCCAAAGAGGTTTTTGATAATGAACTTCAAAATAAAGACTGTGTTGGCTAATAATGCATCATTTAAGAGTCAGTTTACAAAACATTATCTAGGGACAGGCTCACTGAGCCCTTCAGAGACCCGTGTCCCCTCCCCATTTTTGACCAGGCAGACACCCTAGCACCTTGAACCCACCAATTATTGGAAAATATTGCCACTAAAAGTTTTGACACCCCTAGATGCTAGATAAATATGTGTGTTCAGTTTTTATAGTCAAGAAGTCTAATTGCATGTATATAAAGGACATTGTTGTCTGTGGTTTGTTGATAAAGTTTCGCTTGTAGTAAATTCGCAGACACACAATGCGCAATTTATTTGCTCTGTTTCTAATGTCATTTTATGCTTTTGGTGTGATCAGCCATAAAAGTCAATACTTTAGTTTTTTTACTAGTTTGATCTGCATGAGCATTTTAATAAAGCTGACAATAACATTGTATAAATGAAAGTCTTGCCTGTGAGGCTGAATTTTGACAACAATATCTAATAAATTAATTATTGTCTTTACGTTAAATTAAATCGTTCAGCATGTTTGTCTTTGTTTTTGTGTCTTAGGAATAAATGCTGGATCAGATAGTTTGTTGTTTGAAGGAACTGTTATCAAGCTTGACCCAACCTGTTCAGTATTTATAACAATGAATCCGGGTTATGCGGGACGCTCAGAGCTTCCAGACAACCTTAAGGTTTGGAAAGAGCCAGTGTATTTCCATCTTATCCTCCTTAGTGTAGGTTTGTGCAAGCCTATAATGTGATGCGATAAATACGAATAGAATTATGTTGTGATTACGAAGCACTGCTTTTATATCAGCCATAAACAGCTTATTGAAAATATGTGGTTGATTTGGAGGCATCACGTGAAAACGCATCCTGCCGAAAATTAAAGTAGACCAGGCTTGATCACAGAAAACCGTTGTAAATTAATGTAGAATAAATATAATATATTTATTATGCATCTTCTGTACAGTGTGGATGCATTAATGCACTGTCATTGTGAGGACAGGCCAACAAACGCAGTGCATCAATCAGACAGTGTGTAAAACGAACTGACACAAAATAAATAATTGTCTAGTTAAATCTGTTTGATCGTTTGTCCATCCATTATGTGAACTGTCAGATCGTCCATCTGGTCATCAGTTCGACGTTCAGTCCATCCATCTGTTTGCTAGTCCATTTTTAAAACTGACCATTCATCTGTCCATCACATCAGCCTATGTGACTTGTTAACTTAATAGCCTTGGGGACATGACACCACTTCTCAATAAGAAGAGTGGTACTGTAAGAACGCTGAGGGTTCTACTTAAAACTAGCTCTACTATTATATTAGATGCTTAATGAATTAGATTATGTTAGGGGAAACTAGCTACACATGAAGAGACAGTTAGAATACAACTTATCTTTATTAAATACAGAGAAGAAGAGGTAATAATAATAATATATATATAATGATTGTGACTAATACATAACAGTTACATATACTTACTAATATGAGTATGAGTGAGATGATAACGTCCGAGCCCTAAGATGATACGAGTTGACGAGCCTGACAAGATAGCTAAAGTTCTTCGGAAGTCAGACCGTGAAGTTCCTAACAGTGCTGTAGCTTATAAGTGACTTTCCTCAGCCAAAGAGGAAACTGGCCTATCCTAGAACAGACTACTTTGATTGGTCAGCTACTGACCACTCAAGGATCAGCTACTGACCACTCTAGCAATGAGGGCTGACTGTAAGTGCTAGTTACACCAGAGCCTATGTGAGTGATTGAAATAACCTATACTGTCTGTATTAGCAAATGTTCTGCTAAACTGAATGTATAATAATGATCTCTATATATATTGTTCAAGCCTATCTATTGTAATGTAATGTTCAGAATAATCACGGTTACAGTACTTTATCCAGTACTTTATCCGGAAGCACATAAACGAGTCCACATCGTAGTTGTTTTTTTAACAAAGCATGTGTAATGTTTTGTTTACATTTTTTATTTCACATTGAGACAAGTAAATCTGACTGATCTAATGTAATTAAGTTGTGGCCATGTCAGCTTGAAAATCTTTTGGTGAATTAAACAAAAATATTGTATTGTATCGGTGTTAACTTTCAGGCCCTTTTCCGTCCTGTTGCTATGATGGTGCCTGATTATGCAATGATTGCTGAAATCAGCCTCTACTCTTGTGGATTTGTCACTGCGCGCCCACTCGCAGTTAAGATTGTTGCCACCTACCGACTGTGTTCAGAGCAGTTGTCTTCTCAACATCATTATGATTATGGTATGCGTGCTGTCAAGTCTGTGCTTACGGCGGCTGGCAATCTTAAGGTATACATACGTCTATGGCATCTTGAATTCTTCAATTATATAATGGTGTAAAATTCTTTGAATTTCTGTCTATTTAGTTTGTTTGATGAGAAGACTTCTATGCTATTGTAAGGCAACCGTGTTTGTGTGACTATGAAATTGCATGTAGTGTGCTCAGGTTCTGGTCCTTTTATTTGACCTTTGATTAGTTATGAGTGGCTGATTTAGTTACTGTTTGAATATGGGTAAATGGTTGCTAGCTGCAGCTGGCTTTAAGTCCTGCAGGAGGCAATACATTTTTCGAGTAAGTGAACTTGATAGTGATGCTCCTTTTCCACTCTCACACATGGCAGCTGCAACCAAGAGATAACTTAAGGTGATTTTGGTCCTTCAGCCATTTCAGCCTTCTTAACATGAACAGGAGCTCAGCTGCTGTTTTAGTCAAGGTGACAATATTTGTGTACTGTGTGTAGTCTTACACTTGGCCGTTCAGTTAGTGTGCTTTCACACTTTGAATTGATATCTGAGATTGTCTGGTTTGAAATCAGGATGACTTTTGCTTAGAGCTAAGCAGCAAGTATGACCTTCTAAGGTAATTGTACAAATCCTATTATACCAAGCCTGTTGGTAAGGCAGATGTAGGACAAAACCCCCCCAAACAAACCCCCCATGGACACAAAACTCCCCGCACAAAACCCCCGAACATCCCCCCAGTTTTAGGCAGGACATAAACCCCCGGACAAAACCCCCTCTTGCCCTAAATAGTTTCTGAAACTAACAAAGTTGAATTCATGTCAACTAAATGTTTTTGATCTAAATCTGTATTACCAATATCATACCTGCTACCAATTGACTAAATGCAAAGGGTCTATCAATTACGCACAGCAGTGCATTCAGCATACATAGGCCTATCATACACTAACAACAAAAAGACCAAGGAACTAATTAACTATTTGCTATTTAACTATTGACAACTATACCCGAGTGTCCGCATATAAACGAGAAGTACTGCAGGTGGAGTTACATAGATTCTTAGAATGGAATTCACTGAAACAGCTAAGGGAGTAGTGAAGCTTTGTTATGGCGGCTTCTTATACGCAACGAAGGCCGAGTAGAAAAACCAAATTCGCTGGGAATGCTCGCGGCGGACAGGATTAGAATGCAAAGGAGCAGCAACTACAGACTTGCAGGTATTTGTAATGCTTCTTTCTTCTCTGGGAACTTCCTCTGTTGCCATCCTTTGCGCCATCTCGCTATCTCCTAATCTAATGAATGCTCAAACCGTCATGCATCATTCAGTAGCATAGCTTGCAGTCTTCATCTTGTCATTCCCTTCCTGTTATGTTTATAATATTTAAAGTCATTTAATGTTAAATGAAAGCATTAATAAAACTAAGACTAATTACAACGTGAAATAATCTAAATCGTCATTATTACTGCCAAGAAAAAAACGAATTCTGGGCTACATTGACTTATGAATTATGCTACATTGACTTATGAATTATGCTACATTGACTTATGAATTATCCTACATTGACTTATGAATTAGGCTACATTGACTTATGAATTTTTGCGAACAGGTTATCAGAGGGTTTTTGGATGAAGTGGTGTACTTTAATAATTTGAGTGTTCATATGATTTGCAAAGGGAAGACCTGCATATAACAGTTCCGTACTGTCATGAAGCTGACAAGAGTGCTGTTGCAGCTAACGAGCTTAAAGTGGAAATGCACATGCGAATTCGAGATATCCGCGCATGTCCGAGACATGTTCTTGCAGAAGGAGTGTCTTCTGCATCCGATGACATCAGAGTACACATTACGCATCGGTCGATTGGACAAATTGACACGGAATCTCAGACGGTGAGATATATAAGCTACAACTCCTGAATTTGAATGTGTATCCTCCAGTGTGTCCTTTTAAGAAACCTATCTTGCCGTGCTTACCTTTTTTTCTGTTTATCTTTCAAACTTACATCGTTTGCTTTCTATTCTGTTAACAAACATGTCCAATTGCGAGTGGCTTAACATAACATAAAAAGGGTTAAAAGTGGTTCAGAAGATGTTTAGTCTGTGTTAAAACTTCTGTAATTTGGCCTGGATAAGTTTAAAAGTCCAATTTTCCAAGTTCCCTCTTAAACAACAGTACTATTATTACCTTAAACAAATGCTGGTTAAACTAACTGTTCTATAGTTACATGGTTCACTTCTGTTTCCCTTTTTAAACAATGGCACTCTGGAGGCATCTCTCCATTCCCATGGCACTTCTCCAGTCTCTTTCGATTTACTGAATATAATTATGTGCTAATGCTGCTCCTACTTCTCTCACTTCATGTAAGAATTTAGGATGCAGCTCATCTATTCCTGGACTTTTATCAGATTTTAGCCCTATCAGCTGCTCTATCACTGCTTGCTTGTAACATAGTTGTAGAAAATCTTGCTGTCCTCTTTCACATTTCTTGAGAACTTCTGTTCAAAGCTCTTTATAGTGTTCCGGCTTACATTATTGGAGATGTTTCTTTTATTCACATAATTCCTTTTTGAAATCTCGAGCCTTTCGACGCTGTAACTAGCACTGTTGAATAGTTACTAAGTATATGGAGATTTCAAAATTTCCAGCCTATCTTGGGAAAGGTCAGTAGATATGTACAAACTTAGATATATTGTAGCAAAATTAACCCTTACCACTCCTGAGGTCGCTGTGAGTGACCAATTTTAATGCGCTTGATATAATAATTGGAGGGGTAAGGGTAAAACATAGCACTAAGATTTATGACATTTCGACTGAGTCTGTTATGATGATGTTGTGAATGTTGTAAAGGATTACATAGTGCTGACAAGTTGATGGTTATTGTTTATTTTAGACAGAAACGCAGAATGTTACCAGATGAGCCCATGATGTTGGCTGATATAAACATAGCTGGTTCTTGGAGGAATATGCATGGTCCAACTCTCCAGCCCTTCCTCATCTTTGACAGTGGGCCTGCGACAGATGATCGTATGTTGGTACGTCAGAAGTTTGGTACATGGATGGAACTGTTTCGGTAGCTCCCAGACTCTTCAAGCAAGTCTACCTTATCCGAGTTCCACTTGATGAATTGGCCGTTATGTGTGTTTACGCCATGCTTCCAGGTAAAACTCAGATGCTGTATGAAACACTGGTCACTCGCATAATGCAAATGTGCAAGGAACTCGGGTTCAGTGTTGACCCCTCCACAGTTATTTGTGATTTCGAACACGCCACCATGAGTGCTGTGAAAACCAGTCTAGGTGAACACGTCGACTTTCAAGGGTGCTTCTACCATTTGACACAGAGCACTTAGTGAAAAATACAAGAGCTTGGCCTTTCCACCATGTACAACGAAAATGAGACCCTGCGACATTTCTGCAAGATGATTGATGCGCTGGCCTTCCTACCTGTGGGCGACGTAGTCGAAGGCATGAGGTTTTTACGCGGTTCCATGCCGGCGGGAGAAGGATTGGACGACGTCAAGAAGCTCCTAGATTATTTTTATTCAACATGTGTCAGTGGCAGTATCAGAGCTATAAGAAAACCTGAAAACGGCAGAGGTACTGAACCTATTCGTATTAGACAAACTCCTCCCACATTCCCTCTTACTCTTATTTAGCCATGTGGATGTCCGCGATTCCACCATTGCGGGAAACTCCAGAACCAATCATTTCTGCGAGTCATGGAATCGTGCATTTGCGAGTCTTGTTGGCCACTCATATCTGTCACTCTGGGTGCTTATCGGCACCCCACAACGGCCAATACGGCCATTTTGCAGGCTGCTCGTGGTCAGCTTCCCGTCAAACGTGTGAAATGTGCCACAAAGCACCGGAGCATTTGCTGCAGTGTTGTAAATTGCGACTTGAAAGGGCACTATTTACTGAGGACTCTCTTCTTACCTTTGGACACATGATTCGATTTTAGCCATCAGACTTTAAAATGGACACATATTTTGTTTACTTCTGACTTTAAAGTTTGCACACGTTTCTTAGTAATAAAAGTTTAAAAAGTTAAAAAATTATTCTTAGTGGTTTTTTGTCCTACTTTGGGGGGGGGGGGTTTAGTCTGAGGGGTTTGTCCGGTCAGGTGGCCTATTTGAGCTTTCTAACTTTCTACTCCCTATGACCTCGCCCACATGACCGTGAAATTCCACAGGCAGACAATCTAGGGCGAAAATCCTTTTTAATGAGAATGTTAATTGTATTATTAAAATTAATGTATTGCTATTTTAAAGAAGATCTGCTAATCCCCACAACTACATGTATGTTGCAGACAATCTCGAGTGGAAATTTGTTTTCAATTGTTTAATTAGAATGCTGTACTTTAAAATGCATTGTACACCAGAGTGCCGATAAGCATTTGGTTCAATAAAGAGTATACTGACTTACTTACTTACTTAACAATGGCTTACATAAATTATACATGCTGTTTATCATTATGATGTGATTCAAATGAGAGGGTTAGTGATGACTTTTTCCCAAAACCATGCATGAATGGATCTGCATTGTATCTTATTCTTGGCTTGCTGTTTTTATTCATATATGGGATTTGTGACGTCTTTCAGTCATCGGACAGTGTCTTTTGATCACGGCGGCTGGTAGAAGCCATGATAACAAGAACTAAATTACTATAGCTTTTCAATGTTTTATTCCAAACATGTGTTGCTTTAGTATTGTTTAATAGGAAGAAATTTAAAACGATTCTAGTGTATATCTGAGTTTATGTTGATATAGTTGAAATATCCAGATGAAGATGAAGATATTCTGATGTTGCGATCTATTATTGATGTCAATCTGCCCAAATTTCTATCACATGACTTGCCCCTATTTCACGGGATTGCTTCGGACCTGTTTCCTGGAGTCAATCTTCCAGAGCCAGATTATATTGTGTTGAATGCAGCGATTGAGAATGCCTGCAGAGACATGAATCTTCAGTGCACTGACTTCTTTCGGGGAAAAATACAGCAAGTTAGTGCCAATTGCATGTTTTTATATATATACACATGGACAAAGGCAAAACACTTATTTTCAAGACTGTTTAGAAACACATCTGACACATGAAACTGAGTTACATGAATATCTGCAGTATTCAATTAATTAGGAGGACACCTTTTCCCACCGTTTTCTACTTCCCAACTTAGATTAGTAATTGGTTGTTATCTACCAACTCAGGAACCTTGGTTAGGACCGATAACATGACATTCTAGGGATTGTCACCAATTACTGGTTGTTAGCTTAAATATGGGATAGGTATTGAATCTACTTTGCCCAAATCACAACCCAACACATTTCACATTTTGAGTGCCTTTCACTGGTGCTGGAGCATAATATGGTTGTTTAACAGATTCAAAAGGTGTAACTTTGAGTTTTGATGAACTGGTCAATATTTTCAGTGGAAAATTGTTCTTTAAAGACAGTCTAGTGAAGATGAAACATAAACTTGCCTATTTCATCAAGCAGTAAATCAAAATCAATTGATCCATAATATTTTTCAGGAAAATCTCATTTATAAATTTTCAGTTTTATTATAAGGTTTTCTAGTGCTAGTTTATTATTTATGCTTGCAACATGAATCTGTGTCAATTACTTGTGTGGAAACATGAATTTCTTTGAGATCTATTTTACAGCCCTGCAGCAATTAACAATGTTAGTTGTCATCATCAGAGATGGTAACAGTTTTTTAGCCTCACAACAAAAATTTGTAGTTTTTCTTAAATTGTGTGACAAATATTGTTTAACAGGTTTTCATAATGTGTTGTACACTGTACATTTATCACCATTGTGTGTTTCTGCATCCAGATTTATGAGATGATGATTGTAAGACATGGATTTATGATTGTTGGTGAGCCGTTTGGCGGAAAGACAAGTGCCTATCGAGTATTGGCAGTGGCTCTTGGAGAAATAAGCGAAAAGGTAGAAATATGTTTGAACATCTGAACATGTAGAAATCTTCAGAATGAGGCATATTATCTTTAGGTTTGGTTTTAACTGAGGCAATTCTGTTAGATTGCTTTTTTGTTTTATTGTTTTGCTAGTTTTACTGTTTTATTTCTTCCTGAGATACTTTGTTCTAGGGCATAACCGAGTAGACAATTTCCACCGAATACCGAATCCGAGTATTTGAATGAACTATTTGCCGGATCCGGGTACGAACCAAATAGTAGCGGCAAATCTGGCCAGCGAGTACTATCCGTAGGCAAAGCATAGTTAACTGCCATGTGCACAGCTACAGAAAACTATCTGTAGTCAACACAGAGTTTATAGCAATATCCTTCCTATAGCACATCATCACACTCTAGACTATAACAATATATTTATTATTTAATAACTTTATTTGTGAAAAAAATGTAAAAACTTGTTATAAAATTTGAAATATGAAGTTATCAACGACGTCTTGACTCTCTAATGTTTACCGGAAAGTGGGTGGAGCCAATTCAAGCGGGAAAATTACTGATTTGGTTGCCACATGGGGAATCCAACCAAAACAAATTAAAATATATAAATTAATATCATTATTTTAAAGAAAATTCAATGAAATGTGAAGTTCTTGTTTAATTAATCTATAACTTATAAGTGTTTGTCCTAAATTTTTTTTAATGACAAAATATTATTTTATTCAAAAAAATTATTTTATCAAAAAAGTTATTTTTAGCTATTTGCAGGTGTAACATCTGCCGAGGCGAATACTTCCGAATAGTCCAATATTCGGCCGAGGCGAATGTCCGAGGTGATTTCCGGTTATGCCCTACTTTGTTCCCTATTGCCTTAGAGATTATTTACATGTTACATTAGTTGTGCCGTTGGTGAGGCCTTGACTCATGGTGTCAAGAGGAAGGTGCCATTGAAGACCTCAAAGTTGCATCGCTGGATTCATATTGACAAGCATTGGGAGATAAAAAAATGTATTATTAGTTATCAAATTTGGAATGTGTGCAGGATCACACTGAAATGTGATTCTTAGGTGCAGATAGTCAACCGCCAGGTCAAGATGCAGTTAGATTTCCAAATCCTTGAAAGCTTTGAGCTGCTTATTGAAAGAAGGAAGTGAATTTAAGCTACAAAGAGAGGGTGGCAGTTGATTCCATTCCTTGGGAGCAGAGGCATGGAATGCACAAGGAACCATAACTGTTCCGTAACATTGCTCAGCTAAAAGTACCCGTACTTAATGATTCCAGGCAACAAGGAGTGATGTAAGGAGATTGTTTTGAATAAAGGTCACGATGTGTGCTGAGGACTTTATAGGTCAACATTTTTTTCTGAACCAAGCTGGAGAGCCAAAGATAATTGTGCATTTAGTCTAAACATGCTGCTTTGTCAACGCAAAGTATCCCACATATAGCAAACTATGTATGGCCAAACCTGTGGAGTGGAACACCTTTAATAAGACGAACAGCAGAAATAACAACATACTAAAGCTTTTGAAATATTAGCTAGTAAAAGTCCAGCAAAGACAGAGTCACCACAGTCCACACTGCTGCAGATAAAGGTGTGAATTAGACTAGTGACAGCAAAACAGGATAGGCAGCAGCAGCAGATGGTACAGATATGATGGGGGTAATAAAAACATGTTTGTCAGGCACTATTAACATTATCCATCAGGTAGATCATAGGGGTCCCGGTCTAGTACAACTCCAAGGTCACAGATTGTGGACAAGAAAAGAATGTCATTCATGTAGCGCATTGTAGCCAACCGTTGCAAAGCGACAATGATGATGCATCATGACATGACAATTCCTGGAGGAGAACATACTGAGGAACAAAAAAAGAGATAGATAGATAGAAGACTAAAGAAAGCTTACACAGCAATGCAGTCAATCAGTTTAATCCCAATCTTGTAATTAGTGAGAATATTGTCAGAAGCACATTAGGAACAAGGAGTTGCGTGCATTCTGTGAAATGTCTTGCAACGTCCTCACAAAATTAATTGTATTTTTTACAGGTGGGTGTCCTCATTGCAACAAGTCAGTCTTTTGGTGCTCTAGGACATAAATGTTATGAGTTAAGGCAGCTGTTAATCAAACATCTAAGAATAAATATAGTTACATATGATTACTTGACATATACTGTCATCTTAGTGCCTTCGAGAGGTTCTTAAAAGGCGCTATATAAATAGCCAAATACATACAGACATACATACATCTAGTCACACAGTTTTGGAATTTTCCAAAACTTATGATGCCATCACATATATGGCACAATTCACAGAAACTCACATTTACGTAGTGCACAAAGAAGTCATTTTCATTTTCACTAAACATTAGAAGCCTGTTTTGCTCAAAGACTTTATGTCAGTTTAATTATTGTTTTCAAAGTTTGCCTTTTGTTTCAGGGTCTGATGGAAGAAAATAAGGTTAATTATACTGTTATCAATCCAAAGTCCATTACTATGGGTCAGCTGTATGGTCAGTTTGATCCTGTGTCTCACGAGTGGTCAGATGGCATACTGGCCGTCTCCTTCAGAGTCTTTTCAGTTGATCAAGTATGTCATAATTTTGCAAAATAGTTTTGATTTTTACAAATGAATAAGTGAAATATTCATTACTCTTATGTTGTGCTCAACTAAATGCCTGTGTCAACAGAGGCATGCAAGAAAGATAGCAGAATGCTTATGCAGTTTGTCATCTGAGTTACAAACAATTGGTTGTCATTATTTAAGGCAATGCTGTGGGTAATTGGATATGGGCATTGACTTTCTGGTCTGGGATTTCTATGCTTCATCAGTTGGGCATTAAACAATGGCATGACAGAAGTTGCTGTTTAATTCTGACTTCTATATTAGCGATAATAGTATGAAATAGTAATGACTTGGCATGTTTGGATACAATAAAGGGAGCACAAGGAAGTTACATAGGATTTGGTCAGTGCTTGGATCATCAGCCTAGATTACATTCCTTCACATTATTCATAACTGTTGTTTGATGTAAAGTTATATTTGCTGCATATGTCTTCAGACTGCAGACAGGAGTTGGCTGATATTCGATGGACCTGTTGATGCCATCTGGATAGAAAATATGAACACTGTGTTGGACGATAATAAGAAATTATGCCTGATGAGCGGTGAAATCATTCAGATGTCACAATCTATGAATCTTATCTTTGAGCCAATGGATCTTGAAGCAGCTTCACCAGCTACTGTTAGTATGGGCTTATGGCTGCTGATATAATTATATTTGTGCTATGCCAGGTGACTTAGCGGTATTCGAACCCTTATTTTGATCTAAGTGATAGTATTGATGATATTTAAGAACTAGTTAAAGAAGAACTTTGAAATGTGTTTTTCACTATAAATCAGCCTCATTTAATCGGGCTCCACTCCTACCCTCAGCTCTCCCGTTCTCCTCCCTTCTCCGCCAGCTTTTCCCAGCCCTTCTCCAGCGCTTTCCTTTGCTACTGTCCTGTCCCTATCCCTGCCCTTCTCCTCTCTTATCTTCTCTCTTCCACTGCTTTGCCTTCTTCTCCCATCTCCTCCCCTTAACTTCTCTGCTTTACCCTCTCATCTCCTCTCCTCCCACCCCGTCTTCCCCTTTTCTCAGAGAGTGCTGGTGAAATGCATGATGCCATCTGACATTGATGCAGTGAGTAAGACAGCAATGCTTCCCTGGTGTTTCTTCTGTCGTGTAAATGGTCTGTGTGTGACTTTGGACCAGGTAATGACTAAGGATATCATAAAATGTTGAAATGACGACCTGGGTACCCATCGATCCGCGCGGTTGGGATCGCGGATATTTTGTTAGGAAATGTAGGGAATTGTGCATTTTTACGGAATGTTAGGCACCCGAGAATCAATTTCATTGCTCGAGCAGTCAGTCAATATTACCAACGGAATATTTCTGGCATATGTTTGGGTAAAATCGAGCATTTTTAGCTTAATGTCGTTACCTAGGAATCAATTTCATTGCCCAGGCAATCAGCGAATATGATCAACTGAATATTTCTGGCATATGTTCAGGTAAAATCGCGCATTTTTACGGAATTTTGGGTACCCGAAAACCAGTTTCATTACCCAGGTAATCAGCCTCAGGCGGGTACCCGGATACCCGTTGACAGCCTTAGTAATGACCCATTTAGCGCATGTGAAGAAATTACATCAAATGCACCCAACACATCACTGCTTACTAATCAGGCTGCTGCAACAAGGATGTGCACATTCATTTGCTATAAGGTTGATTACGGTAAAACTATACAGGCCTTACCACTTCTCAACCTAGGATGTCCAACTTAGAAGTTTTGCTGTGGTCAACCAATCCTCCGGAAATAAGGCGCCTGTGACAACCTGCAACGTGAACTTCTCATCCTCTCATTGCTGCTTTTTGGCAAATGTTTGAAGCCCATTGAGTTTCAATCGTGGTTTCATTGTGTTAGGTACCTCTGATGGGTCTCTCCCAAAGTGGTGCTGTGTAAATGTGCAATACAATTACATGATTCAGTGATTTCTAATTGAGTTGAATACTGTGTTTTCCACAGCAGAATGAATGACCCTACATTAAACTTGTTTTTCAGGTTTCAAGATGTGGCATGATATACATGGAACCAACTATGCTTGGCTGGAGACCACTTGTCAAATCCTGGCTCAATACACGACCAGCGACTTTTGGTGATGCACATAAAAAGAAAATAAATCATTTATTTGACGTATTTGTTGATCCATGCATTGAATTAGTTCGTTGTAAGACCAAGGTAAATTGAGTTGTAAGACCAAGGTAATTTTAGAAGTTCTCTTTTATCAAGCTTTCTTGCCTTCAATGTTATCTGACATATTAACTTGCAGTCTTACTGATGTAATTTGACCTTGATAGCTAAACATTTTTTAATACAACATTAAAAGAAGCTTTCTAAGAGTGGTGAATTAGTATTCATGAGCCCATAATGTAGGAATAGGGCTTTGGATAATCTCATTCTTCAGAAAATCTTCACTTTTCTGCAGCATGAGGCTTAAAGCGCCTTAAGACTTTCCTGTTCTCCGCCTAGCTTGATGTTGAGTTGTGAGCGCCTCTGATTACGAGTGGCGCTATATAAGTTTTCAATTACAATTACAATTGCAGCATACTTCACTTAGTCAGTATCTGTGATTCATGATCCTATCCTCAATATTATCTAGTAGCACAACTGTTCCTGCTCGTTCTCTTAAGACTTTACTTTTCTCTAGAGGTTTTTCGCTCTGGGAGCGCCTCTGATTAGGTTGTACTGTGAGAGGCGCTTTATAAATCCGTAAATATAATAGAAATAGAATATATTGTGCCAGATATAGGAAAGCTTACTTCATGTGATCAATCCATGTACAGCAAAACATTGACGCTCATGACTTTAGAACGAGCCAGGTCCACCCATGATGCCACCATGCCTCCCAGTGCCACAAAATATGTGTGGGTATTATTGACACATGGTAGTTTAATGAAAATGAGAGTGCTAATTATTATAATGACATAGGACAAGGTGGAGAATGCTGTTGAAAATCGCTGCAGAAATTAACATATGGCTGTTCGCAATACAGAACAGATGTTTCCTACTTTCATCAGCTTCTGAATTATCATACTGCAACTGTTGCATCATCCCCACATAAGAGAATGGTATGCCACTGTGGGACCCAAGGGAAATGAAGAAAACTAGCCTTCTTTTTTACTCCTTTCATCATCTGCACAAATGGATTCGAAGGCAAACATGGCACATCTGAACTTCTTTGTTGGCAACTAGGATGACACATATGTCGCTTTCTTTCTTTAATCATCGCCCATACCCAACACCTGGCTTGTAGCTCATCAAATGTTGCTGCTTACCTGTCTGTCTATCTCTGTCTATCTATCTCTCTCTGTCTCTTTCCTCTGACTGTCTGTCTCCAATACCCACTTATTTGTCTTCTTCTCAGGCCATGATTTCCTGAGAATCTTGCACAGACACTTCATTTCAATGACTTGAGTTTTTGTTGCCTCCTCATCCTTTGCATTGGTCCAGCTTTCACAACCATACATTGCCACTGGCCACACAAGAACCTATAAAAGTTCTATGTTTGAGGAAACAGGATGTTGTGACTTTGTGATTCGCATTAGTTTCAGTGATGCCCCAGTGATGAGCATTACAAGCAAAGGAACAATCGTCCCTTTGCTTATATTGACCAAATATCTTTATTTCACTCAGTATCCGTGATTCATAATATTATCCTCAAGATTTCTACATCACCAAAAGAGTGAATTCTGGGGATCATGTGTGTTTAGTCAAAACAAATGCGTTAGGCAGGTAGGGTAAATAAAAATTGGTTGCTGGTCAGATCCAAAGGCAATCAGTCAGACATCTTTGGTTGGTATTTAGAATTGAAGCAAAGAAGATGATAATGGGAAGAGTGTTTTCAAGTGTTTTTAGTTTTGAATGAAAGACCCATGGAGAGAGCATGAGGTTAGGTTTTTCTGAATGTGTAGGTTGAATAAATCAGTTATTTGATGTAATTCTATCAGGAGTTTGTACTGGTGAGGCAGAATGGCCTGCTGCTAGATTTTAAAGGCCCCCTGTGATCAAAAAATGGGTTTGATGTTAAAACACAACAAAGAACCCTAATTCAAGGTGTCTCACTTTGATACTTAAGGCAAATGTTGAATCAAAAATAAATAGAAGAATAGTTTATCATGGAGGCGTGTACTGCTTTATTAATTGAGAGTTAACTGGTGAACAATCAACAACCTTACTTAATTAAATTTGTCTCACTCATGCTTTTGATAAATATTTATCAAAGTTTCTATATTTAACCTGACTGCTGCTATATAATCTGTCATTACTCTGTAAGATAAATAATTATTAGACGAGAAATACAAAGAGATGGAGGTGGAAACTGTAGCTAGCGTACGTGGAAAGAACAAAGTTGCATTAAACGGCTACGTTTATACTAAACAAACAAAATTAACAAATTACGCAGTTAGCCTAGTTATGAGTGCGAACGTTGGAGAGGTGCAGGGACAGCTTTAAGTGAATGTAAAGCAAAGGTGAAATATGAAGATCTTTAAGCCGTAAGTTTGATTCCTTTTAAATCAGAAAGATAGTTTAAATTAAAATAAATGTTCATTCGTTTTGCTGCCTAAATTTATTTGCACTATTAAAATAGTTTAGCTGGTCACAGAAGGAAAATCCGGAGGGATTTGTCCTACGGGGGAAATGTCCAGAGGGGAGATGTCGGGGGGGGAAATGTCAGAGGGGAAATGCCCTAGACCCCTGAGTAAGAGGTCAGTTAATTAAAATAAACGAGTAAAACCAGGTTAAAGAGCTAATGCTTGTATATTTCATGTTGTTGATGAATCAGTGCACAGCCTCACTTATTTATTCATTAATATTTTTGGTAAATGGATTCAAATGCTTTCAGGAATTATCACCTACAAGCGATTCAAATCTTGTGAAGAGTCTGATGAATCTGATTGACTGCCTCACTGATGAATATCTTGATGCAGCACTAGTAGCAGAAACTCCATCAATAGATCTCTTGTCTCAACTTGGGGTCAGTGGCCAATGAAAACCATTGAATTTTGTTGTCTTTGCTTTGACATGAACTGTGAATCTGTCTTGGAATGTTGACGGAAGTGTTGCTAGATTCTTCAGTTGATCAGAATATTTTTCCTAGGAGAATTGCCTTATAAGGGTTAATCAATAATTGTGACTTGCCTAGTGAAGTAATAAAAGGTAGAGTCCTATTGTTTTATGCTTCATCAGTTATTGTTCTCTGATTAGCAGTCTTAGTGGCACTTATGGATCTCACAGCCGAAATGCAAAGCAAGTCTTATAATGATCTTACAATTAATATTAAGACAATATAGAAGGATATGTTGTAAAGATTGACATATAGTTATCAAGTATGCAGATATTTCTATGTGCTATGCTGATTTATGTAGGCCTATATAACGAGGCACCTTTATGTACCTTACAAGAGCTCTGTACAGTACACATGACTATCTACTGATCTAAATAAGTTCGTTTTATGACCGTTTGCGAATGTTTGCTGCACGGGGGCCGAGTGCAATGGCAACAACACATAAATGAAATGGAAGACTTCCACGAAGATGGTCCAATATATGAGAAGGCATGATGAGCTCGAGTTGATATGATGGCACCTGCATATCTCCATGACTATGAAAGTGCAAAGATTGCCTAACTAGTTTGACTTAAAACTGGAACACATAGCTCCCCAATGTATGCCAGGGCAGAGCCAACAAATGAAGCATATAAACAGCAGGATGATCTGAAATAAAATCCACTCTTCTATAGAAAGACAGTGCATCATCTCTAGATGGCATATTTTGCGATATATGTGAATATTTTGGCTGATTGCCTATGACTGAGGCTGAACAATTTAGGATGGACTAGAGCTGCTGCAGGCAGGATCCTTAGAGGTTCTCACAGTAATTGCTATAATCCAGTGTGGGTAATTGCTATAATCCAGGTGCGTAAAGGTAAATGAATGCATGAGGGTCACTGCAGCACTGACTTGTATCTGAAGCAGCTGATAGAAGCAGAACCTGTAAAGGAAGTTTTTATATTGCACACCAATCCAATCTAAGCCATTGGAATTGATTTGATTGACTCACTTGATTAGAGCTGTCTTTGATCTTTGTGCAGTGCATATTCATCTTTGCTTTAACGTGGTCTATTGGTGCAACCTGTGATTTGGATGGCCGAGAAAAATTCAACCTGCTTGTCAGGGAGTTGATGATGGTGAGTATTTTAAATGGCCACTGCATTTATAAGTTGATAAAAATTATTTTGGTATTAGCAGATTTTCAGATGTGATATATTTTTGTCAGGAGCTGCCTTGCAAGAAGCTTTGCACCTTAATTTTTAAGTTCAATACATTTGAGAGCATTGTATAAATAATTATACAGGAAACTGTAATGCCATTTGATCAAAATATTCCTCATCGTTAACATGGGATGATGTCATTTGATATCAGGTAATATATTTGACCTAGGCTGTGAACATGGTGGCCATAGCCCTAAGCAACATTAGTTTTATCTGATGACTTTACGAGTTTGTATTGAAATTTCATGAGCTTATTTGTATGCCTTTTTGAATATTGTAATAGCCAGTGGACACAATTCAGTGCTGTTTCTATGGATTTTACTTTTTTCATATGTCTCTACTCTTGCATTTTAAAATTCCTTTTGAATAAGATTGTTTTAAGATATTTTTTGAAGCTCATTAACTTGTCTTGTTTTGAATTGATTGACAAATCTGATTTTGTATAATTGATCCATTTGAGTCAGTTTATGTTTCAAAGACGGAGGAAATGGTGTCTGGTGAAGCCATGGTTAAAGAGATCCCATTTGTGGCAATTCCTTCAAGTGGAAGTATTTATAAATACTTTCTGCTTAAAGAACAACTCGGCAAATGGGTGAACTGGTCACAGAAATTGGAAGGCTTGCCACCAATCCCTAAGGATGCTCAGTACAATGAGATCATTGTTCCAACTATTGACACTGTTCGCTACACGTATCTGATGAATCTTCTGGTAACTCATCAAAAGGCTCTGCTGCTAGTTGGGCCAACTGGAACTGGGAAAAGCGCATACACCCTTGTGAGTTGAACTTCCTAACCTACTTACACATACACATTTGAAAGTCTCATTTGGGCCCATGTTTGGGTTTTTGCATGCTGTGTTTCTATACTGACTTACTGAGATGTGTGTAGAGTAATGGATAACATACTAACGTGCAGAGCTGAGGAACTGAGTTCAATTCTTGTGTCCACATACGGTTGACTAGTCATTGTTTTGCTAGGCGGTGTTGGTTAAATTAGATGTAGAACATAATGCACACCTTGCATTGATGCCAACAGTTAAATTCGACTCCTGTAATAACTTATCACCATTTGTTCATGCTATGTTTGTTATCATGCTGTGGCTAGTATTTTGTATTGTCAAATTTATCATTCTAGGTATGTTTTTACAACTATTAATATGATGGTGGAAGATTTAAATATTTTTCTCTTAAATGGCAGTCACTGCCTTAGGCAAGGAATCAACTTATCATATTGCATGGTTTATAACTTCAGCGTTCACATAAGACTCTGATATTAAATTTTTGAAAGTATTATTAACATTTTTTTACCTTATCTATGATTATTTTAGTACGAATCAAAACTGGTCTTGTAGCAAAATTAAGCTGCAATCAGTTGATTATCTGTGCAGCAAACTTATATATCATCTTAAGTGTTCTTGTTCAGTTACTTTCTTAGACTTTCGCATGATTTCTGCTTTGCAGAATTATCTACTGAATCTTGTTGATAAAGAAATTTACAAGCCAAATATTGTCAACTTTTCGGCTCAGACAAGTGCCAATCAGACGCAGAGTATCATCATGTCCAGACTGGATAGACGCAAGAAAGGAGTCTTTGGACCACCTGTTGGCAAGCGACTGGTATGTCTGTCAAACCGGGTTTTACATGACTCATTTTGCTATACTACAGCTTGATTG